>MCJB01012772.1:52795-98602 GCA_002018475.1 Nicotiana obtusifolia | reverse complement strand
GCATTGCTTTCGGACATGACGGTGCTTTGATTTCGAGGACGAAATCCTCTCAAGAGGGGGAGAATGATGCAAATAAAGTTGATCAAGTGTTGTCAATGCCATCTATGAACAAGACAAGAAAAGGCGTTGGTTAGCCTTGGAGAAGATCCAAGCGTCCATAAATCATGCTATAGACGAATCTTATGTTGAAGATGTATATTTGTGTTTATGTTGTATTATTATGTAGTTATTGAAGACATTAATTCTTATTTGTTTGGTCCTGCGTGACTATTCTTTAAATTAGCCAAATTGTGGCCTTTTTGTTAATTAGTTGTTTCCTAGTTGATTTAGGTTAACTAGTTATTCTTTTCCTAGTTGATTTAGGTAAAGGCTCATTCTATATAAGCCTAAACACTTCATTATTTTGATACCTTTTGACATTATTATCAATCAAAAACCGGCAGCACATTGCTCCCAAAATCGTGTGAATTAACTTGTCCAATTTTGGTGTGATTCAAAATTGAACTTGTTCCTTTGTTTGATCGAACAGTTTGCAAGACCATCATTGTCTTGAGGGTTGTTCGTATAGTATAGGTACTCCGTGACTTCATCAAGAAGGTAAGTAGACTAGTTCCTACTTGTTGTCTTGATAGTTCATTGAGCGTCTTACTTTTATCTTTTGTTTTCTTGTTGCGTTTTAGTATTGCATCACTGGTAGGAAGAGCATAATATCTAGCCTGACCTCCCCCTCTAGAGCGGCCTCTACCTGCCCGACCTCTACCCCTGGTTGGCTATGCAAGTAAAGTTGCAACTGGTGCGGTAACCACGGCCTGAGAAGCCTGTGGACCCAGTAGAATACGTGGAGCCTGAGTAGTCTGTGGAGGTGCACCCCTCCTGAGTCTGGGGCAATCCCTCCACCATATGACGAGTGTCACCACACTCAAAACAAGCTCTCGGAGGACTTGGCTGCTAGAACTGGCTCGGGCCTGGATGGCTTGATTGACCGCTGAAAGCACCCCGTGCAGGAGGTGCACTAGATAGTGGCCATGCATAATAGGAAACCTGAGGCCTGGGAGTAGCTGGAATACTGCTGGAAGCAGGAAATACTGAATGAACGGGACGTCTCACATAGCCTCTACCATGACGGGTTGCAACTGGGGCACGGGCACCACTATATGTGCCAGAATCTCGAGGCTTCTTGGCCTCCCTCTCCTCTCTCTCCCGGGCCCACATACCCTCCAATCTCCTAGCGATCTCCACTACCTACTGGTATGGGATGTCCATCTCCAACTCCCGAGCCATGTGGAATCTGATACCAAGGTTGAGCCCCTCGATAATTCGATGAACCCACTCTCTGACAGTGGCAACCAAGGCTTGTGTATGCATGGACAAATAACAGAACCGAACTGCATACTCTGATACGGTCCTAGCACCCTCGCGCAACTGCTCAAACTCTACACGCCATACATCATGAAGGCTCTAGGGAAAAAACTCCCTCATGAACATCTCTAAGAATTGAGCCCAGGTGAGTGAAGCTGCCTCGGCCGGGCTACCCAACTCATACGCTCGCCACCACTGATAAGTTGTTCCCTTAAGCTGGAACGTAGTGAAAGTAACCCCACTCGACTCCAAAATACCCATAGTACGGAGGATACGGTGGCACTCCTCAAAAAAGCCCTATGCATTATCTGAAGCCAAACCGCTGAAAGTAGGAGGTGGTACTTCTTGTACCTCTTGAGCCTGAGCTGCTCCCCCTCAGAAGTTGCCGCCATAACCTCGGGCTGAATTGGGATAACCGGCTGTACTGGTATGACCTCTGAGACCTAGCCAACCTGAATTCGCTGCTCTAGAGTACGGGTGGCGGGATCCTGTGCTCCTCCCCCGGCTTGAGATGTGGCAGGAGCAAGTAGAATCATCCCCGCCTAAGCTAAAGTGCCAAACATGCTCAAAAACTGGGCGAGAGTCTCATGAAGTGCAGGGGTAGTAACAGGCGTCTCAAGTGCCTGCTCTCCAACTGGAGCTACTAGAGGGTCCTATATAGCAGCTCGTGCAGGTGCTCTGGCTGCACCACGTGGCCGTCCTTGGCCTCTGCCCCGGCCCCGGCCTCTCACGACTCTAGCAGGGGGCGCTGGTGTCTGATCATCACATCCAGCTGTGCGTGTCCTCACCATTTGTTAGAGAATAGAAAGACAGAGATTCAGAATTTCAAAGTCAGCAAATTCACACAACAAGAAATCAAAGAACTGAAACTTTTCCCAACAGGTTCATAGCCTCCCGAAGATAAGTACAAACGTCTGTGTGTCGATCCACGAGACACTATTAAACTTGCTTGTGACTCATAACACCTATGAACCTAGAGCTCTGATACCAACCTATCACGACCCCAATTTTCCTCTGTAGGATGTCGTGACGGCACCTCGTCTCTAAGGCTAGGTAAGACTAATAAACATGCGAAAATAACTAAAATATCAAATAAACTCCTAAATACTCAACAACTACATAAAATAAACTCTTATTCTCAACATATACAATTTCCCAAAACTTGTTGATAACGAATCACAAGCTCTACAACGGTATCATAGTCATCCCTATACAACTGTAACTAATAGAAGAAGGAAAATATAAAAGTAGATAGAGGGTGACTCCGAGGCCTGCTGACGCTAGCATGTGTACCTTGGAGCCTCCATATACGAACTCAACTCACCGATGCCTGGACTGGTAAGAAGTACCGGGATCTATACAAAAAGATGTGCAGAAGCGTAGTATGAGTACACCACAATGGTACCCAGTAAGCGCCAGGCCTAACCTCGGTAGAGTAGTGACGAGGTCAGGTCAAGGCCCTACTAGAATAAATAAGAAAAAGTGTAAAAGTGTAAGGTAGTGTAGTAATGAAAGCAATGAAATTGAAACGACAAATATCATATCAAGGTTAGCTAAACGGAAATAAAGCAAATAGTGCAACACGGAGAAAACAAGAAATAAGATGCTAAGGAAACAAACAACCAAAGATAAGTGCAGCAATAGAGAAATACCAATAAGAGTCACTACTGAGGTACTTCCTCGTAGTCTCAAATCACAAGAATAATTCACAATCTTTCCTTATATCACCGCGGGAACCTTGCATTTAGTTATTGAAAATTATTTTCCCAAAATAGCATCCCACGTTTTAGCCCACCTTGTCTCACTGCATGTGTTTCAACCCCAAAATCTTATACCACCGCATGCGTATCAATATCACAACGTTTCACAAATCGCACCTCAAGTGCCCAAAGAAACCAACAATGATAGTGTCTTCACAATAAAGAGCACATGGCTCGACCACAACGTACACAAGAGTCGCAACAATAACAACTGGGAGTGAATAACTCAACAGAATAGTATTTCTCAACTTAACACTTTGCCTCAATGTGAATCACGGCTTGTATAACTCAATACCAATTTCAACAACAAGATATTACAAGAATTACAACTTCAAGTAAAGAGTTCAATGGATACGGAATAAAGGAAACAAGAACTTCAACTAAACATGTAGAGCAATTAGCAAGTAAGAGATAAGACAAGTAGAACATGTGAAAATAGACTAATGATGATGAATATAATATGTTAAGATAACTCAATTAAGGCATGTAAAGAATCTACAAAGCTAAAGACGGTCAATTTTCACATTTAGCCTGTGTACACACTCATCACCTTGTGTACACGGCTTCCACACATAACAGTTATCACAAAACCACACCAATCCTAAGGGGTAATTCCCCCCACACAAAGTTAGGTAAGACACTCACCTCAAATCACGCTAACTCAATCCACTAGTAGGCCTTTCCCTCGATTATCCGACTCCGAACGGCTCGAGTCTAGCCAATATAACTTCATACTATAATATAATCTATAGGAGACTAACTCAAATAATAAAATTACGATCTTTGTAAAGAAATAAAAAGACAACTCAAAAAGTCAACCCAGGCCCGCGTCTCGGAAGCCTACAAAAATTATAAAATTCGAACATTCATTCTATAATGAGTCCAACCATACAAGAATTATTCAAATTTGACCTCAAATCGCCTTTTCAAACCCCAAAATTTAGTCTAGGAAGTTTTCGCAATGTTTTCCCAAATTTCCTACTCAAATCCCTAATTAGATGATGAAAAGAGTAATGGATTCATGAAATATAGTCCAATCCGGGTTAGAATCACTTACTCCAACGATTTCCTTGAAAGACCCTCGAACAATCGCCGCACACCAAGCTCTCTAGATCCAAAATATGAAAAATGAGATGAACCCTCGATTTTGAAACTTAAATTATGCCCAGGTATTATTCTTTTTCGCGATCACGAAGCACAATGCACAGGCTGCCAAATTAACACTCCGCGAACGCGGAACACCATGCACGAATGAGACACACTGCCTCCACAATTACGCGATCGCAATGAACAAAAACATGTGGACCTGCAGCCTCCTCTTCCTTCTTCGCGGACGCGACCTCCTTCACGCATTCGCGCTGCACTAAAAGCCAACCTTCCAAGATAGCAGACCTCTTCTCGCGATCTCAGAGAGCAAATTTTCCCCAGTGGCAAACTACTCTTCGCAATCGCGTTAACCCACTCGCGATCACGTATAAGCAAACCAATAACAGCAGATTCAGCAGTCTTCAAGGTTCTGAAATGCGCCGAACATGATCCGAATTACACCCGACGCCCCCGGGACCTCAACCAAACATAGCAAACAAGTCCTAAAACATCATATGAACACGCTCGAAGTGTCAAATCACATCAAACAACACTAGAACCATGAATCGCACATCAATTCAAGCCTAATGAACTTATGAACTTCTAACTTCTACATTCAACGCCGAAACTTATCAAATCAACACCGATTGACCTCAAATTGCACACAAATCATAAATGACATGACGAACTTATTTCAACTTCCGGAATCGGGATCCGACCCTGATGTCAATAAAGTCAACTCCCGGTCAACCTTTCCAATCTTCCAAACCTTCTATTTTCTAACTTTCGCCAATTCGCGCCGAAACGACCTACGGACCTCCAAATCAACATCCAGACACACTCCTAAATATAAAATCATCATACGGAGCTATTGAAACAGTCAAAATTCCATTCTGGAGTAATCTACGCAAAAGTCAAACTACGGTCAACTCTTTCAACTTAAACCTCCAACTTAGGAACTATATGTCCCATTTCACTCCGAAACTCACGCGAAGCCAAAACCAAACACCCGGCCAAGTTACATAATCACAATATAACATAGAGAAAGCAATAATTAGGGGATCGAGGCTAAAAATACTCAAAACGACTGGATGGGTTGTTACATGTAAGGGTGGAAAAGAACAATCTTTGAACAATCTTAGTAGATGGTGGATACACTAAAAGAATTAATTTAATGAATAGAATGAGTATGAAGTAGGAAAAATATATCAAAATGTTTATGGCATAGAAATTATACCATCAATACAAAGAAATGTTCGCGCTAAAAAAAGAGTTATTCATTCGATGAGTGACTAAAAATCATCTCTCGAGTCATGGTCTTGAAACACAAACTTTCATTACTAGCCGACTATTGAAAAGATAATACAAAAGAATAGCACTGGTTAATGATTAACAAGTATGGAAGTAAAATATTTTTATATATAGCATATTCCAATCAATTCAAATATGATAATAATAAATTCTGAGCGACAATCAAGCTACTACTAATACTTTTTAATATGTTTACCTATATCTTCTCTTAAAACACATTCACTACCTAAAACATTTCAATGGTTAAAAACTAATTCATTCCATAACGTAATATATTTTCCTATTTTTATGTTGAAAACTTTCCATAAAAAATTTTCTTCTTTCCATACATTAGATATTTTACCAGGAAAAAAAAATACATGGGGCTATTTATACAACATAACTCTATTGAAATTATACATCGTATATTCTGAAAGAAATAAAATACATATATTTCGTGAAAAAGATAATGTATATTTGAGATATGTACACATTATAAATTATGTATTTTCTAAGAAAAATCATGTATTTATACATATATTGCTTATACTCGTATATATATTTAAATATATGTCATCAGTATACCATTTATATTTTCCACTAATATAACATATATATTTGTATACATTATGTGTATATAATAAGTTAATCTGATATATTTTGTTTCTATACACATATTAATGGCAAATTAAAATTTTAGATTTATTTTTTTGTAAAGTATTTTCTAGTAATATACTTTGAATAATGCATGTTGTTAGAGAGAGAGAAAGAAATGAATATCGGGAAGAGAAAAAATTTGAAAAAAAAAAAACTCAGTTGAAAAGATATGGGAAAAGACTTATCGTAGATTCAATTATAATATCGAAGGCTTCACGTGAGAGAAATTAGCTATAACTTAATTATGATTTTAGAAAAAATCGAAAAGTCAAAGTCATGACTCATCAATCATCAATAAAGTTAAAAAATAGATCCAATAATTTATGTCTTCCGTTCACTCATCAATGCTGTGCATAAATTTTATAATATACTAGTATTGTAAAAAAAATTGTTATTTATGGAAAAAATTAAAATTAATGTTCTTTTTTTAAATAATTTTTGGAAAGGGATTAGGCGTGTAAAATTTTCAAATATGTGAGCCAAGCCCAAATGACTACAAGGCCCAAGTCTCTCAAAGAAAAGCACAACAAATCTATTATAATTTATTTACAAATTATGTTTATCGGAAGCGCATTAATTAAAGAATAACTCACATACAAAGAGGTGTGAAAAGCATGCTAGTAAAACTTTAAGAAAATAATTTTTATTTCTATGTTTACGAAAGAAAATACCATGTTTTTATTTTAAGTATGCAACCAACCTAATTGATTATGTGCATGTCAATCCTAATTAATCAACCAAGTAAAAATATATTTGACATTCCTAAATATGTATATGTAAACTTAACAAATTATATAATGCACAATATTAAAAGGTAACTAGATTATTAATTTACCATAAGTATTTAAAAAATAGATAAACATCAAAGCAAGCAAGCAAACACAATATTTATTTACTACTTTACTATACTTTACGTTTTGGGTACATCCAAGAATAGGAAGTGCGAAACGAGGAGCTTTGACGGGGATTTGTCTTTTAGTCTTTGGGTGACATCTCTGAAAGCAACTCCATGTGATAGTACCTCGCAAAACAAGAAAAATAAAATTATTAGTAAAGTATAAAGAACAATAAACTAATTTAATTTTTTTTCTTGAAATGATTTTATTTAAAGAAGTCTTTCGAACTTGTCATTTAAAAATGATTTAAGAAAATACTTTTGAAACATAGTTTTTTTGTTTTCTTCGAAAATGGTTAAGAAAATACTTTTTGGAAAGCAATTCTCTTAAAAAAAATATTTTTGAAGATATCTTTTGTAAAGTAGTTTTTGGAAAATAGTTTGTACTCTTTTGAAAATAATTTTAAATATATTTTTGAGGCTCGGATGGTGAATGCCACATAGTAATAAGACATTGGAACGCAAAGGCCAACCTGGTAGCAACTCCGGTGGCCAACCGTGTTGCCTCCTGAAGCACGGACACACATTCTCGTCTTTTATTTTTCATTGGCTTTCGTCATCGCTTCGTTATTTGGGGCCCAGTTTGGAGGGTCATTCGGGGCGTCGTGGCCTCAAAACATTATTCTCATCAGCCCGATACCATCAATATAACTAGAGGTCTAAGACCAGCGCTTCCATGACCAGAGGAAAACGGAATGCCGTCACACTAACATCCTCAATCAGTCTCAAACTTTAGGATCAACACAACAAACAACCAATATATAATGGCAAGTAAAATCCAAGCAAGTAGCTCGAACCACAAAGATTAGCCTCACATGAGCCTTCAAAATTGAAGGGGATTTCACTGTTTGACCGACAAGTATAACTTTTGGCTAAACTATTAAATTTATGTAATAATGTATTAAATCTAGTTAAAGATAATAACTCTAGACGCGAATTTTAAAAATGTGCGCGAGATAGGATAGATCCAGTGAAATGTTGATAACAATGGGCACAAAAACATTCATAAAGAATGAGCAATAATGGAGGTGTAACTAGCAATAAATAACAATAAATGGCATTTAAGTAAATAAGGAATGATTCACCCAATAAAGGAAGGATTGGACAAATGTTCCTCTTGACAATAATGAATGATAGATAAATCCAAGGTTTGTTCGAACTATTCTCAGATCTGGTGAAAATGTATGGAATTATATGGGCAAGAATCTTGATAAAAGGCAATCTTTGAATCTTTACAAGAGAGAGAGAATCTTGTTCTGAAAAATGTTCTTATCAAGTGAATATTACATGCCTTTTTTTCCTCCTTCTTTTCTTATTTATTTGAGACTTATCTATAATAAACCCTAATGGTACAAATGCAGAGAATATTCACTAGAATATTCTCTTTAATATCCTATTTCAAAAATTAGTCGTCACTGCTCTGTCAGCGGTGCTCGACTTCGGTCATTATTGACATTTCGACCACGAATCTTGCTGCTCTTTGGCCGACCTCGGCTGACTCTTCCCTTAATGTTATATTACCCTAAATATTCTAGGGTAGATTTTGTCCCATACAGTTAGTCCCTCTACTTACTGAGGCCGGCCTCAGGCGGGCTCGACGAGCGGATATTGTATAATGTGGTTGAAGCATTAGGACGACCAGAACGGCCCGTGATGATTGGGGTGAGTTGGTAACGTATCCTTTTGTGAGCCGTAATTTCTGGGGTTGTAAGTAATTCGGGTGACGTCATGGCGGCTGACGTCATTATGATGCGATTTCTCGAGATGTTGCTTCGTTTCGCGCGTGTCTCCTAATATAGTTTGTCGCTTTGGTTACAGTCCAGGTAATGATGATTAATTCCTTGGTTTTGATGCTTGATCTTTTATAAATAGTGGTGTGTGGGTAATGTTTCAATTTTTATGAAACCCTTGCATCAAAGAGCTCTATCTTCTTCTTCTTCTTCTTCCATTGTCGTGTATTTTCCTATCGATTTTAGTGAATTCTCGTTTCTTCTAACACTCCATTGCTTGAATACCCTTCCTTAACAACATGGCTAATGTACCCTCTGTTTCCGGTATGGCAACTGACCTTGTTTCGTTGGCAGCGCTTATACCCCCTCATGCTGACTGGGTCTTTGTCGCCACTGAAGAAGAGAATTTCCCCATGGTAGAGGAAATAATCCCTCGCAGTTAGAATTTAGGTCCGATTTTTCAAAGGCGCCTGAAGGTGAGCCTGAAGTCTCGAAATCAGTGATGGAAGAGGCCGATCTGGCCGAGCTTAGGGAAAAATTCAACATTCCTGCCCATATCGACCTGATCCCAGCAGGATGCGACGTGGTGCAAATCCACCGCCCTGGACATTGCGCGTTCTATGTGTATCCTTTCCAGGTCGGCTATACTTTTCCCCTCCTACCATTGGCAGAGGAATTTTGCCACTATTACGGTGTCTGCCTGGCCCAACTCTCTCCGTACATCTACAAGCTTATTAGGATGCTCTCAAAATTTGCGAGTTGGCTGGGGTCGAGTTCATGCTCTGCCATCTATTGCATCTCTTTGCCCCTAGCTTTTATAGGGGGACGATGTTGCATCTCCACCACCGAGGAAGAAAATGCCTGGTGGTAAAGATGGACGATAAAATAAATCTTTAGTTTTGGCTCAACTACTTCTTTGTTAGAACCAAAGACGTGGTGGCCAACGCGGACGACTTTCATGAGACTTGGAGTCACGCTCGTAAGTATCTGTTTTTGTGGAAGGTATTCAATTTGTCTATTTCTAGTCGTAGGCTCTAACTCTTTCTCTTCTTCGTACAGCCAAGGTTGCACCTCCTCCTCTGGTCGGGAACATTTCCGACTGGGTTGGCCAAATTCTGCCTCACACTGTGAGATTCGTGAATGGCCGGGCTTTCTCAAGAAGTTCGAGCTTTCCTCTTCCATGGCCGGTGAGTCCATCTATATTTTTTTGTTGTTTTTACTGCTTTGGCTTCATGGTCGCATGCTCAGTATGGTTTGCCGTTGGTAGCGACAACCTTCGATCTTTCCTTTTCAGTTCAAGGGTTTCGAGGAGGTTGAAGGCTCCTCTTCCTACGTTTCATAAGAGGAAGATTGCTTCTTCTTCTAAGTCCGTCTCTGCTGTGGCCGCGGCTATACCTACTCGGTCGTCTGCTTCTGTTCGTTCTTCCACTGCAGCCAGGTTTGCTTGTTTGCCGGCCATACCTACTGCTGCTTTCCTACCCGCTTCTTCAGCGCCCATGGGTACATCGTCAATGGAATTTCCGGCTTCTCCTTTGATTCATTTAGTGGATGAGAAAGAGGAATCATCACCGAGTGATGGGAATTTGGTTCCCCGCAAGAGGAGATCGGTGAATGCCGGTGATGGGACTGCCCGGGCGGTGGATTCAGTGATGGGTGATTTTATCATCCGAGAAACGGCAACCATAGAGCTTGAAAATGATGCCGAGGTATCGCCCATGGTTCCACCATCGACTGAAGTCGCAGAGGGTATATCTCTTCCTGGAATCACGATGGAAGATGAAGGGCCATCAGCGAGAGTTTTTGATTACTTGCGGCGGGATGAGCCATCGACATCGCGACCGGCCGAGGGTCCTTCTTCGATGGCCGAGATAAAAGGAAAGTGTGTAGTCGAGGATCATTCCGAGACGGGCTCCGATGTGGATGCCAACGAGGTGAGGATGATGCGGGAGGGGTTTACTCGACTCGAAGTAAGGTTGGAAGGGTCCACGCAGACTATTGTGATCCCCATGGATCGAGATTTGTTCGTCAACACGGAGGACGTGGTCCCTTCCCTTTGTCCCCTCTGTTCTGATGTGGAAGGTAAAACCCTCGAAAAGATTAAAGGTGCTACCTTGTCTAGGAGCATAGCCGATCTCGCTCTTAGGGTAAGCTTTTCGATATCTCTCATTTTTGTTTGTCAAGTTCAAAGTTTGCTTCGTTCTTACTCTTCATTTTCTTTTTCTCTTTCTTTCAGACTGTGATTTTGAAAATCGAAAGCGCCGAAGAGAGGAGAGGAGTAAGGCTATTTTTCTGAATATGGAGAGAAAATACCGCGAGTACAGCGGTAAGTATCGCGAGATTTGCAGGCGATTTGGTGAGGGCAGCAATTTTTGAGCTCTCTGAGACAAGCTGAAAGAAAAGGATGACTAGCTGGTGAAGGTCATCAAAAAATGCAGCGTTCTTGAGGGGGCGCTAAGGGACAAGGAGGAGGAGTTGGAGGTTAGTAGAGGGTTCGAAGCCCAGTACGGCGATCTCCTAGCCCGGGTGGTCTCGCTAGGCATCGAGCTCGAGGAGTGTGAATTCAAAGCGGAAGCTATAAGGGTGAGTTCACTGAGAAAGCAGAGGATCTCGAGAAGGCGGAGTCAGCTTGGTCAGGAGCTACGAGGAAGGCAGAGGCCTTGGAGATCGTAATCCGTGTCCTTCGTTCTGAGTGAGAGAATGCCTTGGAGACGGCCAGGCTTAAAGAAGATCGGCTCGATGAATGGATTGGAGAAGTAGAGAAAGAGGCTTATGGACTTTGTGATCGAGTCGTCGCTTTGGAGGCCGAGAAGGCACAATTATTGGCTCGACCATCCTCTTCCCGTGTTTTTGATTTTCCTGATGTTCCTCCAGACTTATACGAGGACTGGATTCACGCCGAGGCTTAGCTGGATATATTAGAGATCTGATGAGGGCGGGAACCGTTTCAAAGTCCGCCTTTGAGGATGCTCGTGTTAAGGCGCTTAGAGCTCAGTTCGCTTGCGGCTATGATCCTGCTACACCGGAGGCCGATGATGACGAGGAGGATGTAGGCGTGGATCGGATCGAAGAGGATACCTTGTATGAAGACGAGTATCCTGATGGCGATGGTAATGGTGAAAGGGCAGCTGAGGATGGCCCAGGCGATCAAACCAGTTAGTAGCATTTCTTTTCTTCTTTTTTGTTTTGTTGCAGACTTTTGCGTGTTTTTTGTTTTTTGTGGGCATCTTTTCGAGCCTTTGAAAAAAAAATATTCTAAGTATGAAATACCAGTTTGGTTATTTGTACCTGATTCTTTTTTCTTCTATTCGAGTTTGTATGCTTTTTGATTTTGTTTCTTAGTTGCCTTGGTTTCCTTAGTCGTAATAATTTAGCTCGAGTAGGGTCGAACGAGGTCGAAGTAAAACCTAAGTTGGATCATGGTCGAGGACCAGTAGATGTTAATTCGAGCGAGATCAAACATATCGTTCCTGTTTAGTGCCGGAGGCCGATTAGGTGTTTATTCGAACGAGGTCGATTATCACCTGTGCTTGATTATGGACAAGGGCCGATTAGGTGTTGATTTGAACAAGGTCAAATATTACCTATGCTTGATTATGGCTTAGGGCCGATTAGGTATTGGTTCGAATGAGGTCGAATATCACATATGCTTGATTATGGCCGAGGGCCCATTAGTTGTTGGTTCGAACAAGGTTGAATATCGCCTATGCTCGATTATGGCCGAGGGCAGATTAGGTGTGGTTCGAACGAGGTCGAATATCACCTATACTTGATTATGGTTGAGGGCCTATTAGGTATTACACTTGTCGGCGGTATAATTTTAAGGCGACGTTGCTTTGGTTGTACATTATAAGGAAATAGAAATAAACTTCATGCGTTTTTGCTTTGTTCAAACACTTGGAGAAATTTACATATTTTCTGCGCATTGGCTTGGCATTTCAGTTGCAGTCCCAGTCTATCTAGTCCTTTCATTGGTCGAGCTGGAGAAGTATTGAGAGATCGAGCAATGAACTAGCCGTCTCGTGCGCACTTCAATCCTGAAGTGTTCCCATCGTCGCCTCATTAAAGACCTCCTCAAGAAAACCCGATTGGGACAAAAGTCAAGTGAGGAAAAAAAGAGTACGACTTTGGGGGCGCTTCATCTTTAAGAAGTTGAAGTACTTGATGTGTGTAATATTTCAGTTGTTTGGTAGTCGCTTTCCTTCCATCGTTTCTAGTTTGAATGACCCTTTATTCACTGTTGCCGTGATTTTGTATTGGCCGTCCCAATTTGTTCCTAGTTTGCCTTCCCGTGGGTCTTTGCTTGCTTGTGTTTTAGCTTTAAGCACATAGTCCCCGACTTTGAGTGGTCTGATCTTTGCTTTTTGTTATAATAGCATTTTGCTTGTTGCTTTTGGGCGACCATTCGTAGGCCATATCCCTTCATTCCTCGACTTCGTCGAGCTCCTGCCTTCTGCTGTCATTGTCCCGGAGTCCGCTTTCGTGGGAGTATCTTAGGATGGGCTCCCCGACCTCGACTAGTATTACTACATCAGTCCCATAGACTAATGAGTATGGCGTCTCTTCTGTGCTCGTCTTTGGCATTGTTCGGTAGGCCCAGAGTACTTCTAGTAATATTTCCGGCCACAATCCTTTGGCGTCTTCGAGTTTCTTCTTCATGATGCTCAGTATCGACTTATTGGAGGATTCCGCTTGCCAGTTGCCCGCGGGCTGGTATGGCGTTGAGAGTATTCTTTTGATGTGCCATTTTTCAAAAAACTCAGTGACCTTTTTTCCCACAAACTAGGGTCCGTTGTCGCAGCTAAACTCTTTGGGGAGATCGAAATGGCATATGATATTTTACCATATGAAGGCGATCACTTCCTGTTCACGTATTTGGGCGAATGCTCCTGCTTCTACCCATTTAGAGAAATAGTCAGTTAAAACTAAAAGAAATCGTACGTTACCTCATCTTGCCGGGAGGGGGTCCACGATGTCCATTCCCCATTTGATGAACGGCCAAGGGGAAGTTACTGAGTGTAGGTGTGCCTGCTTGGTGGATCATTGTGGCATACTTTTGGCATTGCTCGCATTTTATCTCGAAATCCCTGACCTCCTTTTTCATGGTGGGCCAATAATACCCTGCCCGTATGAGGCATCTGACCAAAGCTCGATTGCCGAAGTGAGCTTCACATTGGCCTTCGTGTACTTCTTCAAGGACGTGCTGTGTCTGATTTAGGCCTAAGCATTTCGCCAGAGGACCACCATACGTCCTTTTGTACAAGTCGTTATGAATGATGTTGTATTTAGCTGCTTGTATTCACAGTTTCTTAGCCTATTTTTTATCATCTGGGAGTACGCCATCCTGCAACCATGTAACAATATGGTTGCGCCAGTCCCAAGTCAGGTTTATGGTTCTTACCTCGATTTGATCTAACGATGAGTTGAGGAGGTGGACCACATTTCTTTCTCCGGTTGTAATGTTTTTAGTGGTTGTGGCTAATTAGGCGAGGCCGTGCGCCTCGGTATTCTTTGCTTGGGGGATCTGGTCGAGTTGACATTCGTCAAACTCAGGTAGCAGCTTGCAGATTTCGGTCTGGTACTTTTGTAACCTTTGCTCCTTTATTTGGAAAGTCTCCGTGACTTGGTTCACCACGAGTTGAGAATCGCAGTGCAATTTTAGCTGCTTCCCCCGTATTTGAGTGCTTGTCTTAGTCCTGCAATTACAGCCTCATACTCGGCCTCATTATTAGTCATGTGTGGGCATCTTATGAATTGGCGAATCATTTTGCCTGTTGGAACTTCGAGTACGAGTCCCAGCCCAGACCCTAACGCTTTAGACGCCCCATCAGTGTACAGGACCCAGAGGTCTTGTGTTTGGGGAGAAGCGTGGACGGCTTCTTTTCCGATTTCGGGCATTATTTTTGTACTGTAGTTGGCAAACAAATCTGCGAGGACCTGTGAATTTATCGCCGTTCGCGGCCGATATGTAATATCGTGCTCGCTTAGTTCGATGGCCGATTTGGCCAACCTGCCCGATAGCTCGGGTTTATGCAAAATTCTCCTTAAGGGGAAATTCGTGACGACTAAGATGGGGTGACATTGGAAATATGGTCTAAGCTTTCGTGATGCTACGACTAACGCCAGAGCCAGTTTTTCGAGATGGGGGTATCTTGTCTCGGCGTCGACTAGTGTTTTGCTAATGTAAATAGATGGGGGATTGCATACCTTTATTTTCTTGGACCAGGACCATGCTCGCAGCTATTTCGGACACGGCTAGATAGATGAGGGGAGGTTGTCCCAGTTCTAGTGTTGAAAACAATGGTGGCGATGACAAGTACACCTTTAACGCCTTCAAGGCTTGGACGCACTCAGGGGTCCATTAGAGACTGTTCTCCTTTTTTAGTATGCCGAAGAACTTATGGCACCTATCGGAGGATCGTGAAATGAACCTCGAAAGGGCGGCGATATGGCCAGTCAACCTCTGGACCTGTTTTTCGGTGGTCAAGTGGTCTGGTATCCCTTCCATGGCCTTGATTTGGTTGGGATTGACCTCAATACCTCACTACGACACTAGGAAACCCAAGAATTTTCCTGAGGCCATGCCAAACGCACATTTTTCGGGGTTCAGTTTCTCTCTTATTGCCAGAGTATGTCGAAGGCTTCTCTCAAGTGGTCGATATGATCTTCTTTCCTTTTGGATTTGACCAGCATGTCGTCTATGTAGACTTTCGTCGTTTTACCAAGTTGGTCTTTGAAAATCTTCGTCACCAACCTTTGGTAAGTTGCCCCCGCATTTTTTAGTCCCAAGGGCATGACCCTGTAGCAGTACGTCCCCTGGTGGGTGATGAAGGTGGTTTTTTTCTGGTCCTCTTCCTCCATGAGGATCTGATTCTAACCCGAGTAGGCATCCAAGAAACTTAGTAGCTCATGCCCGGCCGTTGCGTCTCGATATGGGGTAATGAAAATGAATCCTTGGGGCAAGCTTTGTTCTGGTCAATAAAATCTACGCACATCCGCCATTTGCCGTTCTTCTTTTTCACCATGACTACATTGGCGACCCATTGGGGGGTACTTCGACTCTCTGACGAAGCTATTTTTCAATAATTTTTCCACTTCTTCGCGTACTGCATCATTAATTACGGAGTTGAACTTATGCCTAACCTGCCTCACCGAGGGTAGAGTGGATCGACGTTCAATTTGTGCGCGGGGATCTCCTTTGGGATACCTGGAATATCTGCATGGCTAAAAGCAAACAAGTATGCGTTAGTAGTTAAAAATTCATGAAACTTACCCGGTTCCTAAAGTTTGCAGCCAATGTAAGCTTTCTTGCTGCGGTCGTTGCTATCTAACTGAACTTGGTCGAGGTCCTCTATGGTCGATCCTGTGGCGTCGACCGTATCGAGGTCTCTGATGACGTCCTCGATGTCACCGCTTGCCGACATCGACTCATTGCTATGCCTCTTGTTCTTCATCCTTTGTTTTTCTAGTAGCCGTACAGTCTAAGGCGATGCGAGCATTCCTGAGACGTGCGTTGTTCACCTTGTATACTGAATATCCCCCATGGAGTTGGGAGTTTGATGACTTCGTATAGGCTAGAAAGGACGTCTCTCATGGTGTGTATCCATGGTCGCCCTATTATTGCATTGTATGTCACGTCCTGGTCCATGATATGGAATGTGGCTTCCAGAATGACCGCTACCTGCTAGGACAGGGAGTGTGACCTTGCCAGATGTTCGCTCAACTGAATTGTTAAACCTGTTAGTGTGATGCAGCGTGGCACTATCTTGTCCTCGAGTTTCATTTGTCCAAGTACTCGAGGATAGATAATACACGTGCCGCTCCCATCGTCTACCATAATCCGCCTCATATTGGTATCTAAAATTTGTAAAGTGATAACAAGAGCATCACAGTGAGGGAAAGCCAAACCGTTGGTATCTGACTTATCGAAGTTGATACTTTCTTCGAGTTCATCATATAGTTCGTGGTGATCGACCGTTTGAGCTTGTGGGTTGTGCTGAACTTCACACTATTGATGGAAGCGTCATCCCTGCCACCAATGATCATATGGATGGTGCAGGCTGGCGCGGGCGATTTCGGCGGCCCTTGATGTTGTTCACGTCCTCTAACAAAGTTGGTCCTTCCCCGAGCGCTCAGCAATTCTTTGAGGTACCCGTGTTGTAGCATGTTTTCGACCTCCTGTCTTATGGCGATGCAATCTTCGGTTTTGTGTCCCCGCTCTTGATGGAACTCGCAGAGGGCATCTGATTTTCTAGTGTTCGGGTCTGACCTCATCTTTTGTGGCCATTTTACCTTTGGTCCGAGCTTCTCTAAGGCGTAGACTATCTCTGTAGGTGACACACAAATAGGGGACATACCTTTCTCATTCCGGTGAGTCCGTGTTCTTGATCGGGGTGGGCCTTCTTCATGGCCGGATGAGGATGCAGCGGTGGTTCTGACAAATGGGAGATGTCGTTCCCGGTTTGGTCGTGAGGCCGTGGGATCTCTTCTAATATCAATTCTTCGATCTTTTCTGGATTCTGCTTGCACCGAGGTCAGACGATCGGTCGGTCCATTGAGATCGTCCTCGTCTGCTCGGACTTCGGCATAATATGCGTTATGTATTTCGTCCCAAGTCGCTGGGGGATACTTCATAAGCCGACTTAATAATTTTCTTGTCGCCATTGAACCATTTTCAGCCTGTTTTGAAAAGCAGCTACCGCCATTCCTTCTGGCACATTTGGAAAGGTCATTCTTACTCAGTTAAAACAGGCGAGGAAGTCCCTCAGCCCTTCTCACGGAGACTGTTTAACCGCAAAGATGTCGTTTACTCTTGCCTCGACTTCTTGGACCTGGCATGAGCCGTTACGAACTTATCGACCATTTCCTCAAAGGTTTCAATGGAACGTGCAGGCAGTTACGAATACCAGGTCAATGCGCCTCCCATGAGGGTCTCGCGAAATTTCTTTAGTAGAATGGAGGATACTTGTTCCTTGGCAAGGTCATTGCCTTTCACGGCGGTGACGTAGTGAGTCAGAAGATCTTTGGGGTCGGTTGTACCATCGTATATTTTTAGATAGGGTGGCATTTTAAAGGTCTTTAGTATGGCATGTGGAGCAGCACTGTCACTGTACGACTGCTCGACGAACCGGCCTGCATCTCTTCTCGCCAAGAGCTTAGGAGCGCCCGGTATTTTATTGACCCTTTCTTGGTGTTCTCTCATTTGGTCCCGAAGTACCTTGTTCTCATCTTCCATTTCCTCCATCCTTTTTAGAATGACCGTGAGAGTGTCGTCACCTGCATTGTTAACAACATTATGAGTAATACCTGTCGTTGTGGGAGGAAGAAGATGTTGATCATGTTGCTCGTCCACTGGTGGTATAGCACAAGTTCTTGCGTTTTCTATGACTGTATCCTGAACGGGCGTATGGAGGACGCTGGTTAGCGTATCAGTTAGTTAGGCCTCAAGGAGCTTCTTTATTGCTGGCGGTGCCTCCTCAACCGCGAATGTGGAGGCTGTCTTACCAAGAGATTTTGTGATGCTGCAGTGGGGAGGGGGTGACCCACCTAGCTTGGACGAGGCACTGGGCATTGTGTCCCCATCCACAGATTCAGACCTACTATAGATGATGTTCATGAGGTTGGTTGGGTGGTCACTCATTATTCTCGTTCTTTCTTCTCTGTTACCTGCCATATTAGATCTATGTATGCAGAGAGAAAAAAGTTTTTTTTTTTTTTTTTTACGTTAGTTACCAGTGTCGATTGTAGATCAAGAAGAAACTAAAAGACTTAACTAGAGAATCCCCACAGACAGCGCCAAATTGTTTGACCGAAAAGTGTAACTTTCGGCGAAACTATTAAATTTATGTAATAATGGGTTAAATATAGTTAAAGATAATAACTCTAGAAGTGAATCTTAAAACGTGCGTGAGATGGGACAGATCCAGTGAAATGTTGACAATGACAGGCACAAAAACGTTCATAAAGAATGAGCAATAATAGAGATGTAACTAGCAATAAATAACAATAAATAGCATTTAAGTAAATAAGGGAAATGATTCACCCAATAAAGGATGGATTGGACGAATATTCCTCCTGACAATGATGAATGACAGATAAATCCAAGGTTTGTTCGAACTATTCTCGGATCTGATGGAAAAGTATGGAATAATACGGGCAAGAATCTTAATAAGAGGGTAATCTTTGTATCTTTATAAGAGAGAGAATCTTGTTCTGAAAAGTGTTCTTATCAAGTGAATATTACATGCCTTTTTTTCTTCCTTCTTTTCTTATTTATTTGAGACATATCTTTAACAAACCCTAATAGTGCAAGCGCAGAGAATATTCACTAGAATATTCTTTAATATCCTATTTCAAAAATTAGCCGTTACTGTCTGTCAGCGGTGCTCGACCTCGATCATTATTGACATTTCGACCACAAATCTAGCTGCTCCCTGGCCGACCACGACGGACTCTTCCCTTAATGCTATATTACCCTACATATTCTAAGATAGATTTTGTCCCATATATTCGTAACCCGTTTAGAACGTTGATGTAAAATCAAAGGCTTCACAAATTTGTGGCCAAAAATATCCATAGACAAACAAAAGCCAAATGGGCAGTGCGACACAAGGCAAACGGGTGTGATACAAATTTCGTTCGTCTCATGAACAACTGAAGAAGAACGGACAGCCATCATATAAAGCCAACAGTAGTCATAAAATTAAGAAGCCACCGTAAAACATGGGGTCCGCCCGGAAAATCAAAGTGGAGCTCCATTTTTTCCGGCCAGATTCGAAGAGAACGAGAACCAAATAACAGCCACACCCAGTCAATCCGAATCCAAACAAGAACTCATCACACATGAATCTGACATCAAGCAAACTAAAATAACAAACCAAACAAAACGGAAAAAGAGTACTCATAAAACGAGCCATAACAGTTTCACCAGAAAACACATGGGTCGCCGGAAAAACATAGATCCGGCCAGACTTCTTTAAACCGCCGCGAAAAGATTTTGACCATCTTTGCAAATCTGGTTTTATTGAAAGCAAACCCACAAAACAATGCAAGAGCGAGAAGCCGCGGAGTCATCGGAGTTTCATCACAGGCCTGCTGGGTAAGAGCTTCGAAGAAAGAAAATGAGAGTGAGTGAGCGACGATGGTCGGAACAGATGCGCCAGCCAGCCGATGATCAAATCTGGCGGCGGTGACGGGCAGCCTTGGAGAGGGCGAGAGGCGTCTTCAGCAAGACATCTAATTTCTGTAAGATGATCTGTATCATCATATTGATAATGTATTCATAACATTTAATCAATCAAGAGTTTTCAAATAAAAATTTGAACATGTACACTTAAGAGTATTCAAATATTTTCTTATTATGCAGTTTTCTTATTAAGCATGTCTTGTCAGGTCCTTGATTTAAGGAAATTGTACAATCAATTTACCTAAATCAAGTATCAAGAACCTCTATTAATGGACTCTCTATATTTATTTCCATCAAAAATCTATAATACCATCAAAAATCTATAATAAATGGTAAAAATTGTTAGCTCAACTAGAATCTCAACCTATTCCCCTTAAATTTTGGGTGGTAGTCATAAATGGCTCCACATTGATCCTACCCATGAACTTTATTATTCTTATGGTCTAAACATCATAATATGCTATAAAGTCTCCTACTTTAATGGTGGAGAGCAATGAATTTACCTTGAACGTTATTCTAAAAATCCTAGGTCTTGTTTTCTTGAATGGTCCTTTAAATTCTTCGTGAAACCTAGAATTTTAAAAATTCTAGGTGTTAAATAATATTAATCTAAAGTTTCTAACTTGAATTCAGGGTAAAAGATCTTTCCTTGGATGGATTGGGGAAGCCCTAGGACATTCCTACTCTCAAAAACCTCTCAATAATGCTGTAGAAATAAGTAGAGTTTTCTCTCCCTGAAGTAGTTTTCATATCTGACGAAATTCTGGGCTTGGGGAATTGTTAGGCATGGCACAGCCGGAGCACCAGGAAAAATTTAAAAAATTTCCCATATGATGTGTGAGGCACAGTCATGGCACAACAACTCCGGAAATGTTATGTTTTTGTGGTGCTATGATTGTGCAGTGCACAAGTCCTTGGTCCAATCCTGGGACGTTTTATTTTGTCTGATTTGAGTATTTTTCAAGCCACCTTATTATCTTTACTAAGTCTCATATCACTTCAAATGTTCGCTATTATTATATAATCACTCCATTAGACTTAAGGTAGCTTCAAGTTAACTAAAACATATATTTACATGGTAATACAGATTTGATAATGCAAATCCACGAAGTAAAACTCCAAATTCTAGGCGAAGGGGAAAGAGAGGAAGAGGACCTGCATCGGCCATTTTGATCAGGCTTAGTGCGTGCCTGGCTAGGGTAATTAGCTAGTGTAGCTGCCAATTTGTTTAATTCGTTTTTCTATAACGGTGAAATCGGACCAGTTAGCGTACCGTAATTATGTTATTGAACTTGCCATCAGTATAGGTACTCAACATTTTGCCTACCAAAATTTGAATAGATAGGAGAAAAATTACCTAATATCTTTTGTCCTCACTACAATGTGAACTTCGTTATCCAAAATTTTCCCACCCTTCATTGATGGTTGGGTCACAACTTGTATGCGTCAATTTGTCTAATTAGGTAACATAATCGGTGGACTTTTGTATTTATAATTCACTTTGTAAGATGTATATAGAATATATATTGCAGAAGATTCGACAATTGTGTTTCTCTCGTTTCTTCATATCGAAATTTGTTCATGTTTTTAGTAGAGCATCGATTATATTGCAAATTAACATTCTCTAATGCACATATAAATGTGATAGCATCTCAACTTGAGAAAATCAAATCAGGTACTTGTATGCCTACTTCTTTTTACTGTTTCATTAATGTGAGCTAATTAATTTAATGAGCATTTCTTTTCAGCTTAATTTAAAGTATCACTTAAACTTTCTGCACTCCTCTTTATCTCTCTGTATGCTTTTCGTGCCTTCACTTTACAATGATAAACAAAACTTTTAGTTTGATGTAGAAATGTCATCATAAAAGATTTCATTTGACATGTGTGCTTGTGGTCAATAAAATTTATTTCAAGGATAATTTTGTCATTAAACGAAACATTTCTTGTAATAATTGTCTTATAATGAAGCAGCTGTTATAAAATCTTGAATTATGGTGGATGTCCATAACCACTAAAAGGAGTAATGCCCACTACTCTTCTCCATTATCTCCATATCCTCCCCCATGATCTTCCTATTAAGTGCTTAATGACATATTCAATGACATATTTATGTAGTGACCATTCCACTCAATAGTGGCCATTATTGAGAATAATGGCCATTCCACTAAATAGTGACCATTCCACTCCCTATTTTACAATAGTGATTCTTCACTTTCATGCCTATATAAAGGTCTAGTAATAGATAGGAAATAGAACAAAATTGAAGAAGAAATAAGAATATCTCCTCTCTTTCTCTCTATATCTCTGAGCTTGTTTTTTCTTGTTTTGTATTATTACTTTGAGCTATATTTTATAACACGTTATCAGCACGAATGACTCATTTCATAATCTTCTATCAAGATTATGTGGTAGGTGCTCTCCATGGCGTTGGCCAATACCAATTTGGCGGCAAGGTAACTTTATTCTAATTTTTCTTCATAATGGTAAGGGTTTATACATTCATACCACTACACAAATATCTACTTTTATGTTATTTAATCATAAGAAATTAGATCTAATATGAAGTTCCTTTTCGTAGAGTATTAATCCTAAACCAAACCCAAAAGAAAATTTAAGAAGCCGAGATGAACGAGATCTCTATTGTCCAGGGAGTGAATTTCACCATGCATTCTAATATTAAATTATTTTGTGATTAAGGGTTAATATAGTTTATATTACACGATAATATAATTATAGTTTTGCAGAGAAATGAATTTGTTAAATCAAGTATGACCATACGTAAAATTTCTTTGCCTTCATTCATTATAGTGGTGTTTTTATGAGTTTGTGCATGTTATGCACAATATATGTCATCTTTGAGATCATAATGTTTATTAAAGCTATTTATTAAAAAAAATAAAGGATGGGTTAGCATCGAACTATAGCAATATTTTTGGTTTTTCCCTTCCTACATATTTTAATTCTTGATGCATGAGATTTAGTTTTGTTTGTTTGATGTTGAGTTATATAAGGATGAGTATGGTATTAAAATGATTACAAAATTGGAGAGGTACTGTGACTATCAAAATTACTACTATAATTGAAGGCGTATTACAACTCCATATTTACATGATTTTAAAATTATAACTACAACTTACCTCTAGAATCTATTTTCAATTAAAATTGTATCGAAAGAACATCATCCCGATACATATATTTGGAAATATTATTTATATTTTCTGTCTAAAATTAGCCCCTGCAGTAGCAATATCCTAAATTGATTCAAGAGATATTATGACATTGATTTATGGTCCATTTGAACTCCAATAGAATTTACAAACAATATTCTGACCATAAGAGTTATGTATTGTTGAAACTTAATTCACTTATGTAATAATCATGAATGGTAATATTTTATGATCCAAGTTTACTTTGACAGATTATGACATTGATTATAAGACATTAGATTCAAGTCCTGATGCTCCATGATGATAAGAGTTGGGTTTGAGCCCCAATTCATTATGGTCTAACATGCCTTCTTTATATTGGTAATACATTGGGTTTGAGTCCCAATAAAATATTTTGATGATATAATGATGACTAAAGAAAAATAGTATATTTTGCATGAAAAGGCATGAAGCGTGTCCCACTTGATTTGCTCCATTCTTGAAGTGAATGTGATACCGATGTATAATAAGGCTAGATGAAGACAAGTGATTGACAAATGAATATGGGTGTGCCAAAGACCAAAATAATAATAGTCATCATTATGGTCATTGTAAAAAGGAGAACAATAATAGTTCTCAAAATAATCCTTCAAATGAGCATTATAAATGCAAATCCGTTCCTGAAAGTGAATGTGAAAATATATATGTGATACAAATTTTTTCATAAGAATGTATTTATACATGGTTGAATAAATACTACAATTCACCTCTACGGGAGGTTTGAGAGAAAGACAGATAATGAACATTACTGTTTGGTTACATGAATATGTTATTGGTCGTGTACATGTGGTATCCCAAAAATATTTTGCCATGTCTTATAAAAAATTATTAAAGGCAAAATTAAAGCAAGAAATGATTTTGCTTATGATGATTTTGACCATGACAATCATCATGATATGATTTTATCTGTGAAGGAGACATTCAACATATGGATGCTGTGACAAAAGATCTTGCAGTACAAAATTAATTAAAAACTATGAAAGAGCTAATTTGTTACTACCCGTATGCGTGAAATTATTCATGATATTGAAAGTGTATTAAGTCTCAAAAGAAACTTTTTGAGTTTCAAATATATTAGTCAAAGTGGTTGGTATATTGAACCTATAAATGAAAGGAAGAATGATTATCTTCATATTACGTTAATCACACTGGGTAAATATAAAAGGTCACCCGATTTTCCTTCTATTTGTACTACACAAGTATAAGCATGATGATGGAATCATATGCCAGAAGTAAACTAAATGTTTACTGAAACAAATATTAGTTGGCATGACCGGTTGGCCATCCCGATTCAATTATGATGCGAAAATTAATTGAGAATTCACGTATATTGAAGAAATAGAAAATTCTTCAAGAATTCTCTTGTGCTGCTTATTCTCATGATATACCGGTTATGGTTGGGATCGAATCCCTTGATGATGCAATACTAAACTAAGAATGCAAGAAAACAAAGATAGAAACAAGACACTCAATGATCTACCAAGACTATAAGTAGTAACTAGTCTACTTACCTTCTTAATGAAGCCAAAGAGGACATATACTAGGCAAACAACCCTCAAGACAACTAAGGACTTGCAAGCTGTTTGGTCAATAGGAGGAACAAGTTCAATATGGATTCACACCAAGTATTGGACAAGTTCACACAAGGAATTTTGGAGAGCAATAAGCTGCCGATTTTGATTAATAATAATGGTCAAAAGGTACTAAAAATAATGTAGTCTTGAGGCTTATATAGGATGAGCGTTAACCTAAATCAACTAGGAAAAGATTACTAGCAAAAAGGCCAATAATTTGGCTAAGTGTCAAGTGACCAGGCAGGGCCAAATAAGTACCATTGTCTTACTCAAAACTAACTACGCAAAATAACTACTAAGAGCTAGCTGAGGCGTTAATTGAGTTCTCGGCCTCAACTAGTGAACCGCATCACGGCCCTCCTTCTCCAAGGCTAATCAACGCCTGGCTCTTTATCACTATTAAGTGGATATCATGAAGTTTCTTAGCTTGACTCCTCGTGAATGGTCTTGAAGGCATGAACGTAACTTGATCAGGCTGGCCTGCTTCATCCTCCCCTTCTTTAGAAGATTTCTTCTGCAAAATCGAGTCATCACAATCTCTTAAAGCGGCGCTACCTGCAACACAAGGAGTTAAGTCAGAAACGTTGAACATTTGAGAAACACTATACTCACCAGGAAGGTCTATAACATAGGCGCTGTTATTGATCTTCTGCAACACTTAGAATGGACCATTTCCTCGCGGGGCTAGCTTCCCCTTCCTTTGGTTCGGGAACCTCTCCTTTCGGAAGTGCACCCAAACCCAATCACCTTTCTTCAAGTCCAGCTTTTTCCTCCCTTTATTCTTCTTGGTCGCCACTTTCTCATAAGCTTCCTCCAAGTTCTTCCTCACCTTCGCATGCAACTCGAGCAACGCGGCTGCCCGATTTTCACCATCAACACTAATAACTACATCTCTCGGCAATGGAGTAAGATCAAGTGGAATCAAGGGATTAAAGCCATAAACACATCAAAATGGAGTTATTCTAGTCATTCTATGCACAGTTCTATTACAAGCAAACTCCCTAATGGGAAATCTATCAGCCCACATCCCCGCCTTCCCTTTGGTCATAGCTCAAAGAAGAGCTCCCAAGGTTTGGTTAACAACCTCAGTCTGACCGTCAGTCTATGGATGATGAGACGTAGAAAACAACAGTTTGGTGCCAAGAGCACCCACAAGCACTTCCAAAAGTGACTCAAAAATTGTGCATCCCTATCACTAATAATAGTACGAGGCACACCATGAAGCTTTAACACATTAGCAATAAACAAGGAAGCAACATGTTGTGCATCATCAACAACACTAGGCAAGGGGTGAATGTTACTAGAAACTTCATCATTAGAACTTAAGTAAACACCCATATGAACTAGGCAAATTAATAGTTTAAAACTATCATTACCTCGTAAATACTC
This sequence comes from Nicotiana obtusifolia, assembly GCA_002018475.1. Lineage (NCBI taxonomy): Eukaryota > Viridiplantae > Streptophyta > Magnoliopsida > Solanales > Solanaceae > Nicotiana > Nicotiana obtusifolia. Next base: position 72,471 of record MCJB01012772.1, on the reverse strand, counting down.
ACCTGGTTGCATCATGGCACAAATATTACCTAGCAGGGCTGATGTGTTGGCAGTGTCTACGGCCTCAGGTTTACTCCCCATAAGAGACTTAGCTTTAGCCGCCTCTTTCAGCTCTCCCATGCGCTTGTAATCATCACTAACTTATTTAGGTGTCAAGGGCTTGAGTGTATAACCCCTGCCCTCTAGCTTGGCCGTATAAGTGTTGGCCTTGCCATCATGAATGAAACACCTATCAAATTGCCAAGGCCTGCCCAACAATAAATGGCAAGCCTGCATAGGCACTACATCACACATGAGCTCATCTTGATAAGCTCCTACTTTAAACTTAATAAGCGCCTGCGTTACTACCTTCAACTCACCACACTCGCTCAACCACTACAACTTATAGGGATGGGGATGTTTTATCGTGGGCAGGTTAAGTTGAGTCACCAGCGTTTGACTCACTACATTAGTGCAACTACCCGAATCAATTATCATCGAGCACAGCTTTCCCTTCACCCTAAATCTAGCATGAAACAAGTTCTCACGCTGCACATCTCCTTCCTCCTTTACACTCATGGTACTCAAGTTCCTATGCACCACTAAGAACATATTCACTCCCTCATCTTCCACTACCTCTTCGTCACACTCAACCAAATCAGCCCCCTCATCTCCCCCAATCTCCTCATCACTCTCTACCTCACAAATAGTACCATCATCAAGAATAAGCATGATCTTTCGCGTAGGACAGTCCTTAGCGTAATGCCCATAGCCTTTACATTTATGACATTGAAAGGAAGATCCACCAGGACAATTGAGTTGGGTTTTAGAGTTACCTCCGGACCCCTTAGGATCATTTTTAGGCGTCACCTTTTCGGCTGGCCCTTTCACCTCGCGACTCACACTTGCTGCACCGGTGCTCGGCGTTCTCCACTCCTTGTTTCGACCCATGGAAGTAGAATCAGAACTTCCTCAGTTGCCTTGTCTTCTTTAATCATCTTTTCAGCTTCAATGGCAGCTAGGAGTACATCATGAAAAGCAACAAATGCATGTAGCCTCAATTGATTGGATATGTCACGATTCAATCCATTCTTGAACCGTGTAATAGCCTCATCCTCTTCTTCATCTTCCATGTCAAGTGATAGGCGGATCTTCTCAAAGTCATCATAATATTCTTCCACGGATTTCAGCCCTTGTTTCAAATCATATAACCTCCGGAGTTGCTCTTGTTTGTGCTTTGGGTTGACATACTTACGAGTCATTAGTTGCTTCACTTTTCTCCATGTTATGCGTGCGGGCTGGTTATGTCTAGCTCTCGATCTTTTCTCGGCCTCCCACCAAGTAGAAGCATAGGACTCAAAGGCAGCGATGGCATACGTAGCCTTCTTTTCCTCGGTCATATCATTGATTTCAAATATCCTCTCAACGTGACGTCTCCATTTTAGAAATTGGTCAGGATCAATAATTCCCTTGAATGCAAGGATAGTAACCTCGACACTGTTCAAGCCATTATCAGGCCATTTTCATGACCACCACGGACTGGTTGAAAGCCCTCATAATATTCAGCATGTTCGTCGAACTCAGGCTCTAAATTCCTTCCACCAAAACCTCTAAGCCTCCCTCTAGGACCACAGTCAAAATCACGTATTCCCACATGGTCACGGACCCCATATGGTTGTCTCACCCTCGTGTCTCGCTGCCCTAGATCGTCATCATCAAACTCCTCAAACTCGGGTTGATCATCCTCACGGACTGCCCTTATTTCCCCGGCGGGCGCTACATTTCTCCGGGCTGGCATTAATTGTGGTATAATACCCCGGGGAATTCCCAAGGTTCTTACATTGTGAGCACCTCTATCCCTCAACTCTTGTTGACGAGCCATCTCCGCAAATTGTTCAGGTCTTATGGTGGAACCATCACTAGTTCCTTCCCTTGCATTTTTCTAAGTACTAGTGGATTTTTCAAAGTTCTCCATTCGGGTGCTAATTGCCCTTACTTCAGCCAAGAGCCCGACTAAAGCGATGTCGGCACGACCTTGTCTCCTTCAGTAGCCATGTACCTGCAAAAGAAACAAGACTAGAGAATGCGTTAAGGTTAGTAAAATACCTCACTCATTCCCTCACTTTTGAATGACACTCGGGTTCACTCAATATTTTACGTAGGATCTCTCAAACTTGTCCTCAAAATGGCTTCCTCTAATTGATCAAGTTCCTCAACGACCTTTCAAGCTCAAAAGTTCACTAGTTCTCTTCGGGGTGAGTGAATTTATGCGACTCTATAGGCGGACAACTTTTAAATTGAGCACAAGAAGCCAAACTTTAACTACGAAAGTGGAAATTTTGAGTTTTAGCACGAAATCCTACTAGCTCAAAAATTAGTAATTAGCTTAAGTAGAAAATTACCCAAGTATTACTAATTAGAAGTAGTGCAATCAAATAAATAAGGAAATCTATAGGCTTTCCCACTCAAACTTGGAGAGGGCCGAATTTTCCCTCTCCTTCCCTTAGGATTGTGGCCCGCCCCCGCCCCCCTACCCCCCGACTCCTGACTCAAAGGAAAACAATTCCTTGAAACTTCTCCCTTTTGTAATGGGAGCTGTTTTCCTCTTGAACTCGGCTTAGGGTTTCTTATACTTCTCCTATGTAAATCATTCAAAAACACAATTTGATGTCCAAGAACTTCATGAATTCAATGCAACATGTCAAGAACGGTCGAACTTCAAGAATCCCCAAGATTAAACGTGAATCAAGTTGATGTCCAAGAACTTCAAGAATTCAATGCAAACATGTCAAGAACGGTCGAACTTCAAGAATACCCAAGATTAAACGTGAATTAATTCAAGAACAACAAGTTGATGTCCTAGAACTTCAAGAATTCAACCAAGAACAATGGACAAATCATCTAACAATTCGATTCACTTCAAGATTTCAACCTAGGGTTTCAAGAACAACTTTTAATAATCAAGACTTCAAGATTTCAAACCTAGATGTGATTGCAACTTCAACCAATAATCAACTCATGGTTGTTTCTCTTCTTTTCACGTTTTGTTTTTATCAAAAATGAAATTCAAGAACACTAAACTAGAAAACTAAAACTAAGGCACGAAGAATAGGATTGGAATTGTAAAAACAAACCCTTTCCAAACTCTGATACCAATTAATACAATATTAAACTAAGAATGCAAGAAAACAAAGATAGAAGCAAGACACTCAATGATCTACCAAGACTATAAGTAGGAACTAGTCTACTTACCTTCTTGATGAAGCCAAAGAGGACCTATACTATGCAAACAACCCTCAAGAAAACTAAGGACTTGCAAGCTGTTTGATTAATAGGAGGAACAAGTTCAATATGGATCCACACCAAGTATTGGACAAGTTCATACAAGGAATTTTGGAAGCCGCCGATTTTGATTAATAATAATGGTCAAAAGGTACTAAAAATAATGTAGTCTTGAGGCTTATATAGGATGAGCCTTAATTTAAATCAACTAGGAAAAGAATAACTAGCAAAAAGGCCAATAATTTGGCTAAGTGTCAAGTGACCACGCAAGGCCAAATAAGTACCATTGTCTTACTCAAAACTAACTATGCAAAATAACTACTAAGAGCTAGTTGAGGCGTTAATTGAGTTCTCGGCCTCAACTAGTGCATCGCCGCACGGCCCTCCTTCTCCAAGGCTAATCAACGCCTGGCTCTTCATCACCATTAAGTGGATATCATGAAGTTCCTTAGCTTGACTCCCGGTGAATGGTCTTGAAGGCATGAACGTAGCTTGATCAGGCTAGCCTGCATCACTTGATTTCTGGAACGAATAAAAGATGATAAATATATGGGCCTAGTCACCTGCCATGTGAACCGTTTACTATTATATGATTTTAATAGATGCATCTATTTGTTATCAACTTTTAGTTTGACTTTTGCAAGGTTGCTTGCTCAAATTATTAGAGCACAGTTCCAGAATATAAATTACGATGATTTATCTTGATAATGCTGGTTTATATTCAAGTTGTGTTTAGCAGAAATTGTATGCCTCCAATTATAGCTAAATCATTAGTTATGAGAACAAAATTCCCAAAACGAAATTTGGTATAAGATGTATTATTTAATATATAACAACACTTGTACGCATCTAGCCAAGTTATGAAAATTTCTCCCAATCTCAATTGGTTCAGGGTCAGGAACCAAATACTTTCCATCTAGAAATATAGATGTGCTATATGATTTAATTATGCCACCACAATGCACAAAGAAGGATTCCCAAAAAAGGTTGGGAAATGTGTTGGTGATCCCAACATTAGGGGGAGAAAATGGGTAGTTAAGAAAGTGATACGTGGAATGAATTATTATGAATACATATAGATCCTCGTACAAGAAAATATGAACTTGAAGTTAAAGTGATAATTTATTTGCAAATTAGTACCAAACGTATTTGCTGACCCAAAGCTAAATGTCATATTTCAGCCGCTAATGCTTCAAATAGAATAAAGTCCATGAGGGACAAAGTCTATAGCACACAAGAAGCGTAACAGACCAATCGGTTTCAAAGATAAAATTCCTTGAAGAAGGAGATGAGAAAATGATTAAGATGGTCATACTAAGGAGGCAAGTGCTCTATAAGAACACCCCGACATAACACTTTGTAAGACCTCATGGGAGAGGCTCAGACACCTGGAAGTAATGAGATTGTCATGACCCAATTTTCTCCTATGGGCCGTAATGATGCCCAACGCTACCACTAGACAAGCCAACCGTGAACTAACCACATGATTGTTTATTTTATTATTTTAAAATAACTAATTTTTTTAATTAGTGCATAAATAGGAAGCAAAAAAATAAATAAGATGAGAGATAACTAATTTTAAGAGCAAATGAGATAAGTAAAATAACCCAAAAATGTCTACTAGCATAATTTTCAAAACCTGGTGTCACAAGTGTATGAGCTAGTAGTAGAATATAAAAAAAAAAAAAAATACACTACTGTCTGAAGTGAAATAGACAGAAAGTAAAAGCAAAAGGAAGACTTCGGGTGCTGCAGAAAGGGCTCGGAAGGCAGCTCACCGCTAAGTCTCCAGGAAGTCAAGGATGTGCGCCGGATGGATAACCAGATGCACCTGCCTCAGATTCTGCACGATTAGTGCATAAATGTAGTATGAGTACATAAACAACGTGTACCCAGTAAGTATCTAGTCTAACCTCGAAGAAGTAGTGACGAGGGGTCGACTTCGACACTTACTATGGCTAACAATAAAATACTAAAATTATAACTAAGCATGGACTATATAAATACAGCTGAAAACTCAATAACAAGAAATAAATGAACAATTCTTTCACTAATAGTAAATCCCAAATTAATTCTCATCATTTAACAAATTAATCTATCAAGCCAATGAAACAATATCAATTATAATTGGGCTCCAAGAATTATTGCGCACGAATTATGCCGAGGTCGTACGGCCCCATCCAACATACAAATATATAAACAGTGCACTGCCGAGGGTCGAACGGCACGAACCATAGATGCATCTATTCTATTACTGAGGCGTTCGGCCCGCTCCACAAGAAGAGAAACCTTTATAAACAACCGATTCAAAGATTATTAAGAGGCTATATTCAAAGAAACATCAATTCTCATTAGCGGTCAAGTAACCCGTCCACTCAAGTAAATGAAATTTAACCTTTTACAATTCCGTTATCAAGTTCCATGTTTTAAACAATTAAATTAGCAGGTAGGGTGCAAACATCGCAGTATAACATGATTTGGGTCCTAGACTACCCAGGCATAAGCATACTTAGTTGCTATGTTTGGGCTCGCATCACCTCCTGCGTACGTAGCCCCCACAAATAGAAGCACATATTAAATAAGTTCACCTATGGGGTTAATTCCCTCTTACAAGATTAGAAAAGAGACTTACCTCGTCTCAAATCTTACTTTCCGATCCATAATTGTGCTTTAAACCCTCAACTCGGTGCCAAATGATTCGAAACTAGTCAAATGTTATATAATATAGTCAATACATGTTAAGAAGTTCATATCCTAACTACTAAAGTGATTTCCCAACCCTAGTTGAAGAATTCCTAAATTCACCCCCCAGCCCACGTGCCGCGATTCTGGAAATTTTTGCAGAAAGTTGTTTTCCATAACCTCATGAACTCAAATGTATGATTTTCACAAAATTCCATAACCATTTTCGTGGTTAAATCCCATTTTTACAAAAACCCTAGGTTTTCCTTAAAAATCCCAGAAATCCTACCATTTTCATTTTAAATCTACTTATGATTCGTATATTTAGCTAAAGAATTGATAGGGATCACTTACCTCTTGATGTTGATGAAACCCCTCCCAAAAATGCTCTCAAGATCGTCTAAGACCAAGTGGGAAATGAGGAAAATAAGGATAAGTCCCGCAATAAAAGCTGTTGCACAGGTCGCAGGTGTCGCAATTGCGACACCTTATTCACAAATGCGAAGGTCGCAATTGCGACAAAATCTTCGCAAATGCAAAGCTGAGCCCCCACCATCAAGGTCGCATTTGCGACCACAACATCGCAAATGCGAAGGGAGGTTGATCACAAAAGCGACTGGAAATCTCGCATATGCGGGTCCTGCCTTGGCCAGGCTTCTTCGCAATTGCGAAGCCTGTTTCGCAAATGCGAGGTCTCTCGCATTTGCAATACCTGAGACACCAGCAAAAAAAACTAGAAAACTGAAGTCTCCTCATCCATCCGAACGCGTCCGAAACTCACCCGAGCCCTCAAGGCTTCGCACCAAACGTCCACATAAGTCAAAAACTATCATACGAACTTGCTCGTATGATCGAAACTCCGAAATAACATCTAAAAGCATGAATCAGACGCCAAAATGCATGAATCAAATCATGAAAACTCAAAACTTCTAAATACACATCCGCACGTCCGATTCCTATCAAATCACATCCAATTGACCTTAAATTTGGCACACAAGTTCTAAATGACATTACGAACCTACTCTAACTTACGAATCAGAATCCGAACCTATCATCAAAAAGTCCACTCTCGGTCAAACTTCCCAAAAACCTTCAAATTTCTAACTTTCACCAAATGATCCCGAAATGACCTACGGACCACCAAATATGGACGCGCTCCTAAGTCCAGAATCACCATACGGAGCTATTCCAGAATCCCAAACAGACGTCAATAACGTTAAAATCCACTTCAACCCAAACTTATGAAATTCACCCAAAATGCTAATTTTCAATATTCGGCGCCGAAATGTTCCTGGGTCATCCAAAACCCGATCCAGACATACGCCCAAGTACGAAATCATCATACGAACCTATTGGAACTGTCAAATCCCGATTTCGAGGTTGTTTACTAAAAATGTTGACCGAAGTCAAATTTAGCCTTTTAAGGCCAACCTAAGGAACCAAGTGTTTTGATTTCAACCTGAATCCTTCCAAATTCGAAACTAACAATCCCCGCAAGTCATAAAACAGTAAGAGCACATACGGTGAGTCTTATTTGGTGGAACGTGGTTCTAGAAAGCAAAACGACTGGTCAGGTCGCTACATTCTCCACCTCTTAAACAAACGTTCATCCTTGAACGAGTCTAGATCATACCTGAGTGTCGAATAAGTGTGGATATCTTCCCCGCATGTCGTCCTCGGCTTCCCAAGTTGCCTCCTCGACTAGTTGGCCCCTCCACTGAACTTTTACCGCATAAATCTTCTTGGATCTCAACTGGCGAACCTGCCTGTCAACAATGGCAACTGGCTCCTCCTCATAACTCAGGACCTCATCTAGCTGAACCGTGCTGAAGTCTAACACATGCGACCTGTCGGCATGATACCTCCGGAGCATAGACGCGTGGAAAACCGGATGATAAGCAACCTCTTCAACTCGTCTCAACACCTCAAATGGACCTATAAAGCTTGGGCTCAACTTACCCTTCTTCCTGAACTTCATGATCCCTTCATCAGCGAGAATTTTAAGAGAACCTTCTAGCCCACCATAAATGATAAATCATGCGCCATCTGATCCGTGTAACTCTTCTGTCTGGAATGTGCTGTGCGAAGTTGCTCCTGAATCAACTTTACCTTTTCCAAGGCATCCTTCACTAAATCAGTACCATATAACTTAGCCTCGCCGAGTCAAACCATCTTATGGGTGATCGAAATCGCCAACCATATAAAGCCTCAAATGGAGCCATCTCGATGCTAGACTGATAACTGTTGTTGTAAGCAAACTTAGCCAAAGGCAAGATCGATCCCACTTCCCTCCAAAGTCAATCACACATGCTCTGAGCATGTCCTCCAAGATCTTAACTGTCCGCTCCGACAGCCCGTCGGTCTGTGGATGAAAGGCTGTGCTGAGCTCTACACGGATCCCTAACTCACTCTGTATTGCTCACCAGAAATGCAAAGCGAACTGAGGGCCTCTATTTGATATGATGGAAACAAGCACAACATGTAACCGAACTATCTCCTGAATATAAATCTAGGCTAACCTCTCTGGAGTATACGTGGTCACCACCGGAATGAAGTGTGCCGACTTGGTCAACCAGTCGACAATGACCCAAACTGCATCAAACTTCTGCAAGGTCTGCGGCAACCCAACTACGAAGTCCATAGTAATGTGCTCCCCTTTCCACTCAGGTATAGTCATCTGCTGGAGTTGGCCTCCTGGCCTCTGGTGCTCATACTTAACCTGCCGGCAATTTAGACACCTCGCAACATACTCAACTATGTCCTTCTTCATCCGCCGCCACCAATAATGCTGCCTCAAGTTGCAATACATCTTCGTAGCACCTGAATGAATAGAATACCGAAAACTGTGTGCCTTCTCTAGAATGCTCTCCCTCAAGCCATCGACATTAGGAACACATAGACGACCCTAGAGTCGCATAACACCATCCTTGCCGATAGTAACCTCCTTGGCACCACTATGTAGTACTGTCTCTTTGAGAACCAACAAGTGCGGATCATCAAACGGACGAGCCTTGATCTGCTCCAATAGTGAAGACTGGGCAACAACGCATGCAAGAACTCGGCTGGGCTTTGAAATATCCAACCTCACAAGTCTGTTAGCCAAGGACTGAATGTCCAAAGCTAATGGCCTCTCCTCTGCTGAAATGAATGCCAAAATACCCATACTCTCCGCCTTTCTGCTCAAACCGCAACTATATTCGCCTTGCCCGGATGATAAAGGATGGTAATATCACAGTCCTTTAGTAACTCAAGCCACCTGCGCTGCCTCAAATTGAGATCCCTCTGCTTGAACAGATGCTGCAAGCTGCGATGATCCGTGTAAACCTCACAGGATAATTCTTCTCATGGGGCTTCAGCTGACGTGAAGCATATGCAACAACTCACCCCTCCTGCATCAATACACAATCCAAACCAACGCGTGAAGCGTCGCAATACACAGTATACATCCCTGAACCGGAAGGCAACACTAACACCGGTGCTGAAGTCAATACGGTCTTGAGCTTCTGAAAGCTCGCCTCACAATCATTGGACCATCGGAACGGAGCACCCTTCTGGGTCAATCTATTCAAAGGTGTTGCAATAGATGAGAAGCCCTCCAAAAACCGACGATAATAACCTACTGACCCCAAGAAGCTCCTGATCTCGGTCGCCGTGGTAGAACGAGGCTAACTCTGAACTGCCTCGATCTTCTTGGGATCCACCTTAATACCCTCGTCTGATACAACATGCCCCAAAACTCACACTTGGAGAACTTAGCATATAGCTTATGTTCCCACAAGGTCTGAATCACCACTCTTAAATGTTGCTTGTGCTCCTCCATGCTACGCGAGTAGATTAAGATGTCATCAATGAAGACAATGACAAACGAATCAATATACGACCTGAACACCCTGTTCATCAAATTGATAAACGTTGCCGAGGCGTTAGTCAGACCAAAGGACATCACTAGAAACTTATAATAGCCATATCTAGTCCAGAAAGCAATTTTCGGAACATCTGAATCCCAAATCTTCAACTGATGGTACACCGATCTCAAAATGATCTTAGAGAAAAACCCTGGCACCCTGCAACTGGTCAAACAAATCATCAATCAGCGGCAACTGGTACTTATTCTTGATGGTAACTTTGTTCAACTGACGGTAATCAATGCACATCCGCATAGTCCCATCTTTCTTCTTCACAAATAACACTGGTGCACCCCAAGGCGACACACTTGGCCTGACGAACCCCTTTGCCAGCAACTCCTCGAGCTATTCTTTCAACTCTTTCGAAGCCATACGGTACAGTGGGATAGATATAGGTTGGGTACTTGGAGCCAAATCAATGCAGAAATCGATATCACGATCTGGTGGCATGCCTGGGAGATCAAAAGGAAACACATCGGAGAATTCCCAAACTACTGGTACTGAATCAATCGCCGTAGTCTCTATGGTAGTATCCCGAACATAAGCTAGATAAGCCAAATAATCCTTCTCGACATGGCAATTAAGGATGGCGTGATATGGAGATAACCAGTCCATGCCCAGAATGACCTCAAAGTCGGTCATATCAAGCAGCAGAAGATCCGCTCTAGTCTCATAACCACAGAATGTAACAATGCAAGACCGATAGACCCGATCCACAACAACAGAATCGCCCACCGAAGTGGACACATAAACAGGAGTACCCAAGGACTCATGAGGAACACCCAGGAAATGAGCAAATAGAGATGAGACATATGAATAGGTAGACCCTGGATCAAATAATACCGAAGCATCTCTACCGCAAACACAAGTAATACCTGTGATCATGGCATTTGAGGCCACCACATCTGGTCTTGCCGGGAAAGCATAGAATCTAGCTGGAGCGCCACCTGTCTGGCCTCCACCTCTAGGACGGTCCCTACCCTCCTTCCCTCTGCCTCTGGATGGTCGGACGGCTGGTGTGGCTACTGTTGCTGTAATCATATGCTGAGAACCCTGCTGCACTACCTTGCCCTGAATCTTGGGGCAGAATCTCCGCATGTGGCTGAAATCCCCACACTCGAAACAACCTCTCGGTACGAAGGACTGCTATCCTAAAGTCTGACCCTGATGGCCTAAATACCCACTGGAGGAACCCTGAATAGTTGTTTAGCGGTAGGAACTCTCTGGCATGGGGCTGAAATATGGTCGAACTGGAGCACCCTGAGGAGGTGCTGGTACTGGATATATGGGCCTACTAGGCTGACCTCCCCCAAATAGACCTCTACCCCCAGATAGAGCACTACTGAACCCTCCAGAATAACGAAACCACTTGTCCCACGGCATTTGCTCTTGGCCCCGCTAACGATAACCCTCAATCCTCCGAGCTATCTCTACAACTAGCTGGTAAGAAGTCTCCATCTCAACCTCTCGAGCCATAGTGGCCTAAATACGGGAGTGTAACCATGCAAGAAACCTCCGTACTTTCTCTGCCTCATTAGGAAGTATCATAAGTGCATGGCGAGACAACTCAGAGAATCTCGCCTCGTAATTGGTCACTAACATCTGACCCTGCCGGAGCTGCACAAACTGAAACCGCAACTCTTCCCTCTGGGATGGTGGAATATACCTATCTAGGAAAAGGTGTGTAAATTGATCCCAAGTCAAAGGAGGAGAACCTGCTGGTCTACCAAGAAGATGAGACTGCCACCATCTACGAGCCCTGCCCTCCAGCTAGAAAGTAGTAAAATCCACCCCGTGGGTCTCTAATATCCTCATGTTGTGCAGTCTATCCCTACACCGATCAATGAAGTCCTGGGGATCCTCATGTCGCTCACCTCCGAAGACACGAGGGTGTTGCCTAGACCATCTGTCCAATAGCTTCTGCGGCTCGGAGGCCGTAGCTGGTTTGGGCTCAGGTACGGCTGCTACCACCGGCTTGGCTCCACCCACGAGTAGTGTGCTCGGGGTCTGATATACAACAGCTGCATGCCCAGGAGCCTGAGCAGTAGGGGTTTGTGCTCCCCCTTCAACCTGAGATGTGGCTGGGTCTGCTGGAAATAAACCGGTCTGGGTCATAGTATCCATGAACTGTAGCACATGGTCCATGACCTCCTGGAAGCCCGGTGTTGACATGAAATCAACCGGGGCTGGCTCTACTGCAGGCACCTCACCCTGCTCCTCAATAATGGGATCCTCTACCGGATCTGCTGGTGGCATGGCTGGGGCAACTCTGGGACGTCCTCGTCCCCTACCTAGGGCCGGTGCCCTACCCTGGCCTCTGCTTCGGCCTCTAACAACAGGGGGATCAGCTCCTCCCCGCTCTGGAACATCCCCCGTGCGCGTTCTCACCATCTGTGAGACAATAAGAGAAAGATACTTAGTATAACATCAACTGCACGATAGGAGATGAAGAAAGAGTAGTTTCCTAACACCCTATAGCCTCTCGAAGATAAATACGGACGTCTCTGCACCGATCCACAAGACTCTATTAGGCCTACTCATAACTTGTGAGACCTACGTGAACCTAGTGCTCTGATACCATGTTGTTACGACCCAATTTTCTCCTATAGGCCGTGATGGCGCCCAACGCTACCGCTAGGCAAGCCAACCGTGAACTAACCACATGATTGTTTCTTTTATTATTTTAAAATTACTAATTTTTTTAATTAGTGCATGAATAGGAAGTAAAAATTAATAAGATGAGAGATAACTAATTTTAAGAGCAAATGAGATAAATAAATAACCCAAAAATGTCTACTAGCATAATTTTCAAGACCTGGTGTCACAAGTGTATGAGCTACTAGTAGAATATACAAAAAAAAATACTACACTACTGTCTGAAGTGAAATAGATAGAGTAAAAACAAAAGGAAGATTTCGGGTGCTGCAGAACAGGCTCGGAAGGCAGCTCACCGCTAAGTCTCGAGGAAGTCAAGGATGTGCGCTGGATTGATAACCAGATGCACCTGTCTCAAATCCTGCACGATTAGTGTAGAAGTGTAGCATGAGTACACAAACAACATGTACCCAGTAAGTATCTAGTCTAACCTCGAAGAAGTAGTAACGAGGGGTCGACTTCGACACTTACTATGGGCTAACAATAAAATACTGAAATTATAACTAAGCATGGACTACATAAATACAGCTAAAAACTCAAAAATAAGAAATAAATGAACAATTCTTTCACTAATGGTAAATCCAAAATTAATTCCCATCATTTAACAAATTAATCTCTCAAGCCAATGAAACAATATCAATTATAATTGGGCTCCAAGAATTATTGCGCACGAATTATGCCGAGGTCGTACGGCCCCATCCAACATACAAATATATAAACTGTGCACTATCGAGGGTCGAATGGCACGAACCATAGATGTATCTATTCTATTACTGAGGTGTTCAGCCCGCTCCACAAGAAGAGAAACTACTTTATAAATAACCGATTCAAAGATTATTAAGAGGCTATTATTCAAAGAAACACCAATTCTCATTAGCGGTCAAGTAACCCGTCCAAAGCTCAAGTAAATGAAATTTGACCTTTTACAATTCCTTTATCAAGTTTCAATATGTTTTAAACAATTAAATTAGCAGGTAGAGTGCAAACATCACAGTATAATATGATTTGGGTCCAACACTAGCCAGACATAAGCATACTTAGTAGCTACGCACGGGCTTTTGTCACCTCGTGCGTACATAGCCCCTACATTGAGAAGCACATATTAAATCAATTCACCTATGGGGTTAATTCCCTCTTACAAGGTTAGAAAAGAGACTTACCTCGTCTCAAAGCTTACTTTCCGGTCCACAATTATGCTTTAAACCCACAACTCGGCGCTAAACGACTCAAAACTAGTCAAATGTTATATAAAATAGTCAATACATGTTCAACAGTTCATATCCTAACTATTAAAGTGATTTCCCAACCCTAATTGAAGAATTCCTAAATTCACCTCCTGGCCCACGTGCCCGGATTCCGGAAATTTTTTAAGAAAGTTATTACCCATAACTTCATGAACTCAAATATATGATTTTCACTAAATTCCATAACCATTTTCGTGGTTAAATCCCAGTTTTATCAAAAACTTAGGTTTTCCTCAAAAATCCCATAAGTCCTACCATTTCCATGTTAAATCTACTTATGATTCGTGTATTTAGCTAAAGAATTGATATGTATTACTTACCTCTTGATGTTGATGGAACCCCTCCCAAAAATGCTCTCAAGATCGTCTAAGACCAAGTGGGAAAAGAGGAAAATAAGGCTAAGTCCCACAATAAAAGTTGTTGCACAGGTCGCAGGTGTCGCAATATTGCGATACCTTGTTCGCAAATGCGAAGGACGCAATTGCGACAAAATCTTCGCAAATGCGAAGCTGAGCCCCCACTATCAAGGTCGCATTTGCGACCACAACATCACAAATATGAAGGGAGGTTGATCGCAAAAGCGACTAGAAACCTCGCAAATGCGAGTCCTGCCTTGGCCAGGCTTCTTCACAATTGAAAATCCTGTCTCGCAAATGCAAGATTGACAAATGCAAATAAAATCTTGTATTTGCGATACCTGAGACACTAGCAAAAAGAAACCAGAAAATTGAAGTCTCCCCATCAATCCGAACGCATCCGAAACTCACCCGAGCCCTCAGGGCCTCGCACCAAACGTCCACACAAGTCTAAAAAAATCATACGAACTTGCTCGCATGATCGAAACGTCGGAATAACATCCAAAAGCATGAATCGGACACCAAAATGCATGAATCAAATCATGAAACCTCAGAACTTCTAAAAACACATCCGCACATCCAATTCTTATCAAATCACGTCCGATTGACCTCAAATTTTGCACAAAAGTCCGAAATGACATTACGGACCTACTCCAACTTCCAGAATCAAAATCCAAACCCGACATCAAAAAGTCCACTCTCGGTCAAACTTCCCAAAAGCCTTCAAATTTCCAACTTGCGCCAAATGACCTACGGACCTCCAAATCCACATCCAAACGCGCTCCTAAGTCCAGAATTACCATATGGAGCTATTCCCAGGCTCAGAATCCCAAACGGGCATCTATAACGTAAAAATTCACTTCAACCCAAACTTATGAAATTCACCCAAAATGCCAACTTTAAATATTCGGCGCCGAAACATTCCCGGGTCATCCAAAACCCGATCCGAACATACGCCCAAGTCCGAAAATCATACGAACCTATTGGAACCGTTAAATCCCGATTCCGAGGTTGTTTACTCAAAACATTGACCGAAGTCAAACTTAGCCTTTTAAGGCCAACCTAAGGAGCCGAGTGTTCCGATTTTAACCCGAACCCTTCCAAATCCCGAGCTAACCATCCCCGCAAGTCACAAAATACTAAGAGCACATACGGGGAGTCTTATTTAGGGGAATGGGGTTCTAGATAAAAGACGACCGATCGGGTCGTTATAGAGATAAACAGATCTCAATAAGTTATGTCTTATTTGGGTAACGATAGAACCGATATAAAATGATCGCCGACATATTGTTGATATAATGTAGCGCTCAATATTATTAATATTGACGAGGATCTTGAGCTCAAATCTGTCATGAAATTTGGACAGATAAATGATTGGCCAAATGAAAAATACGCAATGAAAATTCACTTCGCCTGAAAAATGTGAAGTCGGACGGATAGTCCTAACACTAGAAGAAGATTTGTAAATATCCTGGCATTGATTATATAGTGACATGTTCTCCTGTGGTGGATGTAGTCATTCAAGTCTTAATCTGGCAATACATGAAAAACATAATATACGTATAATGGAAATCATTGAAGGATTTAAATTATTCTGAAGCATATTAATGTTCCCAAGAAATTTATTAAATAAAGTTTCAGCAAATTCTTATGTGAATTAGAGCGATCATGGCGTACATGATTTGTTTTTGTGTCTAGTACAATTGGTGCACTAATGTATCTTGCTAGAACTATGAGTATAATAATATACTAGCAAGCTATAGTTTTATTCCTATATGAAGATATTGGAATACTATTGGGATTATGTTGCAAAAGGAATCCTTGATATATGTTATTCTAAAAAATATTGCCAAAGTTTTGTTGGTTATGCAAATGCAGGCATTTTCTAAAGATCGTTCTTCAAATAATCTATTTGTATGTGAGGGTACTGCCATATTATTATTTCACAAGGCAATCAATTGTTGATACTTATTCAAGTCATGTCAATATACTAGTAACTGATAAATCAAGTTACTCAACACACAATCGATGTGTGATTTTCCTTTGAAGAGAAGACTCCAATAATAGTGAAGACAATGATGTTTGCTTATCTCAATTGAATGAAGGATATATTGAAGGAAACAGAATAAATCATATATTTTATCAAAGTTCTTTATCAGACACAATCTTCACCGAACGGTGAAACAGATGTTCAATAAATTTGTTTGTTTGATAATTTGGTGATTCTATTCAACGAAGTATGATCAACCTCAACATTTGAGAAGTTGGCATACAGGATCGGAACACATCATCTTGGTGAAATAAATTGATGTTTTTATCAGGGGGAGGAAAATACGGGAAGTAGTCTTTTTCCCTTAGCTACAGTTTTATCCACTAGGTTTTCCTGGCAAGGTTTTTAATGAGGCAGCAAGCAATGCGTATTACATGATATGTGTGCTCTTTTTCCTTCACTAGAATTTTTTTCCCATAAGATTTTTTTCTAGCAAGGTTTTAACGAGGCACATTATCTATGGACATCCAAGGGGGAGTGTTATAAAATCTTGAATTATGGTGGATGTCCATAACCACCGAAAGGAGTAATGCTCACTACTCTTCTCCATTATCTCCATAACCTCCCCCTTGATCTTCCTCCATGATCTTCCTATCAAATGCTTAATGACATATTCAATGACATATTTATGTAGTGGCCATTACTCAATAGTGGCCATTACTCTCAATAGTAGCCATTCCACTAAATAGTGGCCACTCCACTCACTATTTTATAATAGTGATTCTTCAATTTTCATGCCTATATAAAGTCCTTATAATAGATAGAAAATAAAATACAATTAAAGAAGAAATAAGAATCTCTCCTCTCTTTCTATCTATATCGCGGAGCTTGTTTTTTCTTGTTCTATATTGTTACTTTGAGCTATATCTATAACAGCAATCCTATTGGTTGCAAAAACACTAGCTCAATTTGCCCTTTTTCCCTTCTATCATTTGTCCTCAACACTTGTTTCACAACCCACAACTATATATAATCCCCCACGCGGGCCTCCTCCCTAGCTTCTGAAACTTTCTTTTTTACGATCTGCAGCTTCCTATCTAGTTATCATTAATGTTCTTATTGCTCGGTCAAATAGTGTTATTTGTATATCATATGCACTTTAATAATTTTAAATTTAAGAAAATGACCTTTTTAAATCTTTTATATGTAAAAGACAGATCTTTGACGTTTAAAAGAAAATCTCCCATATGTAAAAAAAAATAGTATGGTCATAAAATTGAAAACAAGTTTGCAAAGAGCCAAAATAACAATTGACCCGGTCAAATATTGATTAGACTAATGACTAACCATTGAAATTCTTTCTGGATTTAAAAGGAAATAAAAGTTTAAAGAGAGAATATATAACGGTATTCTTGTCAAACTTTCTAAGACTTTTCCATACATGTAACCATTATTTTGTAGTACTGGAATTTAAATTTCTAACTCAAACATTACTTTTGTTTTAGTTAAATTCGTTACTGAGTGCATCATTTTATGGACATGTTTTTTAACTTATCCAATCTAAAATGGACGAAACTCACCCAAGGAGTTGCACTGGAAGAGTTACTGTTATGCCAGAACAACTCGAGCATCACAAAGGAGAATAGATTAGTGTGGAAACTCTCTTATATGAAACTTGAATGTTTTTAAGACTAAAGTAGAACCCATTGCTGGCAGAAGGTATATAGTGGTGTAAATCTCGTAGAATTCATTAGTGCTGTTCAGAGTTAGGAATATGTAAATGTAGTTGTTTTGGTATATTATACAGCAGGTAGTTACTGAACACCACATTTAGAAAGATTTAATTTGCCAAGACCAACTCCTCTACTAAAAGTAGATAATGTACTAGATAATTTAATGTATTTGATACTTTCTGTTAATAAAGTTGATGAAAAGTTATTGCTTAAACATATGAAATGCTGTCTAGTCAGACAAGTTGAGCTTTGTTACATTTCTTTTACATGAATGTTATGTCTTTTCCAGTTATGTGGTATTAGAAGGTCATAAAGTTTGTCCTTGAAGATCCACAAGTGCATTTAAAGACTACAATTAGACAAAAACTTGAGATGAAATTCCAATTTCTTCAAATGTTTACTAGTGCTTCTTCCCTCAAAGGGCACATAATGTTCATCTTAAGAAGAAACATTTTTAATCTTTGCAATGACTATATTGAAAGGTTTGAGTACATTCCAGATCAAGTCATTGTACCCGTGATGAACGGGCCATTCACATCTAGTACCATATATATACAAGGGAAGCACTAGACCTAATTGGTTTAAACTAACACAAGTGGTAAAATTTATTAGCTAAAGTTAGAGTAATAAGACATGCAACTTAGTCCATTAATTTAGATAGGAGAATACGTAAAAAATGGTGTCGGATTGTCAATTTTTGGACTGTTTATTAATATTTAGCCACCGTTAAAATATAATTACAAAAATAATTATCTTATGACGGAGCAACTGAATGAAGCAGTATGGAGCCTCTAAAATTATGAATAAGCTATTTATTCTTCGTCCTTTCGAATAAATTTTTTTTAAAATTAATGGTAGTAGAGTAGTCAATCTGTTCTTGCGCGCGAGTGAATATAGATGCCTATCTATGAGGTAGGCGAGGAAACGATTGACTCATATTGTCACCTAACACTTCATCAGGAACAATTTGTGAACAATGGAATAAAATTTCGACAATAACACCCCTAGTTTTTAGAAAAATACAGCTACGTTGGAGTTAGAAACATGTTAGAGCAAAACCCCAAACTTACATTTGTAATAAGCTATATAATATCTGACATGTCTCAGATGCACTCATGCACACACTATAATTTCAGCTAAACCAATTAAACAATGAAAAGTCAAAGATAGCGCGGTGCGTAAGGAAAGTAAACCAAATAACTGTAACAAAATAGTTATTAAACCCTAATAGTTTAATAACTAATCAAAGGAACTTTGCCAACCTTTAGAAGCATTGGTGGTATCAACAAATTGTCCTTCGGTTCTCAGATATAGGAGGTGGTCTCTCGATGATTTCCCCATTGATATGCTTGTCACCTGATGTTAATTTGCACGATACAACAATAAAATTCGACATAATTCCTTATAGAGCAAAGCCACAGTTTAGAAATGCTAATAAAAAAATAACATACAAACCTCCGTAATCTTTGTTTGCTGGATCAATATAGGAATCAGGCAGTGGGGCCATAACTCCAGGCAGACCTGATTGATTGCAGATAAAACCTCTGTTTTAAAGCCAACAATAAATGTGTAGCTACAGACAAGGAAAAAATCAGGCCAAATATAGAAGTTGTCCATAATTATCGGACAAACATCTCAATTGACCCATTTATCATTTAGACACTTCAAGTGTCTATTAAATAGATCAAGTAAAATAGTTCATATGCGTGAGTTACACTTACCAATGACGTGTCAAATGAGCCAATCGATGAACGATACGTGTAATTTGTATAGAAATTTGACACATGTAATTAACAAAACAAAAAATACATAGGAAAGAAACCATTTTTCCTTCCTTTTAAACAAACCCC
>MCJB01012772.1:19560-52768 GCA_002018475.1 Nicotiana obtusifolia | reverse complement strand
CCCAATCTTCTTCCTTCCAGCCAAAACCAACCCCGCCACACACTAAGGGATCATTGACGGACCTCACCGGGAAAAGCTCCTATCATGCAACTTCTCTCGCCGGAGAATTTGATCTGCGAGCAAAGCTGAAAAAAATACTTTTACTGGAACCTTTATTCTTCGCTCTCCTTTATTTTCCTGACTTTGAATTTGAGCTTATACCACTTTTATTTCTCGTATTTTGGTGTAAAATTATCCTTAAAGTTATCAGCCGAATCAAATAATTGGCTGTTGTTTATGTGTTTCTAACGGAAGGAATGTGTGGTTTGATGAAAGAGAACGTATCTAGTGAAGATGAAGATGGGGGGAGGGGGAAGTTGTGTTCTTATGGTGGAGATGAGGGTGACTACTGAGAAAAAGATTTGGTGATTTTTCGAAGTTGTAGTTGTTGCATTTTTGTCGCTTCTTTCAGGTTGGACTTAGAACTGGTTTTAGGTCGACGGAACTAGGCACGATTCTGGAGGTTACGGGCAATGGAGCTTTGTGGTGAAAGGTGGCAGTTTCTGGTGATTTACGGTTGCTTAGTTGGAGCTTTAGTGGCAGATTTTCATGGCCTTTATGGTGGTTTTATGGTGGGTTGCAGGTGAGGGACGTTGAGGTAGTTTATTCAAGAAGACAGGGAGAAGAGAGGCTAAGTTGCGGCTATTTCTTAGTTTTTTCTGAAGGAAAAAAATTAGACTGAAAAAATGACTTAACGCGCTCATAATTTTGTTAGCAAACACGCATATGCCGCATCAGCAACATGTATTTTCTTGATAACACTTGAAGTATCAAAATCGCAATGGAATCGGTTGAGGTGTCTATTTGATCGTTGTGAACAACTCACAACTTAAAGTGACTGTTTATGTATTTCGCCAAAAAATGCAACATAATCAATATACACCCACCTACAAACTTCTCTGACATTTCCTTTGAACACAAGAATTGAAAACCATGGGAATTTGTTGTGCTTATGGCATATTCTTTTTAGCTTCTTCCATACTGCAATTAGTTAAAAAATAAAAAAGCCACAATATCCACAAAAATATTAGGTTAACTATAGACAGTTTTTATCCAGAATATGAAATTAGAAGCATTCACCAAATACTACTAAAAGGCAACAAAGTTGCCTTAAAAAATAATAGGATAAAAAAACAAACGATAATTTATTCTTTCAGTAGATGTAAAAACTCAAGCCAACGAGTGACACACAAAAAGGCATAAGAAAATACGTATCTGCCTAAACACAGTAGCAAAGAAAGAAACTTCATAGAAGTCAAAATAGAAAAAAATAAAAATGTCTAGCAACTTTTTTCTAGGGATATAAGACTTAATGAATGACACACAAAAAGATGTAACAACTCAAACCACTGAGTGACACACAAAAAGCCATAAGAAAATATGTATCTGCCTAAACACAGTACAAATGACTCCCGTGCAGGGAAGAATAGGAATGATCCAAAGAGTGACCCAGGTCATTAATGAGAGGAACACAATAATGAGAGGAAATTGTGCTTTTTGATAACCAAGGAATCACCAAAGGTCATTAATGCAATAAGCCTGCCACTCCTCTATCCTTAACTATCATGTTTTTATAGGATTCAAACTTGTGGCGTGCGTCGTCTAAACCATACTGAAGCATATCTTATATATAGCTTATGAAAGCCTCCTATATATAGCTACATTGTCCAAATACAGAGACTTGCAAAAGTTCAATTTTCACCGGAGAGAAGACTTCATATTCTTTGAATTACGTACAGAGTGACTTAGATGTGCAAAAATGTAGAAACTCGAATATGGCTACCAAAAGAGAGAAAACATATAAACCTAAGTCACTTCCTTCCAGGAGTACTATTTGGAGAGGCAATTAACTTCCTACATTTATAAACTACAAAAAATATGAAATTTTTATAATTGTAGAGACAAGACCTTCCGAAGACTTTAGCAGCGGTTTGAACGTTATCTTCAATCATCTCTTCCCTTGTAAGCTGAGTATCTTTAGGAAAATGCATTACAATAAGCCAATGTTCATAATCTCATCCTTCGAGCCATTGAATGTACTCAGGCCTTGAGGATAGTAAAATTGTACACGACCTAAATAGCCTCGAGTCGAGGCGATGAAAGTGAAAGTAAAAGTGAAACTGAGAGGCATTTTTTGAGGAAAAGATGATGTTGGAGAGGAGAGTGACGAAATGAGATTTGGTTGATTGAATGTTTGAGACAAAATGGAAGAGGAGACAGAAGCGGCTCGCTGGAGACGGAACGCACACTGTCCCACTGCCATAGAACTAGGGTTTAGGGTTTTAGGCCAAGTGAATATAAAATGGAGGAGAGAAGGTTATAATTGTCATTTTCATTCTCTCCAGATTTTTAGATTACTCGATTTGATAGAATAAACTAAAATAATTGGGTTGTTCACGGATGTGTGAAATTTTATTTATTTATTTATTTTTATAATTTGTGAATCGGATGTCGTTTGGTTTTCAAGTATGAAAATGATTGAGATTAAATAAGTTGAAGAAGAAAAAAAATTGTCAAACATGAGAAAAGTGATATTGTTAAGTGTATAGGCAATAGAAAATTACTGTCATAGTATCCGATAGCCACCACGTCGTAGTGCCTTAGATTATAGCATTCATATTTTTCCTCTTAAGAATAAAATATTAGTATATGCTTGCAATTGATATATAGGGGTACGGGCCAAAAAGTGATCCTAACACTAGGGCATGTAAAACAAGAAGGATAATACAAAAATAGAGTTTTTTACGTTGCTGGTCTCTTATTAAAAGTATTTAAATTAATATCACTATATTTGATTTATTTCAATAATAGAAATTTTTATAACAATGTAGCAGATAGTGTCTATTAATTCCTTAACTCTTTCCCAAAGTTAGGGATTACGTTATTATCTTATTTTTCTTTCTCTCTCATTCATAAATCATATATCTATTTATATACTGTCGAAGTCGGACCCAACTGTATATGGTCAAAATCGGATTCGACTCTATATGGTCGAAATCAAGATCGGCTATTGCACCACAGGTCGGGTTCGGAATGCGTAGGGTTGAAGATCGACCCCGAGTTTCATCGAAGCGGAACACGAGGCCAGAATGTCTGACCTCGAGAACACCGAGCCCGTGATCTGAAATCGATCCCGGCCCCGAAAATGCTCGAGGAAAATCACCGAAACTAAATAACGGAAAGCCAGAATATCCGTAATGAGACGAGCATCACGGCGGGAATCTCGGCACAAATTAATGAAACCGCTTAATTAGCAAATTAGAAATTTTTTTACCTTATATGGAGTTGTACCAAATGTAGGATCCCCCTACTATATAAAGAGGGGGTTTAATTATTTGTAAGGGTACTTTTCCAATCATCGATAAAGACAGCTATAGATTGTTCTCTTGAATCATTATTTTATTATCTTGTTCAAATTTCTATTATAATCAATCCCTGTCCAAGAAGGATCAACCAACGATCAACAATGTCTAGCTTGGGTGGTTTGCATTCTTTTCATTTATTACTTAATTTTAACTTCAATACTATTACTCGTCATTTGTATCAAATTAGGTCACGTATCCTTAAAACCAGGTATAAACTCAATTGTTATACGATTTTTAGGTTAAACAATTTGGCGCCTACTGTGGGGTTAAGAATAATAGTGGATATTTGATACAATTTTCCATAACACACATTGCTTCACACTTACTCTTTGAAGTGTCTTTGATTCCAGGCTATAATACAGAAATGTCAATCTCTCAACCGGCACCTCTGCATGTTGATAACGAGTTCGATCACCAAGGCGAAAATAATAACATAGCACCCGGTGACGAAATTCTGATTGATGCTAATTCGCATGTGGCGGTCGATGCAGACCAGCCTACTGACCCCTCAAATAGCGTTCATAGGGGAGTCCGATCAGTAACTCAAAATCCCCAAAACATTGAAAGGGACAGGATCAGCCTCCGGATGATCTTCGAAATGTTACAAGCACAACAGGTGGTGATAGCTCAGTTACAAATTTGAAGCCAAATCTCGAACAGAGTTGAGCCCGGCCCCTCCCGGGAAATTACCCGCAGGGATGGATCGATCGTAGGAAGCTCGAATGAATGTGAATCGGGGGCAAATCCCGAAATTATGAAGATGCTCGAAGAACTGACAAAACGAATAGAATCTGGGGAGAAGAAGATCGAGGCAAATGACAAGGAGGTGAAAACCTACAACTCCAGGGTAGATCAAATCCCAGGGGCACCCCCGGTGTTAAAAGGCCTAGATTCCAAGAAGTTCATGCGAAAACCTTTTCCAC
Organism: Nicotiana obtusifolia; assembly: GCA_002018475.1. Lineage (NCBI taxonomy): Eukaryota > Viridiplantae > Streptophyta > Magnoliopsida > Solanales > Solanaceae > Nicotiana > Nicotiana obtusifolia. The sequence continues at coordinate 48,441 of MCJB01012772.1, read as the reverse complement.
CGAGCGCGGCTTCGAAACTGAACCCCAAAACTTTCGTATGCCCAAAATTCCCAAATATAACGGAGCGACCGACCCGAACGAGCATCTAACCGCGTATACATGTGCTATCAAAGGGAACGACGTGGAGGATGATGAGATCGAATCCGTTCTGTTGAAAATATTTGGGGAGACCCTGTCAAAGAGAGCCATGACATGGTATCACAACTTACCTCCTAATTCTATTGACTCATTTGCTATGCTTGCAGATTCTTTTGTGAAGGCACACGCAGGTGCCATCAAGGTCGAAACGTGAAAATCGGACCTTTTCAAACTCAGGCGGAAGGATAACGAGATGCTTAGAAAGTTCGTGTCCCGGTTCCAAATGGAACGGACGGATCTGCCACCAGTCACTACCGATTGGGCTGTTCAAGCTTTCATTCAGGGACTCAGTGTTCGAAGCTCAGCGGCTTCGCAGCAACTAAAGCAAAACTTAAAAGAGTACCCGGCCGTCACATGGGCGGACATACATAACCGGTACCAGTCGAAAATCAGAGTCGAAGACGATCATCTCGAAGCCCCTTCGGGATCCATTTACCCCCATTAGAGCATATGACAAAATTAGAAGGGATATTTATCGCAAACCAAGATCGAATAGAGATCGATGTCAACCATATCACAGGGACAGAAAAATCGGCATATCAGGGAAAAACTTCTTAAGACATGAAAGGAGAAGTGACCGAGGTCAGAGCAGCCGGGGGCTCATGAATAAAAGCAGCTTCGGAAGTCCCATCGGGCATAAAGAAGCATCGTGATTATCGGAGTACAACTTTAATGTCGATGCTGCCACCATTGTATCGGTTATCGGTAGCATCAAAGATACTAAATGGCCTCGACTATTGCAATCCGATCCGAACCAAGGGGATCCTAATCAAATTTTCAAATATCGCGGCACTCACGGTCATAGGACGGAAGATTGTCGGCAACTGAGAGAGAAGTAGCCCGGCTACTCAGTAATGGACATCTTCGAGAATTCCTGAGCGACTGAGCCAAAAATCACTTCGGAAAAAGGAACTCTGACAAACAGACAGTCCAGGAATAACCTCAACACATGATCAACATGATTATCAGTGGAGTCGATACCCCTCAAGGGCCGATGTTGAAACGCACCAAACTATCCATTACTAGGGAGAAGCGCACTCGGGATTACACGCTAGAGGGAGCTTTATCTTTTAACGATGGGGATGCGGAAGGAATTGTACAACTCCACATTAACGCACTGGTAATATCTGTACTCATACATAAAGTTAGAGTAAAACGTATGTTAATCGATCCAGGTAGCTCGGCCAATATAATTCAATCATGGGTCGTGGAGCAACTCGGCCTGTTAGACCGGATCGTTCCTACAATCCGAGTACTTAACGGGTTCAATATGGCATGTACCAGCAAGGGTGAGATAACGTTGCCAATAAATACCACTGGAACCATTCGAGAAACAAAGTTCTGTGTGATCGGAGGAGACATGAGATACAATGCTCTGTTCGGGAGGCCATGGATCCATGACATGAGGGCGGTGCCTTCGACACTCTACCAGGCGTTGACATTTACGACGCCCGATGGAGCTAAAACAGTTTACAGGGAACAACCAGCCGCGAAATAAATTTTTGCGGTGGAAGAGGTGACACCAACACCAATGGTTCCAAACCAAGAGATCGAAAGAAGAACAAAATAGCAATCACAGATACCATCTTCGGCAAATGTGGACAAACAAGTATATATCGAGAATGATGATTATGGGATTCCCAAATCTTTTATCACCCCCGATAATTCTGATGCCACTAAATCGACTGTCGAGGAACTGGAACAAGTTACACTGCGAGAAGACTTGCCCGACTGAAAGGTATACCTGGGCTCGGGGTTGAGCTCCGAGCTTAGGACAAAACTTATTCAATTTCTTACAACTAACGAAGACTGCTTTTCTTGGTCCCACCTTGATATAACAGGTATCCCATCGGAGATAACCACACACAAGCTGAGCCTAGATCCGAAGTTCCATCCGGTCTAACAAAAAAGGAGGCCTCAGTCCGAAATCAAACATACATTCATCAAGGATGAGGTAACTAAACTTCTAAAGAGAGGGTCTATTCGGGAGGTTAAATACCCGGATTGGTTGGTTAACGTAGTGGTAGTCCCTAGGAAAGGGAATACATTAAGAATGTGTGTAGATTACAAAGACTTGAATAAAACATGTCCAAAAGACTCTTTTCCCTTACCCAACATCAACCGCATGATCGATGCTACTGCCAGCCATGAGACCCTTAGTTTTCTCGATGCATACTCCGGCTACAACCAAATACGGATTGACCCAGGTGATCAGGAAAAAACTTCCTTCATCACTAAATATGGATACTATTACAATGTAATGCCATTTGGGTTAAAAAATGCTGGCGCCACATACCAACGCCTAGTAAATCGAATGTTCGAGAAACAACTAGGGAAGACAATGGAGGTTTATATTGATGACATTTTAGTTAAGTCCCTGCGAGCAGAGGACCATTTAAGACATTTGCAGGAAACATTTAGTGTACTGAAGCAGTACAACATGAAGTTGAACCCGGAAAAGTGCGCATTTGGAGTGGGTTCGGGTAAATTCCTCGGATTCATGGTCTCGAATCGGGGAATCGAGATCAACCCTAAAAAGATCAAGTCTATCGAGGATATCACGGTCATAGACAATGTGAAAGCCGTGCAAAAGTTAACCGGACGGATAGCCTCTCTAAGGCGATTTACTTCGAGGTCGTCCGATAGAAGCTACCAATTCTTCACTTTATTGAAAAAGAAAAACAACTTTTCATGGACCCGGAATGCCAGCAGGCTTTGGAAGAACTCAAAAGGCAGTTATCCAGCCCGCCGTTGCTTCATACACCAAGGCGGACGAACAACTATACCTTTACCTGGCAGTCTTAGAGATAGCGGTAAGCGGAGTCCTAGTCCGGGAAGAACAAGGTACACAATTTCCAATGTATTATGTCAACAGAACCTTAGGCGAAGCCGAGACTAGGTACCCTCACCTAGAAAAACTAGCACTCGCTTTGTTAAGCGCTTCTAGGAATCTAAAACCATACTTCCAATATCATCCCATATGCGTCGTAACAACTTACCCATTAAGAAATGTGATGCATAAGCCCGAGCTCTCGGGCCAATTGGCCAAATGGTCCATAGAAATAAGTGGGTACGACATTGAATATCGACCTCGGACCGCCATTAAATCCCAGGTGTTGGCAGACTTTGTGGTCGATTTCACACCAACCCTAATACCCGAGGTCGAAAGAGAGTTGTTAGTTGACTCAGGAACTTCTTCGGGAATATGGACCCTCTTCACAGACGGTGCCTCGAATGCAAGGGGATCCGGACTTGGCATCGTATTGAAGCCACCCACAGGTAATATAATTAGACAACATATTAAGACTGTGAAGCTGATTAACAACGAGGCAGAATATGAAGTCATGATTGCAGGCCTAGAACTAGCCAGGAGCTTGGGAGTGGAAGTGGTCAAAGCCAAGTGCGACTCCCTTCTTGTGGTAAATCAAGCCAATGGAACGTTTGAGGTCAGAGAGGAACGGATGCAAAGGTACTTAGACAAACTGCAAGTGACGTTGCATCGGTTCAAAGAGAGGACCTTACAACATATACCTCGGGATCAAAACAGCGAAGCCGATGCCCTCGCCAGCTTGGGGTCGTCGATCGAAGACGAAGAGTTCGACTCGGGAAAAGTCGTACAGCTTATGAGGTCAATTGTGGAAGAAGGACACGCTGAGATCAACTCGACGAGCCTAACTTGGGATTGGAGGAATAAATACGTAGAATATCTCAGCTCCAGTAAATTGCCCTCGGATCCAAAGAGTCGAGGGCCCTGCGTATAAAGGCGGCCCAATTCAGCTTGTCCGAAGACGTAACCTTGTTCAGAAGAACATTTGACGGCCCACTCGCGATATGTCTGAGACCGGGTGATACTGAGTACACTTTGAGGGAAATCCACGAAGGTACCTACGGGAACCATTCAAGCGCCGAGTCATTGATTCGGAAAATAATTAGAGCCAGTTATTACTGGGTCGATATGGAAAAAGACGCAAAGGAATTCGTTCGAAAGTGTGACGAATGCCAAAGGCACGCCCCGATGATCCATCAACCCGGGGAGATGCTCCACTCAGTCCTATCACCATGGCCGTTCATGAAGTGGAGGATGGACGTCGTTGGCCCTCTTCCATGCGCACCAAGTAAAGCTCAATTTATACTAATTATGACTGACTATTTTTCTAAATGGGGGGGAAGCTCAGGCGTATGAGAAGGTTAGGGAAAAAGAAGTCATTGATTTCATTTGGGATCACATCATATGCCGATTTGGAATGCCAGCCGAGATCGTATGCGACAACGGGAAGCAATTCATTGGTAGCAGAGTGACCAAATTCCTCGAAGATCACAAGATCAAAAGGATCCTATCGACACCCTACCACCCCAGTGGGAATGGACAAGCTGAATCTACCAACAAAACCATACTCCAGAACCTCAAAAAGAGTTAACCGATACCAAAGGGAGATGGAAGGAAATATTGCCCGAAGTCCTATGGGCATATCGTACGACCGCGAAATCCAGCACTGGAGCCACCCCATTCTCTCTGGTTTATTGTGCCGAAGCTTTGATATCGATCGAGGTTGGGGAACCAAGTATCAGGTTCCGGTATTCAACTGAGGAATCGAACCACGAAACCATGAAAACGAACTTGGAGATGTTAGATGAGAGACGTGAAGCCACCCTTGTTCAATTAGCTGCTCAAAAGCAAAGTATCAAGAGGTATTATAACAGAAGGACAAACCTTAGATACTTCAACGTTGGGGACTTAGTACTAAGAAAGGTCACGCCGAACACACGGAGTCAAAACGAGGGAAAGTTGGGACCAAACTGGGAAGGACCTTCTTGTATCATTAAAATCACCGAAAAGGGATCCTACAAGCTCGGAACAGTAGATGGTAAACAACTACCAAACAACTGGAATATAAGTCACTTGAAGCGGTATTACTGCTAAGGAACGGCCCTATTCTTTATTTTTATTTGCATTACGAACTAACATTTGCAGGTATCAAACAAGGGGCAATATGAGATATTAGGTCTGAAAGCACGCGTTGCACTCTTTTTTCCTTGAACCGGTTTTGTCCCAAAATGGGTTTTACTGCAAGGTTTTTAATGAGGCAACAAGTAAATCGTGCTAACTTAGATTCGAAGGCTGATAGCAAATGTTGACAACAGCATTCGAGGCCTATCTTCAATCGACCCCGAATACTGGGGGGCCACTGTATCATGGAAAGATATTTTAGGATTGAAGGGTCGAAGATCAATAAGATTCAATGTAAGGGCCAAACGGTCAAATGAATCGTGCTCAAATAGACTGATCGAACCCTAACGCAAGTTGTACACATACATTACTATTATGTACAAGAATAAAGAGAAGTCTCTTGTGTACAAACGTCCTGTTTCCGATCAAAACGAGCCAAGGGCCACCTTAACTTGAGTTCGAGTAAGCACTCTCTCACTCGGAGACTACCGTCCGAAAAACAAATTTACTCGAGGGGATACAAGACCTATTAGGCGACCCCCAAACTTTAAAGGCTAAGGCCGTTTCGGGTTAACAGAACTCAAGGGGACGTAAGACCTATTAGGCAACCCCCGAACTAAAAGGCTAAGGCTATACCGGATTAACGAAACCCGTGGGTACAAAGCTTATTTGGCTACGCCCGAATTAAAAGGCCAAGGCCATACCGAGTTAACAAAACCCGAGGGGTACAAAGCTTATTTGGCTATGCCTGAATTAAAAGGCTAAGGCCATACCGGGTTAACAAAATTCGATGGCACACTGGTTATTTGGCAATGCCTGAATCAAAAGGCTAAGGCCACTCCGAGTTAATAGTACTCGAGGGCTAAGGCATTTTAATATTTGCAAATCCAAATAGAAAAGCAAAGAGAAAATTTGAAATTTGCGAAAAGTTGTGAAAAGAAATCCCTTTTATAGAAATCGAGCAATCTCGATACACAATGTTAAACACGAAAAGAGATAAAACTCAATCAGGAGCGACTTGGTCTCGACTGGATCCCGCCTCGACATCAGGATTTCCGAGGTCTTCTCATTCTTCAGACCCGACTGAATCCTCGGAATCATCCTCCTCTGGAAAGGCTAGTTTTCTGGCCTCGGCTTCAGCTACCTTGGCATCTTCGATCTCCGCTGATAAATCAAAGCCTCGAGCGTGAATTTCCTCAAGGGCAAGCCTGCGAGATTGCCACCTCATATGGTCAACCATATTCCTTGATTGTTCTTGAGCAGCTTCAGTATCGGCCTTATATTGAGCCACCAGTTCATCAGCTTCGGCTTTGATCATAGCAACTTCTAACTTGGTCATTTTAGCTCTTTAGCTAGATTATCTCGATTTGAGATAATCGAACTGATCCGAGATTAAAGCTCCTCGGTACTCTTGGTCTGGGCCTTGGCTTTCTCCTTTGCCGCCCTACGCTAAGCCTCTGCTGAAGCTAACTGTGCCCGAGATGTCTCTTTTTCTGAGGCCAGTTGATCCATTTTGCTCCTCCACTCGTCGGCCTCAGCTTTAACCACATTCATTTCAGTTCGAAGCTGATCGATCCGATTAAGTTTTTGCCCTACCTGCTCGACTAAGTCAGCATTATCCTTCGCAAGCTCTAGTTTGGCACGGAGGTTCTTTACCTCCCCTTTGAGCCGCTCATTGAGAAGTTTCAAGGTGTCTATTTTCTCAATGAGCTCCAGAGCCTCGGCCTCATGGTGTTTTGACTCTTCCCGGAATCGGAGAAAAGCCTCATAGTAAAGTACCGAGGCCTGCAAGCATAAGGAAAATGTTACGATTACTTAAAATTTTAAAGTACATAACAAAGGACATCGAGTAAAGAACATCGAAAGTTACCCGATTCAACGCCTGTTGAGCTTCGTTGAATAGGTAGGGTGCATCCACCTCGTTCTTTTTTGCCTGATCCTCCTCGGTCACCAAGCACCAAAGATAACTGGCCACCCCGACGGGGACGGAAAGAACCCGGGCATCCTCGGGAATGGTAAAAGATATGGAGCATTTTTTATCAGGGTAAGCACTCGGTGCGGGAAATTGATCGATAAATTTTGGACTAAAGGAAGTCACGCTTGTATCGGAAGATGAGCTCTTCCTCAGTACCTCTAAATTACCGATCCCAAGAACATCTTCTGTTGCTGTTGAATCCACACCATCGAAAAAACCACGGAAAGGGTCTTTCGATCTATGATCTCCGTCCAGGGAGCATTATTTTGCTATTTGGGCCTCGTTGAACATTGATTCCGAGAAAGAGGACGAATCAACTGTCTCAATCGGACCCAATACTCCCAGCGGTGCTCTCCTCGTATTTGGGAAAGCCTCAGTTCTTGTCTCCACCTCGGGTTCCCCAACTCGATGAAGATCCACTTCACTAACCCCTGGTTCGGAGGCCCCTTGCCCTTCAGACTGTGGCAGCACACTAGCCACAAAGTAAAAATCCTCTTCTTCCTCCTCAGACTCATCCCTTAATCGATGTAGAGAGTCAGAAGACAATGCTCGATCACTAGCACTCCTCTTGAGCTTACGAGCCAATCTTTTCCTTGGTCCCTTCTTCTCGAGGTCTGGGGAACTTGGAGACTTTTTTATTTTCTTCTCTTTATCTTGCTTCGAAACAGGGGGCTCTCTTGGAGCATCATCGCCCACGGGTGGAGGTCTCATTTCAACATCTTTTGATAAACCTGCGAAAGAGAAGCAAAACAAGTTAGAAATAGATAGCATAAAGAATTAAGCTCGAATGTAACTTATCTCATCATGAAGTCGGGCCTCCCACCGGCCTTTCGAAAGCTCGCGCCATGCGCGCTCCGAATATGATTTTTGGGATACGATCCCCTCGGCCCACTCTTTGAGATGAGGAACTGCATCCGGCATCCGAGAAACAACTGCACCATAGATAATTGATAAGAGGAAGGGCAAAAGGGAAAACGCTAAACAAATTTCTAAGAAGAAGGGTTATACTTACGCTTCATATTCCATTTCTCAGGGAATGGCATATCTTCAGCGGGGATTAGATCCGATGTTTTCACTCGAACAAATCGACCCAACCAACCTCGATCTCAATCCTCATCAATACATGAGAACGGGGCTTTGCTTGCCCGACGAGCAAGTTTTATTAACCCCCCTCGATAGAGTCAGGGACTGTACAAACGCATGAGATGATCGACGGTGAAAGGATACCCCTCGATCTTGCTTATAAAAAAAACGGAGAAGGATAACTATCCTCCAGAAAGAAGGATGAATTTGGCCCAGGGTCACCTCGTACCTTTACAAAAGGCAATAATGACCGTGTCCAAAAGGCCCAACGTGAAGGGATAAGTGCAAACACTTAAAAAACCCTCCACATGGGTAGTAATTGCTTCTTCAGGCGCAGGAACCACCACGCACTTGCCGACCCAGTTGCAGTCATACTTGACTTTCTCGAGAACGTTGTCGGTGATTGAACAGATGTATCGCATGACCGGTTCACACCAGCCCGATGTTGAGGAAGTTTTTTCAACCTTGAAATCGGCTCCGATTGAGCACCCCGTGGGTATAAACGCCTTTAGAGGGGGTTCCGGTATAGGTTCGCGGTGACGACAGGTGAAACGTTCTCAGCAAGTTGAGAAGAAGAGGGAGTTTTTCTTTGCGGAACGAATTTTGAAGTCTTTGAAATTATTTTTGAATAGAGGAAGAAAGAAATAGATGCTGATACAAAGGAGATATAGTCCGTAAATAGCTTGTGAAATATTTTCAGAAAACCAGAAGGCAGGAGGTCTTGAAGATAAGATTGATGAAGTTTTTGTAAAAAGAGCATGAACGTTTGAATTCAAAGAATGAATGAGGGTAATTATAGTCTTTCAAAATGGTGGGTCGCATCCCGAACCGGCAGAACATCAACTAACACACATTTAATGCCTTAAAGGGCTTTTTTGTTAGGACGTTTTCAATTTCCGTATCGCGTACGTCATGAGTCTATCGCCACTTATCAGAGTGAGAATCGGAAGCCCGTATGGTGAGAATCTGAGGCTCATATCGTTTCTCGTCGTTACTCTCCAAAAAATAAGGGGAATATCTGTATATGGTCGAAGTCGGGCCCAACTGTATATGATCGAAATCGGGCTCGACTCTATATGGTCGAAATCAGGATCGACTATTGCACGACAGGTCGGGTTCGAAATGCGTACTGTTGAAGATCGACCCCGAGTTTCATCAAAGCGGAACACGAGGCCAGAATGTCCGGCCTCGAGAACACCGAGCCCGTGATCCGAAATTGATTCTGACTCTGAAAATGCTCGAGGGAAGATCACTGAACCTAAATAACGGAAAGCCAAAATATCCATAATGAGACAAGCATCGCGGCAGGAATCTCGGCACAAATCAATGGAACCGCTTAATTAGCAAATCAGGAAATTTTTTACCTTATTTGGAGTTGTACCAAATGTAGGATCCCCCTACTATGTAAACGAGGGGTTTAATTATTTGTAAGGGCACTTTTCCAATCATTGATAAAGACAGCTATAGATTGTTCTCTTGAATTATTATTTTATTATCTTGTTCCAATTTCTATTATAATCAATCCCTGCCCAAGAAGGATCAACCAACGATCAGCAGTGTCTTTTTTTTTTTGGGTGAAAATAGTGTCTAGCTTGGTGGTTTGCATTCTTTCTTTTTATTACTTAATTTTAACTTCAATTGTATTACTCATCATTCGTATCAAATTAGGTCTCGTATCCTTAAAATCACGTATAAATTCAATTGTTATCTGATTTTTAGGATAAACACTATTCAAAATCATAAGTAATTACAAAATAGAAGAAGCAATCCCAGCAAAGAAAAACATTGTTTTTTCATCTACTCCTATTTTCTTCCTCTTTCAACTAAAAGATCAATCGTAATTCAAAATAGACCAGAAATATTTTCTAAATATAAAATGCAAAAATAAATATAGAAGCATGTACATTATACAATTATTATACCTTTTGTATAATTAACATTTCTAGTTATGTATACGGGTGAAACCGAGTCCGTGGAACGCTTTGATTTTTGATGGAATGAACTGAGCAAGAAACGTATAGGCAAGGGTCCGAAATCGAGGCAAAAGCCCCTTGGTCCGAGGTCCGGGCAGAACGCCCGCTCTTGGAAGTATCGGGGCCATGACCCCCAGGTCCGATTCGAACCCCAAAAGCCTCGGAGAGCATTACCGGACAATCGAGCACGGCCAACAAAAGGTCGTGATATGCGCGACCGGCCGGATATCACGGCATGGATCTTGGCACATATCGGCAAAGAACCGGTGATTAGTTAAATGAAAGATCTTTACCTTTTACGGAATTGTACTTAGGGTAAAATTCTCCTACTATATAAAGGGGGTTCTGATTATTCATTAAGAACATGGTAACACACATATCATGGTAATATACTCTTATTTTCTCTTTCATTCAAAGTTCTTATTCTTGTTCATCAGTGCTTCGCTATTGTGAGTCCGAGATCGAGGGCAAGCATCTCATTAAGGCTGTTATTAAGTCCGGGATCACCTCTCTTGATCGTTTTGATAATTTATCACGTCCTCTATCTGTTTAATCTAATGCAACTTATCGTTTGTATTGAATTAATCCATGTATCCTTAAAACCACTTACAAATTTAATTGTTATCCATTTTTTATGGTAAACAGTTTGTTGCCCACCGTTGGGCTAAAGATAATAGTGGCAATTTGATACAATTTTCCATTACACACTCTGTTTTATACTTATTCTTTGAGCTTCTAATTTCAGGTCAGATTAAAAATGGCGAACTCCCAACCTGCCCATTTGAACGTGGATGCTGAGTCCGGCCACCATGGCGAAAACAACAACGTGGTACCCAGCAACAGGGTGCCCCTTGCTGACCCCAACGGAGTTCCAGTCGTTGATCCGATTGATGCTAACTCACACGTGGCTATCAAAGAAAACTTGCCTACTGACCCCGAAATAACATTCGCGGGGAAGCTCGGTCGATAGCCCGGAGCACACCGACGGCGAAGGTGACGGGATCAACTTACGCGTTATCCTCGAACAGCTACAAGCTCAAGAGGCAGCGATAGCCTAGTTGCAGAACCAAAGTCGAGCCCCCAATAGAGTTGAGCCTGAATCGTCTCGAGAAAATGCCCCTAGCAATGAACCGGCCATAGAAAGGTCTGGTGAAGTAGAACCCGGGACCAACCCCGAGATAATAAATATTTTTGGATAACTAACAAAACGGGTGGAATCGGGAGAAAAGAAAATCTAAGCCAACGACAAAAAATTGGAGACCTATAACTCCAGGGTCGACCAAATCCTGGGAGCACCATCGATACTGAAGGGCCTGGATTACAAAAAATTTGTCCAAAAGCCTTTCCCTCTAAGCGCGGCTCCGAAGCCGATCTTAAAGAAGTTCCGTATGCCCGAAATTTCAAAGTATAATGGGACAACTGATCCCAATGAACATGTGACCTCTTATATGTGTGCCATCAAAGGAAATGACTAGGAAGATGATGAAATCAAATCCATTCTGTTGAAAATGTTCTGAGAGACCTTGTCGAAAGGAGCTATGATATGGTATCACAACTTATCCCCTAATTCTATTGACTGGTTTGCTATGCTTGCAGATACCTTCGTAAAAGCACACGTCATGGCCATCAAGGTCGAAACCAGGAAATCGGACCTCTTCAAGGTAATGCAAAAAGATAACAGGATGCTCAGGGAATTCGAATCGAGGTTTCAAATGGAATGGATGGACCTGCCTCCAGTCTCAGATGATTGGGCCGTTTAGGACTTCACCCAAGGACTCAATCCGCGAAGCTCATTGGCTTCATAGCAGTTGAAGCAAAGTCTGATAGAATACCCGGCAGTAAGTTGGGCCAACATCCATAACCGATACCAATAAAAAATCAGGGTTGAAGACGATCAGCTCGGGGCCCCTTCCGACTCTGTTTACCCCGTTGGAACTGGTGACAGATCCAAAAGACACATTGATCGTGAGCCAAGATCGAATAGAGATCGGTTTCAACCATATAATGGAGATCGAATGGGTTATGGGTCCAGATGCAACACTGTGAGAAATGAAAGAAGGAGCGACCGAGGTCAGAATAACCGGGGACTCATGGGCGAAAGCAAATTTGACAGACTCATCGGGTCTAAGGAAGAGCCAAGGTTATCGGAGTACAACTTCAACGTCGATGTTGCTGCCATCGTATCAGCCATCGGACGCACCAAAGATACTAAATAGCCTCGGCCATTGCAATCTGATCCTGCCCAAAGGGACCCCAACCTAATGTGTAAATATCATGGCATTCACGGCCACAGAACCGAAGATTGCCGACAACTAAGAGAAGAAGTAGCCCAATTATTCAACAACGGACACCTCCGAGAGTTTCTAAGTGATCGAGCCAAAAATCACTTCAGGAATAGGGACTCCAACAAGCATATCGAGCAAGAGGAACCTCAGCACGTCATCAACATGATCATGGGTGGGGTCGACGTCCCCCAGGGACCGATGTTGAAGCGCACTAAGGTGTCCATTACAAAAGAAAAGCGGACTCGAGATTATGTATAGGAGGGAACTGTATCTTTCAACGATAAGTATGCTGAAGGCATCGTGCAACCACACAACGATGCACTGGTAATATCTATGCTCATGAACACAGCCGGAACTGTAATCGCAAAATGTCCACCAACCTCCACAAAATTTTCAAGTGCCCTATATCCCACATCCAAGCCAGGGGTATAGAGAGGAACAAAGGTTGAAAGATAATTTTACACCAAAAGGAGAGTCTTATGCAAGCTTGTTTGAGAAACTAAAGCATTATGACATGATTGCACCTATCTATCCAAATTATGTGGACCGACGTGGAAGAAGCTTTGACCCTTCTAAAGGTGTGAATACCATTCCAATGCCCAGGAGCACGATGTTGAAAGCAGCAGGGACTTGAAAAGAGAAATAGAAAGGATGATCCAGGAAAAACTGATTGTGATCCAAGACAGTGACAACCAGAATATCGCGCAGATTCCTTCACCTACACATGATGATGCAAAATTTGTGGGGATGATACATGGTGACATAGATCATGAGAATCTTCTCGAGAACTTTCTTACTGAAGTTAATGATATTAAAATTGGAGAGGGTCCTAGTGATTATGATGAGCAAATTTGTTGCTAAATGTCAAGCTTATCAATTGAAAAGTCATTCCCTCCTCACTAGGAAGGAATCTTGGTAGCTTGTTTTGATGTTTTTTTCTATTAGCTGGGTTATTTTAGGGTTGTGATCCAGATTTTATATGTTTTATTGAGTCAAACCCTTCCATCCTTCTATTTTGACTGTGTGAGTCTTGTTTGTTTGTTCGGTTGCTATTTTCATTATCTGGGTTATTTTAGGGTTGTAACTTAGATTTTAGGTTACTTGTCTTGTTGTCCAACCTTTCCATCCTTTACTCAATGAAATATATTTTGTTCTTTTGTGTAAATCTATGCTTAATCCTTTTCCTGTTAGTTCTAGTGACATGACATGCATGCAGAATTTTTGGCTAGATCCTAGAAAATTGATCTAGTCTTGAATTGGACAACTGAGAAAAAAACAGTTTTGATGAATAAAGAGTCGAAAAACTTTGGAATTAAGCTCGAGTAAGATTCATGTGGAACCAGAATAGTCATACCCATGGAGGTTAATGATCTTTACCTTCAAATCATTGTGAATGTCGGGTTTGAGGAAGAATCAATTGAAGTTTGTTGAAAGTTTGACATTAATGGATGGAAAGTGTCTTTCGACCACGACACATCAAGAAGATAGACATGTTGTGATCGCGAAAGGATACTACGTTTGGCGTACTCGAGGCTGGGAGGCCCTTTTTCTGCTATCCAAACACTTATACCCTTCGTTACCCCTTTTGAGCCTGTGTTATTTTCTTTGACCACCCTCTTTTGGAATCAATTTTAGAGTTAAAAGTCAAGAAAAATGAAAAAAAAAGAATTCATACCCAAGAGTACAAACTAGGGCAATTCTTCGAAAACTCAAGTGAAAAACAAAAAGAAAAAAAAATAAAGAAAAGAACAGTCAAAGGTCCATGCACCCCCTCCCCCCCCCTCCCCCCGAAGATAAAGGTTGGGGCAACCTGTTTTGAAAAGAAAAGAAAAATAAAGAGAAAAAAAAAGAAAGAAAGAATAAAAAAAAAAACGAAGAAAGTTTAAAAAAAAAAAAACTAGTTAGATCAGATGTTTGAACTACATTAGACATGATTCCTTAAAAGAAAAAAAAGGATACGTAGGTAGCTTTACACGATTCGGTCCAACCAAATAAGAATTCAAAATAAAAATTCCAGTATCTAAAATTGGGGCATGGGTTTGTTTTAGTTTCTTGAAAGAGTCGATTCCAAGAGTTGTAAGTGTACAACCCATCATATTGAGTTTATTTTGAGCCTTCATACCGTCCTTTTTTCCTAACCATATCCAAAAGCCTTCCCAACAATACCACCTGATCAGCTTTGAGAATGCAAGGGAAATCCACAATGAGCAATGGCTGTCATATGAAAGACATGGTCATGGTCCTCACTCAAGGAATCAAGGAAAAAAAAGAAAAAAGAAAAAAAATGAGAGAGTCTCACTAGTGAAAACCCTCACAGGCACTGTAAGACGATGGTAAGTAGAGATAAACAAATGAGAGAGACTTGTTGGTGAAAACCTCTCGGGGCACCACTAGTCGAAAGTGAGTCGTGAAATTGATGCAAAGAATTAACACAAACAATCCCGACTTCAAAGCCCGAAGGAATAACGAAAGGAATGATTAGATCAGTTTGATAGATCAGGCCGATGAGTCCAAAATGCATGTCATGATCATTAAGGCTAGTTACCTCATTCAAAAAAAACACAAACAAACAAAAAAAAAACAAAGCCTCTTCCTTCTTTATAAAAAAAATCTTTTCCTTCTTTCTTTCCTGACAAAGGCATCTCTTGTTAATATTGTTTCTTCGCTTCATATGTCCTTTGCTTTGAGTCAGTCATTGGCAAAACAAGTAAGAAAAGATTTCAAAATATGCCACTAGCTTTTCAGTTTTATAAAGTAAATTTGGCCAGCACACTTGTTACAGTCGGCATGTCTTGATGACTTGTGCGGTACAAAGGTTCCCCAAAAAGATATTTCTATCTACCTACTTGTCAAAAACAAGCAAAGAAAAGACCGCAATATTAATTAGGGGTTCCCTGTAGTAGTGAACTGATACTATGAAGTGTGCACATCATGCAAAAGGCGCATACCCAGTTGCGATTCTCTCTGACAAACAAATTGCTTCAAAAGCAAAAGCCATTCAAGATATCAAAAAAGGTTATTCAAGAAAAGAAATATCATTTTCGGGATAAGCCTAATTGAGCCACAAAACACAAATGGCACTGGGTGCGAAACAATCAGGGTTGATATAGAAAGTAAAGGTCCTTTGAAAGCAACAATAGAGTCCCAATGGTGCAACCAAATACCAATACAGTCGATCTTCCAAAGGCTGGATGATCACAAAGCCAAGCTGCCCAAGACTCAAGGCCACAAACCGACCACCACTTTTAAAACTAACAAAATTTTCTTTATTTGAAACAGGAAAAAAGCAGTGCAAGAAACGTGGTTAAAAAAAAAGGAAAAGAAGAGAAGAGAAGAGCCGACAAAGGGAAGTTTCTCAAACTTTGCCTTTATTTGTCTTGCTAGAGTGCATAAAATCTTGCCCAATACATCCTAGTCTGATGGATTTTCCTCCCAATCGAAGTCTTATTCTGATGAATTTTTCTCCTAAGATAGAAGTCTTAGTCTGATGAATCTTTCTCCTAAGATAGAAAACCTAGTCTGATGAACTTTCTCCTAGGATCGAAGTCTTAGTCTGATGAATTTTTCTCCTAAGATAAGAAACTTAGTCTGATGAATCTTTCTCCTAAGATAACAAAAAATAAATAAAAGTCTTAGTCTGATGAACCTTTCTCCTAAGATAAGAAAACCTAGTCGGATAAAATTTTCTCCTAAGATAAAAATCTTAGTTTGATGAATCTTTCTCCTAAGATAATAAATTAGAAACCTAGTCTGATGAAGTTTTCTCCTAGGGTAAAAAACTTAGTCTGATGAACCTTTCTCCTAAGATAAGAAAACCTAGTCTGATGAAATTTTCTCCTAGGTAAGAAATCTTACTCTGATGAATCTTTCTCCTAAGATAATAAATTAGAAGCCTAGTCTGATGAAGTTTTCTCTTCGGGTAAAAATTTTAGTCTGATGAAGTTTTCTCTTCGGGTAAAAATTTTAGTCTGATGAATTTTCTCCTATGATAGAAGTCTATAGAAAACCTAGTCTGATGAAACCTAATCTCATGAATCTCTCCTAAGATATATATGAAAAAGAAATCCTTCTTGGTTTGTTTAAGCATAGGGTACACAACTCCCTAGTCCCTTTTCCAACATAGAGTCTCCACTCCCCAGTTGATTTTATTTTGGACATAGGGTCTCCACTCCCTAGTCGTTTTTCCAACATAAGGTCTTCATTCCCTAGTTGATGATATTTTAGACATAGGGTCTCCACTCCCTAGTCACTTTTCCAACATAGGGTCTCCACTCCCTAGTTGATTTTATTTTGGACATAGGGTCTCCACTCCCTAGTCACTTTTCCAACATAGGTTCTCCACTCCCTAGTTGATTTTATCTTAGACATAGGGTCTCCACTTCCTGGTCGCTTTTCCAACATACGGTCTCTACTCCCGAGTTGATGATATTTTAGACATAGGGTCTCCACTCCCTAGTCTTCTTTTCCAACATAGGGTCTCCACTCCCTAGTTGATTTTATTTTAGACATAGAGTCTCCACTCCCTAGTCTTCTTTTCCAACATAGGGTCTCCACTCCCTTATTGATTTTATTTTGGACATAGGGTCTCCAATCCCTAGTCTTTTTTTCCAACATAGGATTTTCACTCCCTAGTTGGGGCATCATTTTAACAATTAGAGAACACCATTCTCAAAGAATCAGGTTTTCACCGGGTATACCATTCCCGACCTTGATACTTTCAATAATGAAGTAGCATAGAGTTTGGTCACAAATAACTCACAAAATTTTTCCTAGTGAAAACTGGGGCAGAAAAAATTCTATTCGTTTGTTTATTTTGCTGTCTGAGCAGGTTTTACCAAGGCACAAGTTTTGAGATGATTGGGAGAAGAAGTCTCAATCCAAAATAAGAAAAGAAAAAGAAAAGAAATGAATCCAAAATGCAGAACGGATGAAGGGACATGGACTCCTCAAGACATGACTGAGGTCACGAGCATTGCAATTCCCGTTTTGATCATAAAAAGCCATAGAAGAATGAAGTAGCACCTGCAGCTAGCAAGTATCAAGATTCATATCAGAGTCTGCATAAAGAACCAGTCAAGACTTAAGATCAAGCTTTAAAAGACTTATAGATAGGAATCTTTTAACTCATACTTGATAGGCTTGTTTAGTTTCTTTTCATTTTGATTTTGGTGTAATAAGGAGTTCAGAAAGCAGTAACAGCAGCAACAACAGTGAGATCGCAGCTTTTCGGTAGTCCCAGCTACCAAAACTCCCAAAACTACACTGACCTGATTCCTTTATAGCCAAGGATATGTAGGCAACCTTTGAAGCAAGGTTCGGTCAAACTTTTTTCCAAATGCTTCACACGGAGTATCAAACGGGCAAAAATTGCTCGCTTTATCTTTGCCCGAAAACTCTTTATGTTCTCGAGCAAAGAGGGACAGTTGTAAACACGTCATTTTTTACCTACGAAAATATTCCTACAAAATAAATGCAATTAAAAGCAATGTGTCTATTTCCGCAAAGATTTAAAGAGAGAAAAAAAGGCTATTAAGCTAAATCGAATCGGGCCACTATTTTTTAAGCCCAACTTCAACCCGGTTCAAAACCTATCTCGATCCCCCCTCGAAACAAACCCCAGAGACGCCCTTCATCTCTCCTACCCTCGATCCCAACCATTTCTCGCCCCTGATTTGACGGTTCGAAACCCATCTCGACCCTCCCCTCGAACGAACCCTAAAGACGCCTTTCTCCCTCAATCTCAACCATCGATCACCCCTCGATCCGACAGTTCAAAACCCATCTCGACCCTCCCCTCGAACAAACCCTAGAGACACCCCTCATCTCCCTTGTCCTCGATCTCAGCCATCAATCGCCCCCCGACCCTACGGCACGAAATTTGTCTCTCACCTCGATCCGACGGTTTGGGGTCGAAACCGGCCTTAGTTAATAGGAAGACCTATTAGTCTCGATTTTGGTAAGTGTATACTTAGGCAGGTTAAGGGGGTTGTATTTGAAAAGATAATTAAACTCTAGCGGGCCTTAGTAGTAAAAAAAAAAAGAGGGCTCAGAAAAGAAAGATTTAACCATCAAGCAGTGCAGCTGGCATTTTTCAGTTACAAAATATTCCCGCCCCTCTAACAATCCTGACTTTCACGCTGACATATTCTTTTCCCTCGTTAGATTCTCTCTCAGCATTCAGCATATATATAGAGAGAAGAGATAGAGAAAAAAAACAAATAGAGAATACAGAGGGAGGAGAAAGGAGAACAAAGAGACACGCGAAAGAAGAAGAAGGCTAGGAAGAAAACAGAGAGAAAAAGAGATAGAGAGAAAACGAATAGAGAGAGAAAGAAGAAAAAGAGCATCTAAAAAGATAAACTTAGCAAAAGAAAAGCGAGTGGAAATTCTGATTATTTCTGCTTCATCTTCTTCTAGCTGTGATTTGCTTGATTCAGTTGCTGGAGTCTGTTGCTGTTCTTCGCTGTTGAAGCTTACTTGTCGATTCTGACTTCTGCCTTGTCAATTTCTTCTACAGATTTCTACTTCTAGGTATGTAAAGATTTCACCTGTAATTCTTCTTTGAGGTCCATTCACCTGTAATTCTTCTTTGAGGTACATAAAATGATGAGTAAATTTCACGACCATGCCTACCTTTATGAGCTTATAATATTCTCTAAAAGTTTCTATTTGTATTGTTCTATTAACGGCACTGTCTGTTTTGAGTTAAAACTTAAACTGTAATTGCTTGTTGTTTCGAAGACTCAATCTGCTGCTCCACTGCTCGGTCATTACTTTTTGGTTATGTTTAAATGTTATACTGAGTGAAGGTTACTCAGCCTTTGATCTTGACCTTAGCTCGGTAGTCTTCCAGTTAAGCAGTTATGTTTTGAGGGACATTGGTGAAGCTAAAGTCAGTCAGCCCTCGAGCTCGATCACTGGTTGATCAATTCGAGGATTGAAAGAATCTACGCAGATGTGTAGGTGGTATGGCTTCGATCCGGAGCCCATAGTCCTCAAGCTCGATCATCGCTTGATCAAATTTGAGGATTGAAAAGCTCGCAGAAGTGTATATGATTTGGCTTCAATCAGAAGCCCATCATCATATCAGTTGGCCCCCCAAAAGGAATTTGGTAGGGTCCATCGACACAAATTAATTAAACTGAGGTCAGTAGATTAAAACCGAGGCCAGCAGATTAAACTGAGGCCAGCAGATTAAAACCGAGACTAGCAAATTAAACCGAGGCCAGCAGATCAAACCGAGGCCAGTAGATGCTTTGAAGGGCCTCATGTCCAGCCCGGGTAAGCTCGTGCTCGTTCGGCCCCAACATAACAAAAATGCAACCTAACACTTAGAATTATAACCCTTTCAGTTTAATTCAGTGAATAGATCCGCCAAGAATACCAAGGCAGACCTTACCAAGAATTCTCGCAAGTTATGGCCTTACAGTGAATTACTGAGTAATTAGAAAAACACAGCTCTCAAATATCGTAGTTTTCTTTAGGCGCGATTAAATAAATCATCATGTCTATGGATACGGTTACTGTGGCATAGTCAATGATACGTAAAACCCAATTCAAGTGCGCATCTCACGTGACTTGACCATAACTTCAAAGGATAATAAAAACAAACACATTGTAAATCGCGGGTGCGTCTCACATAGCACGATTCGTAATGTATACAAAAACAATAATGCGCGACATCGCAACTTATTCAGATAAACTTCATAAATCCAAAAAAGCGATTAAAATTCTATTAAAAGCAATGAGAAAGTTAAAATGCACAATAGTTTAAAACAGGAAATAAATCAGATAATTAGGCCAAGTATTAATTGTTAAGCGACCGTGTTAAAACCACGGAATCCGGGAATGCCTAACACCTTCTCCCAGATTAACAGAATTTCTTACTCGGTCTTCTGTGTTCGTGAACCATAAATAGAGTCAATTTCCTCGATTTGGGATTTAAAAATAAACCGGTGAATTGGGACACCATAATAATTATCCCAAGTGGCGACTCTAGATAAACAAATAATTTCATTTCGAATAATGTCACTTTAATTGGAAAAATTCTATATCCCTTGGGAAAAAGGAGGTGTGACATGCATCGGTTTGTGGTAGGACTTGGGCCGCACCTGATTAATGAGTGTTCCACGGCCGCTCTGCTCGATAGTATGGATAATTCCCATATCCAGGCTTATGCTCAGAATTTGGAGGATCAGAAATGGCAACAATACGAGGATCGTGATGAGGGTCAGCATAAGAGCGCTAGTTCTGCTAGACAACTTGAGGATTTTCAGGGCGATCCTATGCCACCATATTCTGTTGATAGTGTCCAATAGTTGCAGAGGCCACGTTATGAGGGATCTGTTTATTCTGAATTAGGTCAGGGCTCGAGAACATCGGGTTTTCAGAATCAGAGGGATTCAGCACAAATGAGGGTGCCTCCACCATGGTGCAGTCAATGCGGTAGAGCTCATTCTGGAAAATGTCGACAGGGATCTAATGTATGCTATACCTGTGGAGATCCTAGTCAGTACATGAAGGATTGTCCTATGAAGGACAGAGGCGGGGTGGTTCAGCCCACCAGATCTATAACAATCTCCTCCTCTTCAGTACACCCTCTAGAGAGAGGCCCTCAGGCATCAGCTGGTAGAGGTAGAGGCAAGGGCGGAGCATCTTACTCCGGCGGTAGTCAGAACCGCATGTATGCTTTGGCAGGTCATCAGGACCCAAAGCTACACCGGATGAGGTGTCAGGTACTGTGGCTATGGGTAATGTTCGATCTTATTAATGTAAATTGCCCAGTTAATATGATTAATATAAGAGTGAGTTGGCATTATGCCTGAAGGGTTGAGGGAAACCAAGGCTAGCTTGAAAGCAAAGCAAGAACCCGAGGATATAGGACTAAGGAAGGAGAGGGGAGTAACCTAGGATATTAAGAAGTTAGAACTCTGATAGCTCTAATTCCCAAAGGAGGAAACAGCAGGTAGTACACAAGATTTTGGGAAAGTTAGTATAATGGTATAGAAAGTTATGAGCCCGGTAATTAAGATTACAACCAGTAAGTGCCAGCGCCTAGAAGATAGATTAACAGACTCGTAGGTCACTAATGGATTAGGAAGTAGTTTTAAGGAGGGACGATGCTCGTGAGAGCCCGATATTTGTTTCATTGGAGTGTAGCCCGGGGAGGTATATACATTTATAATTGATGAGTATGTCATGTACATCTTGCAAGTTTAAACTTTCGAGAACGAATGTTCCTAAGGGGGGGAGGATGTCATACCTCGTACCTTAGTGTTTGGATGCATCGTAGTAAGAACATGTTAGTTGGAAGAGATGAAGGTCATACATGAAGTTATAGATGTAAGACCCCGTAAGTTTATTGAATTTCAAAAACGTTATATATTGCCTTGATATGGTACTTTCTTTTAAGAGAAACATTCTTTTGTAAATGTTGGATAAATGTGATTATCAAAAGTTATTAGTATAATATATTTTGATAAATTTATTTAAACACATGATATGAGGAAACTTTTAAATAATATTTTATGTATAATAAGAAAAGAAATTTCTTCCTTATAAGAAAAGTTATGTTTATATCCTTTCTAGAAATTATTTTCTCACAATAAAAGCTATCTTTATCCATTTTGAGAATTAATAGTACAAAAATTTATACTCTTGACATTTGGATGGAACAAAATTATAATTTTATAACATATATTTTCTAGATGTCATATTGTTTATGATATATTAGTATAGTTTAAATTTATAAAGCACTTATGATTTTCTTTAAATAGAAATGTGATGAGTTGATTAAAATTTTGGATGGAACAAAATTATAATTTTATCACATATTTTCTAGATGTCATGATGTTTATGATATATTAGTGAAGTTTAAATTTATAAAGCACTTATGATTTTCTTTAAAAAGAAATGTGATGAGTTGATTATTAGATAATTTTGAAAGTATGAGACAAGGACTTTAAATTCCAAATTTTATTACAATACATGGATTTGTTATTTATTTACACTTACCGTGGATGAGAAAGGATTAAGGGGGATAGGGAATCTAATTTGTTGTTCTAAGTAGGTCCCACCTAATAAATGGACATTCTTATCAATGGTTTGGATAAGGAAAAAATACTTGGTAAAGGTGCCATATACGTGTATGTATATTAGTATCACTTCCTATGACTCATCCACTCCAAGGGTCATTAAATTAGGTGGAAAGTAGGACCTACGTGTACTTTACGCTACTACTAAGACTAAATAATGTACAGATGCTAAGAAGTGGAAACAATTTGAAAGTGAGAATCTTCTTTAACTAGCAAAGTTTTCTTTAGAAAGTATAAGTTGCAATGAACTAAAAATGGCAACAACAAAGGCATCTTTGTTGTTTAAGAAGTGAATTTATCTACTGGTGTAACTAGTTAAAGGATCTGATTTTTTTTACTTATTGAGATTACGTGTGAAGAAGGCCAAGTTCGTCGCCTTCGATAAAGTCGTCGCTAAAGGTATGTTAAAGCTAATCCTTCCTTCTTTTGGCATGATCCAAGTAACGATACATAAACGTAATGTTATTTCATAAATGGTTCTATTCTTAGTAGTTAAGAATGTCTACATTATTCATTCTTGTAAAATGATATTCAAAGTATGCCTAAGTATGTTCCTAACTCTCTATTGAGGCATTCAATAAAGATGTTAATGTTCATAATGTAGTATTATATGCACCATCGTTTACCACCGATCTACAGTCGGTTGGGCAGTCATGCATCATCATTTATCACCGAGTTATGGCCGGTCAGGCAGTCATACATTTACCACCGAGCAACGGCCGGTCGGGCAGTCATACATTTACCACCGTGCTACGACCGGTCGGGCAGTTACCCCTGATCAGTCAGACAGTTAACGTCACAAGAATGATGTAATCAGAACTATTATATTGTAGTTTTATTTATACATACGAGATTGGACTTATTCTATATGTTATGGCCCTCAACGGCAAGTCATAGGTTACAGGTTGACTCTTATCCCTCCTAGTGATAGTATCTTATTATTATGTTTCATTTCTGCCTTACATACTCGGTACATTCTTCGTACGTCACTTTGCCTGGGGGCGTGTGCTTCATGCCATGCAGGTGTAAATAGACGAGGCGAGGACCCTCCACTGTAGGCTACCTCCAGATATCAGCTTTTGGTTGGTGAGCTCCACTTCTTCCTGGAGTATTGCCGGGTCATGTTCTGTATATCTTATTTTGTTTTATGAGGATGTCGAGAGCCCTGTCTTGACTTATATATTATGGTTATGTTTTCTTAGAGGTTTTGCAGACAGTGTCTTGTGTATAGTTTTAGGTATGACATGTCAAAGTCCTTGTCGGCCCTTATGTATCTATATAAACCTTTTTGAATTATTTATGTGAGTTAAGTTCTAATTTTGTTACTTATATTTTTGTAAATGTGGCCTATCATGGCCCGTGACGAGTCTTATAATAAAGAAGGATAAGGTACGTTGCACTCGATTGAGTAGGCACCGGGTGCCAGTCGTGGCCCTCCGGTTTGGGTCGTGACATAATTAGAACTGTGAAATTGACTAACAATGAGGCCGAGTATGAGGCCATGATTGTAGGTCTCGAATTGGCAAAAATCTTGGGGGCCGAAGTGATAGAAGATAAATGTGATTCTCTCCTTGTAGTGAATCAAGTCAATGGGACGTTCGAAGTAAAAGAGGAACGAATGCAAAGATACCTGGATAAACTACAGGTAACGCTACATCGATTCAAGGAATAGACCCTGCAACATGTACCCCGGGATCAAAATAGAGAAGCTGATGCTCTAGCTAACTTAGGGTCGTCCGTTGATGACGATGAGTTCAACTCGGGAACGGTCGTACAACTCATGAAATCGGTAGTGGAAGAAGCCCACGCTGAGATAAACTCGACAAGATTAACCTGGGACTAGAGAAACAAGTATATAGATTACCTGAAGACCAGGAAGCTACCCTCGGATCCTAAAGAATCAAGGGCTCTGCGCACGAAGGCGGCCAGGTTCAACCTGTCCGAAGATAACACCCTATTAAGAAAAACATTCGGTGGTCCACTCGCCATATGTCTGGGGCTGGGAGACACCGAATACATTCTGAGGGAAAGTTCACGAAGGTACCTACGGAAACCACTTAGGGGCCGAATCGTTGGCTCATAAAATAATTAGAGCTGGCTATTACTGGATCGATATGGAGAAAGATGCTAAGGAGTTCGTACGGAGATGCAATGACTGTCAGAGGCACGCACCGATGATCCACCAGCTCAGGGAGCTGCTGCATTCGGTCTTGTCACCTTGGCCATTCATGAAATGGGAAATGGACATCGTCACCCTCCGCCATGGGCACCCGATAAAGCTCAAGTTGTATTATTTATGACTGACTATTTTCCTAAATGGGTTGAAGCTCAGGCATTTGAGAAAGTCAGGGAGAAGGAAGTTATTGATTTTATTTGGGACCACATAATATGTCGGTTTGGAATGCTGGCCGAGATCGTATGCGACAACGGGAAGCAGTTCATCGGCAGTAAAGTGAGCGAATTTTTCAAGGATCATAAGATCAAAAGGATCCTACCGACACCCTATCACCCTAGTGGGAACGGGCAAGCAGAGTCTACAAACAAGACCATACTCCAAAACCTTAAGAGGAGACTGACCGACGCCAAAGAAAAATGGAAGGAAATTTTATCCGAAGTCCTGTGGGCATATCGTATGACCTCAAAATCTAGAATCGGAGCCACCCCATTCTCGTCAGTCTATGGCACCAAAGCGCTAATATCGGTCGAGGTAGGAGAATCGAGTTTCAGGTTTTTATATGCGACTGACGAGTCAAACGGTGAGGCCATGAGCACGAGCCTGGAACTATTGGATGAGAGGCGCGAGCCGCCCTCATCCGATTGGCCACCCAAAAACAACGGATCGAAAGGTACTATAACAAGAGAGCCAACCTCCGACACTTCAATATCAAGGTCTTGGTGTTAAGAAAGGTGAAACTGAACACCCGGAACCCTAACTAAGGGAAGCTGGGACCAAATTGGGAAGGTCCATATCGAATTATCGAGATTACCGATAAAGGGTCATACAAACTCGAAGCAGGGAACGGTGAACAACTACCAAACAACTGGAACATAACCCACTTAAAACGATACTACTGCTGAGGTACGACCCCATTCATTCTTTTCTTTACATATATTGTGAATCGGACTAACACTCGCAGGCAACAGCCGAAGAATGATACAGCTATTAGGCCTGAAAGCACGTGTTGTACTCTTTCTTCCTTGGACCGGTTTTGTCCCAAGTTTTTTGGCAAGGTTTTTAACGAGGAAATAGTGGATCGTGCTAACTTAGAATCAAAGGCCGGTTATGAACCAGAATCTATGGTATCATCAACAGTATCCAAGACCTCTCAATGATCGACCTCGAATAATGGGGGCCATCACCCTCGGGTAATAATTTTAGCAAGGAAGGAAACTTTGTGCTTGAACAGTCTGGGCTCCGTGGATAGGATTTATTGTAAGGGCCAAATGGTCAAAGTGAACCGTGCCCGTATAGACCACCCCAAGCATAACACGAAGCTTGTACATACTTACAATCTTGTATATTGCACATAGGAATGAAAGAAAGTTTTTATCTTGCAGATACATATTTTTCCCCTTAAGACTATTACATTTTCGTTAAGGATATTGAGCCCAAGGGTCGCCTCTATCATTATCCAAGAGATCACCCCCACTCAGGGACTGTCGTCCAAGACAAAGTTTGGACGGCTCGGGTATCGAAGCCCGAAGGTACAAAGCCTATTAGGCAGTACCTGAACTCAAAAGGCTACGGCCACCCTAGAAATGGCTCCGAGATTTTTGAAGCCCGTAATCAAAATATAAAGGCCTTCAAAAACTCCAAATCGGTTCAAAGGCTACCCTCGGCAAAACTACAATCTAAAAATATCTGAATAAGCACTTCGGGGAAAGCTTCTGGTCATACCGAGCCCCCCACAAGATCCAAACAAAATTTACATCGAGAACGAGTCTTGTTCGAACCTCCGAACAAGACCTTATTTCTACGTTTTATTCCATGCTAAGGCATTTGAAAACTTTGCAATCATAAAGGGGAAGCCAAAAGAAACAAACTCAAAAATTGCCAAAGGGAAGAAAGCCTTATATACATTGCAATAAAAGTCTTTTACAAAGGCCAATGATAACGACCTCAACAAAATGAACAAAATACAAAAACAAAGAAAAATCCCTAAGGCACCTAAGAATGATCTTCACCAGAACCCGCCTCGTCACCGGAGCCGTCGGGGTCTTCTCCATCCTCGGGTTCGTCGGAGCCCTCAGAGCCTTTCTCACCCTTGGGGTCAGCTAGCTTCTTGGCCTCGGCCTCGAGCCTTTTCGCATCTTCGATCTTGGCCGACAAGTCGAAACCCCAGGTATGGACCTCCTCGAGAGTCTCCCTTCGGGACAGCCATTTCACGTACTCGACAGTAACTTTCAGGTGGTCCTGGGCTGTCTCAGCATCAGCCCTGTACTGGGCCACCATCTCTGCAGCATCGGCTCTGGTTATTTCCGATGCACACTTCACTATTCCGAGCTCCTTGCTGAGGGCATCCCGTTTAGAATAGCCAAGCCCAGTTGAGACTAGGGGCCTTCGATTTGTTGAGCCCGTTCTTTGGCCTTCTCTCTCGCCACTCAGAGTTAGACCTCCACCGATGTCAGCTGCTCTCGGGCAGTCTCCTTCTCCAAAGCCAATCGGTCCATTTTTCCTTTCCACCCTTCGGCCATGGCCTTGAACTCGTCCATATCGGCTCGGATTTGGTCGATCTTGTCAACCTTGTGCTGGACTTGCGGGGTTTGACCGTTAGTCGCCATGTCTAACTCAGCATCACTAACTTCAAAAATCTTTACTTGTTCCACCATGTCGGCATGCTTCTTCTAAGCCGCATCCAACTCAACCCAGAGACTCTTGGCTTCTTCTTCACGTTGCTTGCTGAGAAGCTTATACATGTCCCTCTTCTCAGCAAGCTCCTTGACCTCAGCCTCGAGCTGGTTGACCTCAGCCCGGTAATGGAGGAAACTTTCATGATGAAGTACCGAGGCCTGCAAAAATATAAAGGAAAAATTAAAAGGCATGAGAGATATCAAAAACTAAATCCGAAGATGAAAGAGTATAATGACTCCTTACCCAGTTCAGTGCCTGCTGTGCTTCGTTAAACAAGCACAGCGTATCCACCTCATTCATTTTTGCAAGGTCTTTTTCAGTTACCACGTATCAGAGGTAGCTAGCTACTCCAAGGGGGGCTGAAAGAACCCTGGCATCCTTTGGGACGGTGATGCTTATTGACCGCTTTGGCCGAGATCCATTCTTGGGGTGGGGAACCGATTGATTATTTTTGGGCTCGAATTCAGCCCCCTGACCTCCGAAGATAGGTCTTTCCTCGGCACCTCCAAATCACCCAACCCGGAGAAGTCTTCCAGGGCGATTGAGTCCACACCTTCAAAATAGGAACGGCGGGGATCGTCCACACCATAAGCCCCTTCGTTGGAGCGCTCCTTTGTCGTTCGAGCCTCTTCGAGCATAGACTCGGTATAAGAAGGCGACCCTGAAATGTCTATTACACCGGGTGTCTCCTTCAGGGCATGGCCGGTATCCCGAAAAGTCTCGGCTCTAGTCTCCTTATCGACTTCCCTAATCTGAGGGAGATCAGCCTCATGAATCTCTTGTTCAACAACCACCCGCTCTTCTGGGGAGATCGGTCCACAAGCTACGAGAATATCATCCTCCTCGGGCTCATCCCTGAGCAGATAAAGCAAGTCCGAGTTGGGTGCTCGAGAGCCAGAACTCTCCTTTGGCTTGCGGGCCAATCTTCTCCTTGGTTTCTTCTTCTCCGAGCTCAGGGAACTCAGAGCCTTTCTTTTCTTCTTCTCTCCTACAGCAGCCCCGAGTTGTTCTGAGGCTGAGGGATCAACGGAAGAATCCTCATCTCCTACTGAAGGCCTAAGCTCAATGGTCTTAGGCAAGCCTACTAAAAGAACATAAAGGAAATGAGAGTGTGTTTCTAAAAGGGGAGCCTAATGTTACTTATTCGGGAAAGAGATCTTACCGTGGGAACGAGCCTCCTAACGGTTCTTCGAGAGCTCACGCCATGAGCGCTCAAAATAAGGCATCTGCGAGCAAATGCCCTCAATCCACTCCTTGAGCCAAGGAATGGCATTTGAGACCCGAGCAAAGGCTGCACCGCAGCAAATACCGATGAGAAAAAGGGAGATAAAACATAAAATCTACATTTAAAATAAATCTATCTTATGTGATACATTCCACTTCTCGGGGAATACCCTGAACTCGGCAGCGCTCAAGTACGGTCCTTACTCAGACAAAGCGTCCCTGCCAGCCCTAATCCCGATCCTCATCGATGCATGAAAATAGGGCTTTGCTGGCTCAGCATATGAGCTTTATCAGCCCCTCCCCCCCCCC
>MCJB01012772.1:7133-19540 GCA_002018475.1 Nicotiana obtusifolia | reverse complement strand
AGAAGATTCGGGGACTGTACAGCTGAGTACATAATCGATGGTGAACAAGCAAGAGTCAATTTTGTTCACAAAGAATCGGGGGAGGATTACGATCCTCCACAGCGATGGGTGGATTTGACCGAGGCACACTTCATACCTCCTACAGAAGTCTAGAATAACCGGGTCCACCGGGCCCAGTGTGAAGAGGTAAGTGTAAACACTCAGATAGCCCTCCACATGGGTAGTAATGTCGTTATCGGTCCCGGGGATTACTATGTCCGTACCCGCCCAGTCGCAGTCCTTACGAACTGCGGGAAGGACAGACCTCATTGATGGAGCAAATGTACCTAGATACCGCCTCGCATCAGTCATGCACTGATGAGGGTTTTTCAACCTTAAAGTCGTCGGCGACTGAACACCCCCCGGGGACGAACATTTTTAAGGTAGGCTCGGCTACCGGTTCATCAGTAGCTACAACTGGAGCGGACCTCTCAAGGTCAACCACATAGGGAGCGGTCTCCTCAACTTCGGTGGTCGGCCGTGAAGAAGAAGTAGCCACCTTTTGGGGAACGGTCTTAGAAGTCTTCGCCATTGTTATCTAGAAAAAAGTTAGGAAAAGTGAGAAGGAAGATTGCGATATGAAGGGTAAAAGCTTGCCGAGAAAATCAAACACGCTGGATTGAGTGAAAGATAAATGAAAACTTGTGATTTGCTGAAAACTCTTGAAGAACGAAGGTAAAGATGTTGGGGCATGAAGAAAGGCAGCAATATCCTGAAGGTACGAAGATAGAAGCTTGGTCAAAAGTAAAAAATGAATGAAGGAGGTGAGTATTTATAGATGCTTCGTGTCGTGTCGTTTCATGTTCAGGGACGATCTGCCGAGGGCTGACACGCGTTTGAGATCATTATGACGCTACTGATAGAACGTTTTGAATTCTTTGTCATTTGCGTCACAGCATATTGAAGAAGGAATCTAGGGGCTTGTGTCGTTTCTCGTGGTTTCTATAAACTCACTCTCCGAGAAACGAGGGAACTATCTATATACGGGTGAAACTGAGTCCGTAGGACACGTCTCGGTTTCCGATGAAGTGAACGGAGCAAGAAACGTAAAAGTGAGGGACCGAAATCGAGGCAAGAAGCCCCTTGGTCTGGGTCCGAGCAAAACACCCACCCTCGGAAGTATCGGGGCCATGACCCCCAGGTCCAGTTCGAATCCCAAAAGCCTCGAAGAGCATTACCGATACAATCGAGCACGACCAACAAAAGGCTGTGATATCCGCAACCGGCCAGATATCACAGCGTGGATCTCGGCACATATCCGCAGAAAAGCGGTGATTAGTTAAATGAAAGATCTTTACTTTTTATGGAATTGTACTTAGGGTAAAACTCCCCTACTATATAAAGGGGGATCTGATTATTCATTAAGAACATGGTAACACATATATCAAGGCAATATACTCTTATCTTCTCTGTCATTCAAAGTTCTTATTCTTGTTCATCAGTGCTTCGGTATTGTGAGTCCAAGATCGAGGGCAGGCATCTCATTAAGGTTGTTGCTAAGTCCGGGATCACCTCTCTTGATCGGTTTGATAATTTATCACGTCCTTTATCTGTTTAATCTAACGCAATGTATTATTTGTATTGAATTAATCCACGTATCTTTAAAATCACTTACAAATTTAATTGTTATCCATTTTTTAGGGTAAACAAATTATATTTGCAATATACTAGAATTATTTTTCTAAAATATTTAATGTGTATTGATATATTTCTTATGTATTCTTTACCTGTTCTGTAATATATCGGGAATATTTTCTGTGAAATATGCATACATATTTACATACAACATATACATTATACTATCATTATATTTGTGTAAAATAAATAAATTTAAATACTAGAATTATTTCAGACTAAAAAAATAGAGAATAATATATATATATATATATAATAGTGTTTAATGGTAATAGGAAATCTAGGGATTGATATAATTAATGGATTGTTGTATGGAAAGAGGAAATTTCGGGTACAACATGATTTGGTCAGTTGGGATTTTATTATGGAATGTAAAATATTTGCTATCATGTTTTGTTAATTGGTAATTGCGGCTTAGGTTATGTAAAGTTTTTCTAAATCTTGCACAATGGGCATACTTTAGGAGGAAAATCGTAAAAATATAAAAGCTAGCATCTGGACATAGCTTTAATTGAAACTTGAAAAAAAAAAATTGAAAATTGTGTTGAAAAAAATTTTTGAAAGTTGAAATTGTGTCTGGATATGCATTTTATTTTTAAAAAAGTTAAAGTTTTGTGACTGGAAGAAAAAATTTTACCCAAAAACTAGCCTAAACTAATTTTTGGGAACTTCAAAATTTTATTTTTTTTTCTAAAACATGATCACATTTTACAAACAAACAATATTTCATAAAAAAATTTAAGAAAATAAAGTCAAATCTATGATCAAACGAGAGCAAAGAATAAAGTGAAAATCAAAAGATGATGCATATATTAGGCATGGCAAATTTATGCTCTTAATTATGGGCGTGTGAACTTAAGGTTCTCTTCATCAAACTAAGGATATTATGTACATATTACCAAAAAATATTTAATATTACTATTCCTATGGTTCAAAAGGCTCAATAGTGCACTTAAATGGGTGTTGGGTTATTTACTCGAACTCATTTCAAAAAGAAAGAAGACAAATAAAATGAGCATTTATAGTTATGACTAAGGGGTGATAAACGGGCGGGTCAGGTTGAATATAAGTTGGGTTAAAATGGTTACTATAAAAAAAATAGCATATTCGATTCGGCTCATATTTAATGCGGATAAAAATGAGTTAACTGGCAGATAATATGGATATTCATATTATTCATGGCTTCTTGAATATGATTACTTTTGTGAGAATTCTTAGTCTCCCAAACTTGAGGAACCCCCAACTTAAGTATTTGCAAATGTAAAAGTTAAACTCAATGGTTATCCATTTTTTAAGTGAATAATGTGGATCTTATCCATATTTGACCCATTTTTAAAAAATTCATTATCCAATCATTTTTAATGAATAATATAACTGAATAATTATTATTTTTATCTGTTTTGTCATCACTAATTATGACCACAAGAGACAGAAGTAAAAAAATGTCCTATATAGTTAGCCTCGGACGAACATGAGCTAAACAAGAGTTCTTGACACAAGATCCCTTTGATTCAAGGAGATTAATTTGGACTTGGATTTACGTGTTCAATTCCTCCATAGTTCTCAAAGGTCATGATACATGATCCTTTGAGCTAAACCTTAGAAGCTCTTTTAATCTTTTAGCTTGATTTCTCGTAAATAATTTACTAGAAAGATTCATTTGGCTTGAGTTAGCTTGGAGTACGCATCATCTCCCCCTCTTGAAGAACTTCATTATCGGGTTCATCACCTCCCATTTTATATTATATTCTTGTTGAAAAAAATCATATTTTCTGTTAAATTTAAAATTAGAGTTTGTTAAATATTTGTCGGAGATCAAAAGTGTCACGACATCAAATTCACTATAGATCGTGATGACGCACAACGTCACCGTAGACAAGCCAACAGTGAAC
Source organism: Nicotiana obtusifolia (assembly GCA_002018475.1). NCBI lineage: Eukaryota > Viridiplantae > Streptophyta > Magnoliopsida > Solanales > Solanaceae > Nicotiana > Nicotiana obtusifolia. The sequence goes on along the minus strand of MCJB01012772.1, from coordinate 15,974 downwards.
TATCAAATTAATTACTCATTTTATTGCTTTTGAAATCATAAATTTTTAATTAATTGATAAACTAAGTATAAAAGATCATGGTGATATGACGCATAAATAAAACATGAAAAATGAAATAGTAACAAAGTTAGGCAATACCATAAACATTTACTAACTATACTATCACAACCCAAATCCGTAATAGGTCGAGACTGCACCTAACGCCAACGTTAGGCAAGCGCACAAGCGTAACTACAACTGATTTACCCCATTTTGACAATTTAATATGAAGTTTTTCCTTCTTAGAAAACACTTTAAACAAGAATTCATGCAACTGTGACAAATCTTTTTAAACAAAATATCAATATATTAAGTACATACTCTGCGGTGGTAGAAATGACAAATACAACAATAAATAAGTGCTACAAATCCCCGAAATCCGGCATCACAAGTACATGAGCAATCTAGAGAATATAGAAAACTATTAAAACTATTATCCGAAAGTAATAGACAGGTATAGTAAATACGGCGGAAGGAGACGCCGGTGCTGCAAATCGTAGTAAGGCAAGCAGCTCATCACTAATTCTCCGTAGATGATCGGCTACGCGCCCGCGTGACCACTGGTGGAACCTGTCTCAGTACCCGCACATCAGTGCAGAAGTGTAGCGTGAGTACGGAGTACAACGCGTACCCAATAAGTATCTAGTCTAACCTCGAAGAAGTAGTGAAGATGGATCAACTTGACACTTACTAGAGGTCAATAAAAATAATAAAAGTGTATAATGTAGACATGGTGAGCATACAACAGGTATCAATGAGACAAATAAAAGCAATTACAATAAATACATCAGGAGTCCGTAACACATCACCAACATCTCATAACTGGTCGTGAAGGCAATAACTCAATTATCAAAACTGGAACCCGTTTCGATTATTAAGCACGAAGTTGCCAAGGCGAACGGCTCGATCCCATAAGAATAGTGTTACCATCATACTGCAGAGGTGAATGGCCTGATCCCATAAGAGTGGTGTTACCATACTGTCGAGGCGAACGACCCGATCCCATAAGAGTGGTATTACTATACTGCCGAGGTGAACGCCCCGATCCCATTAGAGTAGAGAAGTTTACCTTGCTCGCGGAAGTACTTGCGAGGCGAGAAGACATGAATTTTTCATAGTTATTAAGTATTCCTCAATTATCCAAATAAAGAAGGCTAAGTTGATAATTACAACTTTAAATCCCAAGTCTCAGCTCTATTCAAGACAGTTAATACGCATGATAAACACAAAGTACAATTAAAAGCATGATGTGGATCTAAGTCTACCCGGACATATCATGGAATATAGCTATGCACGGACTCTCGTCACCTTGTGCGTACGTAGCTCTCCACACAAGTAATACACAATAAAAATACAGTTAAGGGGGTCAGTTCCCTCTTACAAGGTTAGGCAAGAGACTTACGCTGTTCCCAAGCTCATTTCCGCTCCATTAATCCGCTCTAAAAGCCCCAAGTCGATGCTGAACAATCCGAAACTAGTCAAATATTATACAATTTAATCAATATATACTCAAGAGTTCATAATTTAGCTATTAGAGTAATTACTCAAACCAAATTGGAAGATTCCTAAAATTCACCCCCGGACTCACGTGCCCCGGTTCTGAAAATTTTTGAATATAATTGTTACCCATAGCTCATGAACTCATATATATAATTTTTACTTAATTCCATAACTATTTTCGTGGTCAAATCTCATTTTTGTCAAAACCCTAGGTTCTTCACAAATCCCACAAGTTTTCATAATTTTTTCATGTTTAAACTACCTAAAACCCGCATAATTAACTTGAAAATGGGTGGGAGTTACTCACCTTAGGATATTGATGAGAACCCCCCCTCAAATGAGCTCTAGAAATTTCCCAAGACTAAATAAAAGGTGAGGAAAAATGACGTAAGTCTCTAATTAAAAAACCATCACTGCCAAGTGACTTCCGCACCTACGGCTTCTTGATCGCATCTGTGGAACGCAGATGCGGTCAAAAAGCCGCACCTGCGATCCCACACTGCCTCCAGCTTCCTCGCTTACGGATGAGGAGCCGCTTCTGCGGACTTCTTCTGCTTCTACGGATTCGCCTCTGCGTCCCACAGGCAGCCGGCCCAAGTTCACATCTGCGGAGCCTCGATTGCTTCTACGGGCGCGCAGATGCGAAAAAATCCTCGCACCTGCGAACACCCAACTCCAGTCTCAAGTCCGCTTCTACGACCACTGGGCCACTTCTGCCAGTTTGTACCTGCGGCCCTTTCTAAGCAGGTGCGATTGCACCAGATCTGAAGCACCAGCAGTTCCCCTATGTCTAATTCCGAGTCCGATTCTAATCCATTTTGGATTCGGGGCCCCCGAGACCCATCCAATTACAATCACACATCTAAAAACATAATACGGAACCGATCACGCAATGAAACTCCAAAATAACATCTAAAATTACGAATCAGACACCAAAAAGTATGAATTCGACATGAAACTCAAAAACTTCTAAAAACACTTCCACGCATCCGCTTCACATCAAATCAACTCAGAATGATGCCAAATTTTGTGTGCAAGTCATAAATCACCATACATAAGTATTCCCAATCTCGGAATCCCAAATAGACCTCGATAACACCAAAGCCTACTCCAAACCAAACTTAAAGGACTTGGAAAACCTTCAATGCGCCAACTTTCAATATTAAGCGCCGAAACGCTCCCGAGCCATCCAAAACACGATCCGAATACACGCCCAAGTACAAAATCATCATACGAATCTATTGGGACCGTCAAATCCCAGTTCCGAGGTTGTTTACTCAAAACGTTGACTCAAGCCAAACTTAACCATTATAGGCTACTATTAAGGAACTAAGTGTTCCGATTTCAACCCGAACCCTTCCAAACCTAAACCAATCATCCCCGCAGGTCATAAAAAATAAAAGCACATACGGGGAGTCTTAACTAGGGGAACAGGGATATAGAAAGCAAAATGACTGGTCGGATCATTACATTCTCCACCTCTTAAACAAACATTCATCCTCGAACAGGTCTAGAATCATACCTGGAGTGCTGAAAAGGTGTGGCTATCTGCTCCTCATGTCCTCCTAGGCCTCCCAAGTCGTTTTCTCAACTGGTTGACCCCTCCACTGAACCTTCACCACAGCAATCTTCTTGGACCTCAACTGGCGAACCTGCCTGTCAACAATGGCAACTGGATCCTCTTCATAACTCAAAATCTCATCTAGCTGAACCGTGTTGTAATCTAGCACGTGCGACCTGTAGGCATGACACCTCAGGAGCATAGACACATAGAAGACCGGATGAACTCCCGATAGACTGGGAGGCAAAGCAAGCTCATAAGCAACCTTCCCAACTCGCCTCAACACCTCAAATGGACCAATAAGCCTTTGGCTCAGCTTGCTCTTCTTCCCAAACACTCCTTTCATCGGAGAAACTTTCAAGAGAACCTTCTCGCCCACCATAAATGATAAATCATGCGCCTTCTGATCCACGTAACTCTTCTGTCTGGACTGTGCTACACGAAGTCGCTCCTAAATTAACTTTACTTTTTCCGAGGCATCCTTCACCAAATCGGGACCATATAACTTAGCCTCACCAGGCTCAAACCATCCGATAGGCGAATGGCATCGCCGACCATATAAACCCTCAAATGGAGCCATCTTGATGCTCGACTGATAACTCTTGTTGTAAGTGAACTCGAACTAGGGCAAGAATCTATCCCGCTGACCCCCAAAGTCAATGACACATGCTCTGAGCATATCCTCCAGAATCTGAACTGTTCGCTCCGACTGCCCGTCGGTCTGTGGATGAAAAACTGTGCTGAGCTCTACTCGGGTACCCAACTCCCTCTATACTGCCCTCCAAAAATGCGAAGTAAACTGAGGGCCTCTATCTGATATGATGGAAACAGGCACACCATGCAACCAGACAATCTCTTGAATGTAAATCTGGGCCAACCTCTTTAAAGAGTAAGTAGTCACCATCGGAATAAAATGTGCCGACTTGGTCCACCTGTCAACAATGACCCAAATGGCATCAAACCTCCTCAACGTCCGCGGCAACCCAACAACGAAGTCCAAAGAGATGCGCTCCTACTTCAATTCTGGTATAATCATCTGCTGAAGGAGGCCACCTGGCCTCTAGTGCTTACACTTGGCCTGCTGGCAGTTTAGACATCTCGCCACATACTCGACTATGTCCTTCTTCATCCGCCACCACCAATAATGCTGTCTTAGGTCGCTGAATAAGATGGTTCAATTTTAAGGACAAAATCTTCTCAAGAAGGGGAGAATGATGCAGGTCAACCTGATCAAGCTACGTTCATGCCATCAATGTTGGATAAGACAAGAAAAGGCGTTGGTTAGCCTTGGAGAAGAGCCAAGCGTTCAAGCATTCACAAATTTGGCTATGGACGAAATTAGAAGTTGAAGATGTACATTTGTGTTTATGTTGTATTATTGTGTTGCTATGGAAAACATTGACTCTTACTTAGGGTCCTGGGTGACCATTCTCTTTACTTAGCCAAATTGTGGCCTTTTTATTAGTTATTTGTTTCCTAGTTGATTTAGGACAAGGCTCATTCTATATAAGCCTAAAGACTTCATTATTTTCAGTACCTTACATTATAATTTTAATACAAAAATCGGTAGCTATCTTTGCTCCCAAAATCGTGTGAATTAACTTGTCCAATTTTGGTGTGATTCAAAATTGAACTCGTTCCTTGTTTGATCGAACAGTTTGCAAGACCATTGTTGTCTTGAGGGTTGTTCGCATAGTATAGGTACTCCTTGAATTCATCAAGAAGGTAAGTAGACTAGTTCCAACTTGTTGTCTTGATAGTTCATTGAGCGTCTTGCTTCTATCCTTTGTTTTCTTATTTTCGCATTTATATTGCATTAGTCGCGATACATCTTCATAGCCCCTAGGTGAATAGAATACCGAGAACTGTGCGCCTCCTCTAGAATCTTCTCCCTCAAGCCATCAACATTAGGAACACTTAGGCGACCCTGGAGCCGCAGAACACCATCCTCTCCAATAGTAACCTCCTTGGCACCACCCTGTAGTACCGTCTCTCTAAGAACCAACAAGTGCGGATCATCGTACTGACGAGCCTTGATCCGCTCAAGTAATGAAGACTGAGCCACTACGCAAGCAAGAACTCGACTGGGTTCAGAAATATCCAAAATATCCAACTTACAAGTCTGTTAGCTAGGGATTGAATGTCCAAAGCCAATGGCCTCCCCTCTGCTGAAATAAATACCAAACTACCCATACTCTTAGCCTTTCTTCTTATGGCATCTGTAACCACATTCTCCTTTCCCGGATGATAGAGGATGGTAATATCATAGTCCTTTAGTAACTCAAGCCACCTCTGCTGCCTCAAATTGAGATCCCTCTATTTGAACAAACGCTGCAAGCTGCGATGATCGGTGTAAACCTCACAGGACACCCCATAAAGATAATGCCTCCAGATTTTGAGAGCATGAATTATTGCAGCCAGCTCCAAATCATACATGGGGTAATTCATCTCATGGGGCTTCAGCTGACGTGAAGCATATGCAATAACTCGCCCCTCCTGCATCAATACACAACCCATGCCAACGTGTGAAGCATCACAATATACAGTATACATCTCTAAATCAGAAGGCAACACTAAAACTAGTGTTGTAGTCAATGCGGTCTTAAGCTTTTGAAAGCTCGCCTCGCAATCTTCGGACCATCAGAACAGAGCACCCCTCTAGGTCAATCTAGTCAAAGGTGCTATAATAGATGAGAGACCCTCCACAAACCGGCGATAATAACCTGCTAACCCCAGGAAACTTCTGATCTCAATCACTGTAGTAGGACGAGGCCAGTTCTGGACTGCCTCGATCTTCCTGGGATCTACCTTAATACCCTCACCTGATACAACATGCCCGAAGAATGCCACAGAATCTAACCAGAACTCACACTTGGAGAACTTAGCATATAGCTTCCGTTCCCGCAAAGTCTGAAGCACAACCCTCAAATGCTCCTCGTGCTCCTTTATGCTATGCGAGTAGATCAATATGTCGTCAATGAATACAATTAGAAATAAATCAAGATACTGCCTGAACACTCGGTTTATCAAATTCATTAACGCCGCTAGGGCGTTTTTCAAGCCAAAGGACATCACCAAAAACTCATAGTGACAATATCTAGTCAAGAAGGCCGTCTCCGGAACATCGAAAGCACGAATCTTTATATGACGATAGCCAGATCTCAAGTCGATCTTAGAGAACACCCTAGCACCCTACAACTGGTCAAACAAATCATCAATACGCTGCAATGGGTACTTGTTCTTAATGGTAATTTTGTTCAACTGGCAGTAATCAATGCACATCCACATGGTCCCATCCTTCTTCTTCACGAACAACACCAGTGCACCCCAAGAGACACACTCGGTCTGAAGAACCCCTTTGCTAACAACTCCTCAAGTTGTTCCTTCAACCCCTTCAACTCTTTCAGAGCCATGCGGTACAGTGGAATAGAGATAGGCTGGGTACCAGGAGCAAAATCAATACAGAAATCGATATCACGATCTTATGGCATGCCTGGTAGATCAGAAGGAAACACATCGGAGAACTTCTGCACCATGGGCACTGAATCAATCGTCAAAGTCTTTGCAGCAGTATCCCGAACATAAGCTAGATAAGCCAAAGAACCCTTCTCGACTATGTGTCGAGCCTTCAGGAAAGAGAAAACCCAACTAGATGCACTGACAGATGAACCCTTTCACTCCAATCTAGGTAACTTTGGTATCGCCTAGGTAACAATCTTGGCATGGCAATCAAGGACGGCATGATATGGGGACAACCAGTCCATGCCCAGGATGACCTCAAAGTTGGTCATATCGAGCAACAGAAGATCCGCTCTACTATCATAACAACAAAAAGTCATGATACATGACCGATAGATCCGATCCACAACAACAGAATCACCTAGTGGCGTGGATACATATATAGGAGTATCCAAGGACTCGTGAGGAACATCCAGAAAATGAGCAAATAGAAATGAAGTATATTACGTAGACCCTTGATCAAATAGTACCGTAGCATCCCTATCACAGACAGAAATAATACCTGTGATCACGGCATCTGAGGCTACTACATCTGGTCTGGCTGGAAAGGCATAGAACCTAGTGTTACAACCTGTAATTCGTACATTAGACCACGTCATAAGATAGTCTATATGTATAGAGCCTAAGAACCGGAAAAGAGTTCAAAAAGTCAAGAAAAGGGCAAAGGGCTTCGCAAAGCTGGGTTTGCTACCGCAAAACCCATATGCGAGACGCATTTATTGCACTGAAATCGTGAACTGAGATAGATTTCTGGGGCAGAAATCTGTGCCAGAAATGCGGTCAGTATGCGACCGCATACTGAAAATGCGGACCGCAAATCTGACCCCCTATATCGCATAGTGTGACAGATTTATGGGCTGCGATTTGCGACCAAAATGCGAACCGCATGTCATTTTTGCGGCGAAAATGCGATCGCAGATTTGACAAATGTTAGATATGTGTATTATTTATTTGCCAAATCAAGGACTAGTATAAAAAGCCCCAAGGTCGGTCAAAAGAGCCATTTTCATCTTTACCCCAAACCTCCCCAACAGATACTAAGCTACACGACCCTTTCTCCAAAATCCAGTGAACTCTAATCAATTTTCCTTCCTTCTAAGTTCTAATTGAGAGTAAAAGCTAGGGATTAAAGAACTGAAGAAAAGCCCCAACTGATTTCTCCTCCTTTCAAACCCTAATTGGGAGTGAAACTTAGAAATTGAAGAACCAAGGAAGAGGGCTAGTTAATCAAACATGCAAGGTAAGTAACTGCTTTCTCCTACATTCTTTTTCTTGGGGATTCTTGGAAAACTATTCTATGCATGTAAGAACTCATGAGAATGGTGAATGGAAGCCATGGGTTCAAGTTAATTACTGCTAATGGACTAGGTTATGGTTGTTTTAGGTTATTGTTGAGCTGCATGTGTTATTACTATGTTTGTGAAGTTTTGGAAGAAGAAGGGTGTGGAAAGCACCATATGAATTTAGGGAATTGTAATTAATGATAGCTATAAAGCTTAAAGGGTAACGGTTGAATTGTTCTTTATTTGTAGACTAAAGAATAAGGAATTGTAACAGTTGCGTAGCCTGAGAATTGGGGCAGTATATACCAGGTATGTAAGATTATACCATTCTTTCTTTTGCACGACTCCGATTATACACATGAAATGAACGAACCCTCAAAGATACTTTATTCTTAGAAGCTAGGAATGCTTATATTGTTTCCCCTCTTATGGGAGGATTGATGTGGTATTATATCTTCGATCTTACGTCGCCATGAAAGTATGAATTATAAGAGTCCAGCATGCATTGTATATGTTTCACCTTACCGAGCCTTATGATGGCCGGGTATGTTGCTACCGAGCCGCGCTATAGTCGGCCGGGTATGGCACCTATTGCGCAACTATATGTATGTATATGTTTCATCCTACCGAGCCTTATGAAAGTCGGGTATGTTGTTACCGAGCCTCATGAAGGCCGGGTATGTTGTGACCGAGCCTAATACGGTCGGGTATGATATGATGATGATGAAGCCCACAGAGGCGTATGTATGTGATGATGATAAGGCCCACGGAGGCGTATGTATACGATGATGACTTGAATAAGGATATATGATATGTATATATATATGTATATGCATATGCACCTCAGGCATGTCATGGTTAGTTGGCATTCAGATAGTACAGGTTATATGTTTCTCATCCTTTTAAGTCCAAAATCCGTCGAGTCCTTCTCACGTAGTT
>MCJB01012771.1:334610-360166 GCA_002018475.1 Nicotiana obtusifolia | reverse complement strand
ATATTCCTTTCACGTCACCCGAATCTACAACAACCACTGATAACGAGGATGTTCTCATCATTTCACGCGGTTTTGAGAATGATTTTCTGGATGAATGAGAGCCGTGGATTGATTACGAATCAATCTTGGTCTTCCATTTGTCCAAAAAATCGTTCACACAAAAAATCAGAGGGTTTTGATTTTCTAGGGAATTTTTCGAATTTTTGGGAGATTTTTGGATTTTTCTTAAGAATTTTCGAATTTCTTGGGGAAGAAGGATAGAAGGTTCCAGGTTCAAGTATAAAAAGGCGATTTTCGGGGGTTTTGAAGGGATGTTCGGAGAAAAGTTTGGGGATAACAGAATTAGGTTTTTCAGGAGGTTCTTCTTCTCTGTGTTTGGAGATTCCAGAAAAATACAAAAAAGAAAAAAATCAGTTTAGCCTTCTCGATTTCGGATTTCTCTTTTAGATTTTTATGTTGGCTTAAGTTTCAAAAAATACAAAAAAAAAAAAAAAAATTCTTCCTCTTCGCTTCAATTTTTGAATTTTTATTTCAAAATGGGTGGAGTTTGAGGTGTTCGAGTTCGAGCCGTCCAGTTGATATTTGCGGTTCGCGTCGCTGTTCTGATTTGCTCGTTGTTTGGATTTGAATAGTCAGATTCAATTGTACTTCTTCAAGTTATCCTATTTAATTTAAAGAAAGCTTCTTGTGAGGTCCGTTTCTTTTCCCCTCTTTTGTTAATTTGTGCTCTTTGGTGATAAGTATTGTGCTGACCTTCTCTTTGATTTAGTCTCGTTTAAGTGTCTTGTCAATATATGTTTTATCTTCCTGATTTGAGATAGTAATGTATTGTCCTTAAAATCTTAGTTGGTGTATTACTATTTGGATCCATGCCTTTTGTTGAAATTTGCATTTAACTGCCAAATGTTTAGTTGATGTAATAGCATTTGCCTTCCATCTTTTGTTTAAACATGAAATGTATGTAGGAAGATTTCTCTCATCACTTTTGAGATCGCCTTAAAAATTGAACAATATTCTCTTTGAAGAATTTGCATATCACAGCTTGGATCCATGCATTAACTTAGTGTTCTGGAGCATGTTTTTAACTCTTTGGACCAACCTGTTTTCCTAAGTTCCTTCTTTTAACATCCGGACAGTGTTTCTGCATGAACAAATAGATAGAATGATATTAAAAGTGAGATATAATAGTATGTTCTGTAGTTTGGTCTATTAGTAAATTTAAAGGTCCTTTACATTGTGCTTGGTTAAAGAATGTTACTAAACCTCAATCCTGCTGTGACTTCATCCGAGTTTCATTAAAATAATTCTTAGTAATTCGAGATTTATGGACCTGAGTGTATTGAGTATGTTGTTGGGCTCTAGCTCGTATTTTTGAATGCTACGTGTGTTCATGGAAATTACCTAGTCTTGCATCCTGCTTATTCAACACTTTCATTTGCTTAGTGAAATTCTAGGGTATGATACGTTAAAGGACTAGGGAAGAATTAGGGTAACAAGAAATCGTTAAGGACTTTTCTAATAGTTTTGATTCATTTTGTGTCTTGTTTAGTATTCTGTAATTTTAATTGCTTGCTTATTTATCTAATTTCCTTGAATGGTTTGAGTATTATTTGATGGAATGATTCTTGCTGTTTGGTCTGTTTTCGTTCACATCCATGGTTTACGTGCTTCTTTGTGTGAATTGGGCCGTGGGGGTTGGACATTAAGGATGAAAGGTTGAGTTTATATTGTTAATTATTTTGCTTTATTAGTTTAAATCGGTGGTAGCATGTTTAGGCCGATCACACTTGGGTAGGCAATATTAGGACGTTTTATTAGTTTTGAGGCGAGAGGTCGTTCCCTTAGTTAAATTTACCCGGGGGAATGCCCCGAAGGACTTGTGTATATTACATTCCGGGGAATGCCCCGAAGTATTTGTATTTGGAGGCCAAAAGTGAAACTCGTAGTATTTTAGTTTTAGTTCTATTTTTCTTCTTTATTAGGTGGGAACGACCTCGAACCTCCTGTGTGTTTGTTTTTTTCTTTTCTGTGTTTGTTTTTTTATCTCAATTCGAATGTCTTAAAAGCCAACTAAATCGAGTACGCAACTGTGACTTTTACGGGACTCGGGGAGTGCGTAACACCTTCTCCCCGAGTCAAATGAACCCCCTTTCCCAAATCTCTGGTGGCGACTTAGCTTTGAGTCCAAGTTTTTTCTTAAAAGGAAAAAAATATTTTTCTCAAAATGGTGGCCTGGCACACCACAATCAATTGCCAGGTGGCGACTCTGAGTTTTCCTTTTAAATTCCATCTTTGTCACTTTCAAAAATTAAAAACCCCTTTTCGAGTTTTACTAAGCCTTTTTATCCATCAAAAGGATTTAGTGAAGTTTGTTAAAAAGAGGAGTGACATCTCCGGCGACTTTGCTGGGGAGTACTTGCAAATTCGAGCTAGTACTTGATTTTGTTGGCTTTTAGAATGTTTAGTTGAGTTTTTTATGCTTTTTCATTAGCTTTACTTAATTTTTATTACGTTTTTATATTTTTGTTATTTGCTAGTTGTTTATGTGTTTGCAATTTTTGCTTTATGTGTATATTTCTTTATAATTGTCATCATATGCATTACCCCGTCAATTCTTTCTGCAACAAGTCTCGGAGCACGCGTCGCGTGCACGAACTCTTTGTTGAGTCACCCTTAATTTAGGAGGGGGGCCGTCGGACGTATGTAGTGGGTGGAAAGCTTGAGCAGCCACCATCGATCATATGCTTCCCCCGAATTGCCTTGTTAGTGAACCCCAAACTTAGGTCGGCCTTTAGGTCATTTTTATTTACATCATGTCATTTAGATCTAGTAGGGCTCGGTCCCAGGCACCGTGTCCCTTTGTAAGAAGCCTGTCTAAATTTTGTCAAAATGGGCCCGTGGCCCAAAATGACATTTAACCATTCTAGGTGCTAAATGTTGCATCTTTGAGGGTAAAAGGATCATTTGACGGACCAATGTCTTGGAAAGAAGTGTGAAAATGAAGCAAGTGGGGCCCCACTCGCATTTTCTTTCATATTTTTTAAAAAAAAAAGAGTAAAAAATGAAAATGGAAAATCCGAAAAAAAAAAGGAAAAGAAAAAAAATCCAAAAAGATTTTACATTTCTCATCATTTTTCAAGAACTCAAAAAAAAAAAAAAAGAAGTCCAAAAGTTTTTACATTTTTCATCATTTTTCAAGAGACGAAAATATAGTTTTTTTTCTTTTCTTCAAACTACGCGAACCTGATTCTCGTATTCCGGGGAGAGATATAGGCAACCCACATAGGGTTCGGTCTTTCTAGTAAGTCCTAGGTTCTTGGCTTCCGGGGTCGTAGCCAAATCTTGCATGTATAGCCATATTTGGCCACATCAGCCGTTTTTGCAAAAATAAGAGTATTTTCTCAAAGTAGTTTGATACCTCCTGTCTTAGAACCCTGAGTCTACAATAAAGTGTCCTCTTAATTCTAAGGTCCATTCTTGTTAAATTTGCGTGTTTAACAACTTTGGCCACATCGATCATTCTTGCAAAATAGGGTTATTTTCGCAAAAGTGATTCAATTGCCCATGTCTTAGGATCTTGAGTCCACGAATCAGTGTCATGTCACTCTAAAGTCCATCCATATCGGTTTTGCGTCCCTAGCCACATTTGGCCATATCGGTCATTTTTGCAAAATAGTCCATTTTCGCGAAATAATTCTTTAAGACCGTGATTGTCGGGATATTAGAGTCATGTAAGCTTTAGATAAAGTATTTCTCATGCTTAGGGGTCAACTTTGTCAAGTTTGCACTAATAGTCATTTTCAGCCACTTAGGCCAATCTGCAAAATATAGCCAAATTGTGTCTTGCATTTGTCCACCAGGAAATATTGTGGTATCATGTAGTATCCCGAGTCGCTAACCATGTTCTTTTCATTCAGGTGTGGACCCGTTGATTCGATCCAAAGTGCTGATGGTAATAAAGATTGCTAAGAATATGATCAAGTGGTGGAACATGTTTTCATCGTTAGAGCAGCACGAGTTAATGCAGAAATTGGGCACCCTAACTTCCCTTCTTGATATCACACCCCGCCCAGACTTAGGGGAGGCAATGCTGACTTATTGGGACCCGCAAAATTTGACTTTCAAATTTGGGGAGTGTGAGATGACTCCTACCTTGGCGGAAATGTCTGGTCTCACTCGTTTAAGTTATATAGGCAAGAACATGATACTTCCCCGAGATCACTAGGACAAGATTCCTCAACAATCTGGGCCTAAAAAATAACAAGCATTTAAAATGCCTCTAGCAGTCTTGGATATCCTTGGATTATTTGTTTGCTAGATTTGGACACAGGATAGTTTTGATGTCTTTTGGGATGAATTCTGCACAACCAAAGCAAAGTGGAAAAGACGTCGCCTCGAAGCTTTCAGCCTTGCTTTGTTGGGATTATTGGTTTTTCCATTAGATGAGAGGCACATTAGCACCCGCCTGCAGTCAGTGGTAATGGCACTGTTTCATGAGAAGCAACAAAAAATCGTTACCGTTGTGCCGATGATCTTAGCAGAGTTGTACCGAGCCATAAGTGAGGTTAGGGGAGGTGTCAGGTACTTGGAGGGAAGTAAGCTTTTTCTACAATTGTGGATGATGGAGCATCTGCGCACCGCTTCCTTACTTTGTCCCATCGAACGTGCCTTGAGGGATCGGGTGGTATGCATCGAGCGTAGGATGAAATCTCCTAAGTTTACATACCCAGTAGACGTCACAGCTTGGATTGAGTTCCTTGGTTTGAGGACAAACGAGAATTTTTTGTGGGCTTACCTTTGGCTACCTTTAGATGATATCTTGGCAGGATGCCTCATGCAGCCTTTCCTGATGCTGATAGGACTCAAGTGTGTCAGGCCATACACGCCCGTTAGAGTAATGCGACAGTTGGGCAGACGACAAGAGGAGCCTTCAACTTTGAATCTTCAGAGGTACATCATGAATTTTAGCAAAAAGGCGGTTGACGAAATCAAGTACGTGCAATACTGGAACAATGCAAAGAGAATGAAGAAAAATACATTAGTAAAGGATATTGGTAGGCCCGAGTGTCCTCAGGAGTTCCTGATTTGGTTAGTTTCCGTCCCACCAGGGGTCAGCACCCCATTGCCAGCACAACTTACGGGGCGGGCAGTTCAGACAGATGATTTTGAGGAGGCATTGGACCAAGATCCCTGGGATAAGCTTGAGTTAATAAAGTCTCAATTAGCGGAATTGGTAGCAAACGTGGAGCAGCATGGCCAGTATTTGTTTAGGGTTGGCCTTCAGGAGGCAGGGACACACGCCAGGGCTTTTATTCCTAGTATCGGTGTTTCTTTACGAGGCATGTTGCAAAGCTTGAGCACGACGGATATCCCAGGACCATCCCAGCCAGGACCGTCGCATTTAGGAGTAGTTTGAGGATCCATTCTATTTAAATGTTTTGAGATTGTCTTAAGTTATCTTTTACTTTCATGTTTTGTCCAGGAGTACTGAGTCCTTTAGATAATGTCAAAGTCAGTCATAGAGTGGTCAAGCATGTCGGGTCTTTCATTATCGTACTTCTTATTGTATTTTAATATCAAAAAAGTTTTAAATGAATATCCCAAAAATTTCATTTTTTAGTCTATTTTCCATCACTTTTGTCATAACTACGCTGGGTCCGATTCATGAAGAACATGATACGTAGGCAACCTACATCAGGTTCGATCAAGTCATTTTGCATCAAGAAGAGAAGAAAGTGGTAAAAGGTGGCAAGATTGAAATAAGTAAATTGGGATGATGCCATATGACCTTGCGACCCTCAAAGCCATTTTAGAACCGTTATTTGTTGCTAGGTGCATTGCACGTAATGTGATATTATTATCTGATAATTGCCCTAACGCTAACATGGTGGTTTTGTGTTGTTGTCCTCTGTTACATTCTGACTCATTCAGGAAAGTGGTTAGTTTGTTGGTATCCTGGCAAGTCATCCACACAACACCCGATCAAAGCGCCAAGTAGTCAAGGCTAGCAAGGAAACAGACACTGGAGTTGTAGACCCGCCAAAAGAGATTGTTGAGTCGGAATCAGAACTGCAAGAGGAGGTCCGGAGGTTGAAGCATCAGATGGCGGAAATGTATCAAGTATGGATTGAGGGACACCCTCCACCCTCGTTCCCTACCAACTACACAGAAAACCCTGCTTCCATTCCACCACTCTCTCAAGGATGTCCAATATCATTGATCTTTCCCCACAACACGAACCTGGCTTTACCCCTTACCACAATTACCCCGGCAGTTTGGCCCAAACTTTTCATGCTCCACCAGCCAAAATAACCTCGTACCCTGCTCCGACATCTGCTCATATTTTTGTACCCCCTCCACAAGCTACCCTCCACCGATCCTCTAGTGAGCCCGCATTTCCCGCCCTAGATGCCCACTACCATGCACCGGAGCCCACTTTCAAAGTCCCAGATCCTTACTCCTACACCCCCCCAATTTGAGCCTCATGTTGTAACTGACAAACCACCCAAGAATGCAGAGCAGGAAGAGATGTTTAGGAAGTTACAAAGTCTCGAGAAATCATTGAGAAATATGCAAGGGTTGGGAAACCAGGTGAGTGTGGCCTATAAGGATTTATGTTTGTTTCCCGATGTCCAACTGCCTGCCGTGTTCAAAATGCCCAAGTTCGACTTGTATGACGGATATGGGGATCCTGTTGCCCATCTAAGGGGTTATTGCAGTAAAATGAGAGGTGCCAGAGGAAAAGACAAATTACTAATGGCCTACTTCAGCCAAAGTCTGAGTGGGGCAGCTTTAGAATGGTACACCCACCAGGACATTAGCAGGTGGTACACCTGGGACGATATGGCTCAGGCCTTCGCCCGATATTTCCAGTACAATATAGACATTGTTCCAGACCGCCTATCTCTGACCAAGGTGGAAAATAAACCCAGTGAAAGCTTTAGAGAATATGGGTTCCGATGGAGGGAGCAAGCTGCACGAGTCAATCCTCCGATGGAAGAAGACGTGATGCTTAAATACTTCCTTCAAGCCTTGGAGCCCACTTACTATGGACACTTGATCTCAGCCATTGGTAAATCTTTCAGTGATGTGGTAAAAATGGAAGAAATGGTGGAAGAGGGGCTCAAGCCGAGTAAGATCATGAGTTATTCTGCTATAAAAGCAACCACCCAGGCAATCCAGAGTGGTACCGGAAGTTTGCTAGGCAAGAAGAAGAAGGAAGATGTCGCTATGGTTGTCTCCGGATCATGGCAGGGCCAAAGAGGTTCACCTCACCAGTACACCCATCCTCGACCCCGGCCTCAAACCTACGCCCAAGCTCCATATAATACACCTCAATATTACTTTTCCCCGCAAAACCCCCAAGACTTAGCCAGGCCATCCCAATATTTTGTTCATCATGCACAGTCATATGCTCAACCCCCTCCTTATCCACAATGGCGTGCCCCCCTCCCACAGAATACCTACCCAGCTCCACAAAATACCTATCCACCTCCAAAACCTTACCAAAACCCAATGGTTCACATTTTCGACCAAGGCCAGAGTATAGGAGAGAGAGGCAGCAGCGGAAACAAACTTTTACCCTGCTTGGAGAATCCTATGCCAGTCTATTCCAAAGGTTGAGGCAGTTGGACGTCTTGAGGCTGATTGAGTCAAAGATACCAAACCCCCCCTCCAAAGAACCTCGATTATTCCCTAAGATGTGCCTATTGTTCTGATGCTCTAGGGCATGACATAGAAAAGTGTTGGCACTTGAAATGGGCAATCCAAGATCTTATTGATACAAACCAAATTGTAGTCCAAAGCTCAAAGCCCAAACACACCAAACATCAACCAAAACCCTTTGCCAGCCCATGAAGAGACACATATGATTGAAATATTTTACAAGGGTGGGGAGCCTAAGAAGTCTTATAAGTCCGTCATGACGATTCGGGCCAGTGAAAATAATTTGGTTAAAGATCCAGATTCTACCAAAGCAAAGCCTGCGACAGTTGAAAGGGCGATAAAAAAGCCGAGCCCGCTCAATTTGAAACCACCGATGTTGGTCGTGAAAGGGATGCCAAAAGATATTAGGGCAAGTCCAGAAAGCTCAAAAGTGGTAGTGCCAGGGATTCCAAGTAAGCCTATCATAGTTGTGAAAGGGGCTCCCATTACCCCTATCATCATTAAACCAGTAACCCAACTGCTAGTGGTTGATGCCAAGGCTGTCTCGTGGAACTAAAAACATGTGATAATGACATACAAAGGAAAATAAATAGAGGAAAAAGTTAATGAAACTGGAGGATTGACTCGTTCTGGGAGATGTTTCACCCCAGAAGAATTAAGGAAAGCCAAGCCATTCAAAGATAGTCAAAATGCCAGTAAAGAAATCGGTCACCGAGGAAGAGGCTGAGGAGTTCCTGAAGAAGATGAAAGGGCAGGATTATTCCATTATAGAGCAGTTAAGGAAAACACCAACTTAGATTTCTCTTTTGTCTTTGCTGATACACTTAGATGAACATCGCAGGGTTTTGATGAAAATTTTAAATGAGGCACATGTTCCTGATAAGATCACAGTGAACCACTTGGAAAAGATAGCTGGCAAGATCTTCGAAGCAAATAGGATCACTTTCTCGAATGATGAACTTCCTATGAAGGGTACAGAAACACAACTGAGCTCTTTATCTCACGGTGAAGTGCGAAGGTTCTGTTGTCTCCAGGGTTTTGGTTGACAATGGCTCTAGTGCGAATATTTATCCCTTGTCTACTCTGCAAAAATTGAAGATTGGCACCGAAAGAATCCACTTGAACAGTGTGTGTGTTCGAGGCTTTGATGGGGGAGGTAAATATTCTGTTGGAGATATAATGCTCGAATTGTCGATAGGGCCAGTTGAGTTTACCATGGAATTTCAAGTGTTAGATGTAGCCGTCTCCTACAATATATTGTTGGGAAGGCTTGGATACATGCTGCTAAGGCAGTCCCGTGCTCTCTGCACCAAATTGTGAAGTTCGAATGGTATAGGCAGGAAATAGTTGTGCACGGGGATGAGGATTTTTCAGCTTGTAATGACACAATTTTTCCATTTGTTGAAGCTGAAGATGATAAGGGACCTTGTGTCTTTCAAACTTTTGAAACAGTGTCTATTGAGAAGATCACTGAAGGAGAATGCATTCCGGGTCCCAAGCTATCCTCCGCATCTCTCATGGTTGCGAATGAAATGTTAAAGAATGGTTTTGTGCCGGGCAAGGGTCTAGGATCATCTCTGCAAGGTATTGTGCATCCAGTACGCTCCAATGGGAATCCTGGTACATTTGGTTTAGGATTCACGCCCACAGAAGAGGACATGAAAAGGTTTAAGAATCCAAAACAAAAGGTATGGTCGCTCTCCAAGCCCGTCCCGCACATCTCCAAGTCTTTTGTCAAACCAGGAGCCGAAAGACCTCCAACCTCCTCAATCCCAGAACCTGTGGTTGATGTTGATGAAGAGATGATTAAGGGGTTCTAAAGTCTTTTCGAAGAGGTCAATATGGTAGAAGTTGGTGAAGGCTCTAGTAAAGCAGATGTGCAACTTGTTGGCCCTAACGTGAAGCTTAGCAATTGGGAAGCTACTCCTATCCCCATCAGGAAGGAGTTTTGGTAGTTTGCTTTGTTTCCTTTTCTGTTATCTAGGTTATTCCAGGGTTGTAATCCAGATTTTTAGTTTTGCTTATTCTGATGCTCAAACACTTCTATCCCTTTATTTTCAATGAAATGCAATTTCCCGTTTTCCATTATCCTTAATAGTGTTCTGTTTTGTTCTTTTGTACAGTTCTTTTTATGCTGGTTGCAGTGACATGATATGCATGAAGAATTTTCAGCCGAGTTTTAAAAGCCAATCTAATTCTGAAATAACAATCCAAGAAGTAGAATATGATGATGAAATAGAATATGATGAAGAAGCAGCTTTGAGGAAATCATTAAAGAGCTAAAACAATTTGAAGAAAAACCAAAACCTAATTTGAGTGAGACTGAAGCAATCAATTTAGGGGACCATGATGATGTTAGGGAAACCAAGATAAGTGTGCATTTAGAACGGCAAGTGAAGGAGGAAATAATCAAAACATTGTTTGATTACAAAGATGTCTTTGCCTGGTCATATGACGATATGCCGGGCTTGAGCACTGATCTGGTAGTTCATAAATTGCCAACTGATCCGGCGTTTCCTCCCGTCAAGCAAAAGTTGCGAAAGTTCAAGACCGATATGAGTGTGAAGATCAAAGAAGAAATCACAGAGCAGCTTACTGCAAAGGTCATTCGGGTCACTCGATATCCCATTTGGTTAGCCAATGTTGTGCCAGTACCAAAGAAGGATGGTAAGACTGGGGTCAGTGTTGATTACCGTGACCTCAACAAAGCAAGCCCAAAGGATGATTTTCCATTGTCGACATTCACATTCTGATCGATAATTGTGCCAAGCATGAGATTGGGTCTTTTGTGGACTGTTACGCGGGATATCACCAGATCTTGATGGACGAGGAAGATGCAGAAAAGATAGCATTCATCACGCCATGGGGAACGTACTGTTATCGGGTAATGCCATTTGGTTTGAAGAATGTTGTGGCAACTTACATGAGAGCGATGACCACCATGTTTCATGACATGATACATAGGGAGATTGAGGTTTATGTAGATGATGTGATCATAAAGTCAAAGAACCAGTCTGACCATGTCAAGGACCTGAAGAAGTTTTTCCTAAGGCTCCGCAGGTACAACCTCAAGCTTAATCCAGCAAAATGTGCATTTGGTGTCCCGTCAGGGAAACTGCTGGGATTCGTGGTCAGTCGACGCGGTATTGAGTTGGACCCGTCAAAGATCAAAGCCATTCAAGAATTACCGCCGCCAAGGAACAAAACAGAAGTGATGAGCCTACTTGGAAGGTTAAATTACATCAGCAGGTTTATTGCTCAACTCACGACAACCTGTGAGCCCATCTTTAAGATGCTGAAGAAGAATGCTGCAGTCAAGTGGACTGGCGAGTGTCAAGAAGCATTTGATAAGATCAAGATGTACCTGTCAAATCCACCTGTGTTGGTCCCACCGGAGCCTGGAAGACCTTTAATTCTCTATTTGACAGTCTTGGACAATTCGTTTGGTTGCGTGTTGGGTCAACATGACATCACGGGAAAGAAGGAGCAAGCAATCTATTATCTTACTAAGAAGTTCACTCCCTATGAGGTTAAGTACGCTCTACTTGAGAGGACATGTTGCGCCTTGACTTGGGTGGCACAAAGGTTGAAGCATTATTTGTCGTCTCACACTACTTACCTCATTTCTCGCATGGATCCTCTAGAGTATATATTGCAGAAGCCTATGCCCACGGGAAGAATTGCAAAGTGGCAGATTTTACTTACAGAGTTTGACATCATCTATGTGACTCGGACCGCGATGAAAGCCCAAGCCTTGGCCGACCACTTGGCCGAGAATCTGGTGGATGATGAATATGAGCCACTGAAGACTTATTTTCCTAATGAAGAGGTCATGTGTGTTGACGAGGTTGACCACGATGAAAAGCCAGGTTGGAAACTTTTCTTTGATGGAGCTGCTAACATGAAAGGGATCGGAATAGGGGCTGTATTTATCTCTAGAACAGGGCAACACTACCCTGTAACAGCCCGACTTCGATTTTATTGCACCAACAACATGGTTGAGTACAAAGCATGCATTCTGGGTTTGAGGTTAGCTATAGACATGGGAGTCCAGAAAATACTTGTTCTAGGAGATTCAGATTTGTTGGTTCGCCAGATTCAAGGAGAATGGGAGACCCGAGATTTGAAGCTCATACCATACCGACAGTGCCTGCATGATCTTTGTCAACGATTCAGGTCAGTTGAATTTAGACATATTCCTAGGATTCATAATCAGATTGCTGATGCCTTGGCCACTTTAGCGTCAATGTTACATCATCTGGACAAGGCTTATGTCGACCCTGTGCATATCCAAGTTCGTGATCAACATGCTTATTGTAATATGGTGCAAGAGGAAATCGATGGCGAACCTTGGTTCCATGATATCAAGGAATACATCAGGTCGAGGGTATATCCAGTACATGTCACGGGTGACCAAAAGAGAACCATTCGACGTCTGGCCAGTGGATTTTTCTTGAACGGAGGAATCTTGTACAAGAGGACCCCAAATTTAGGACTGTTGAGATGCATAGATGCTAAAGAAGCTTCAATTATCATGGTCGAAGTATATTCTGGAGTTTTTGGTCCGTATATGAATAGGTATGTATTGTCAAAGAAGATACTTCGAGCAAGTTATTATTGGCTCACCATGGAACGGGATTGTATCAGTTTTGTTCGTAAGTGTCATCAATGCCAGGTACACGGTGATTTGATTCATTCTCCCCCATCTGAGTTACACACAATGTCTGCACCTTGTCCCTTTGTTGCTTGGAGCATGGATGTTATTGGGCCAATTGAGCCGGCAACGTCAAACGGGCATAAGTTTATTCTGGTGGCCATTGATTACTTTACCAAGTGGGTCGAAGCTGTAACTTTCAAGTCCGTGACCAAGAAGGCAGTGGTGGATTTTGTTCATTCAAAAATCATTTGTCGATTCGGAATTCCCAAGGTGATCATCACAGACAATGCTGCTAATCTCAACAGTCATTTGATGAAAGAGGTATGCCAACAGTTCAAGATTATGCATCAGAACTCCACTCCGTATCTCCCCAAGGCAAATGGAGCTTTTGAGGCTGCCAACAAGAACATAAAGAAGATACTTCATAAGATGGTTCAAGGTTCTCGGCAGTGGCATGAAAAATTGCCTTTTGTATTGCTGGGTTATCGCACTGCCGTTCGCACTTCAGTGGGTGCAACTCCTTATCTGCTGGTATATGGAACTGAGGCAGTTGTACCCGCGAAAGTTGAGATTCCATCCCTTCGGATCATCGCAGAAGCCGAAATTGATGATAATGAGTGGGTCAAAATCCGGCTCGAGCAATTGAGTTTGATTGATGAGAAAAGACTGGCTGCAGTATGTCATGGTCAATTGTATCAGAAGAGAATGGCAAGAGCATACAATAAAAAGGTGCGTCCTCGGAAATTTGAAGTGGGCCAGATGGTATTGAAACGCATTCTTCCTCATCAGGTGGAAGCTAAAGGCAAATTCGTCCCAAACTGGCAGGGACCATTCGTTGTGACAAGAGTGTTGCCTAATGGTGCTTTGCATTTAACAGACATGGAAGGCAAATGTGTAGATATGGCTATCAATTCTGATGCAGTTAAGAGGTACTATGTATGATTTTTTTGCTCATCTTCAATTGTATTTTGTACTTGGCATGTTCGAAGTTGAAATGACGAAGGCGTTTTGTTCCGCTACCAAATACTTTCATCCTTTGCTACCCTTTTGAGATTTATTTATTTTCTTTCATATCCCTCTTTTGGAGTCAGTAGCAGAAATAATTAAAAAGAAAAAGAAAAAAAAAAAGAAAAAGGGGGGAAGAAAGAAACAAACAAACAAAAAGAGAAAAGGAAAGAAATTTTGAACTACGTTCGACCTGATTCCTTTTAAGGATACGTAGGCAGCCTTATGGTTCGGTCCCATCAAAATAAAAATTAAAATTCCCCAGACCCCAAAAGAAACTGGGGCAGAAGTTTTGGATTCGAAAAGATCTGATTCCAAAAGTTGTAATTTTGACCCCTTTTTCATCTTGAAATATTTTGATCCTTCATGCCACCCTCTCTTTCTAACCCTGTCCAAAGGCCTACATTATGGTCGGTCCAAAGAAAGACCTTCCGATCAATCTTTGAGGATGCTAGGTCAAGCGAGATAGAGATATGATTTACATCAGGGGCAACACTTCGTTCATGGGCGCAAGAGAAAATTTAAAATGAGAGAGTCTTATTGGTGAAAATCCTCACAGGCACCATAAGCGATGGTGAGATGAGAGAAAATTTAAAATGAGAGAGTCTTATTGGTGAAAACCCCTGCGGGCACCGTAAGGCGATGGTGAGTTAAAAGATAAACAAATGAGAGAGGCTTGTTGGTGAAAAACCCTTCGGGGCACTACAAGTCGAGTAGGCTCGTGATTTTACAGAGAAATGGGATCAGTGAAAGCCTGGTTTCTGAGGTATGGAGTCATGCCATTAGCCGAATATGATTGGCTGGACGGATTAGACTGATCAATCTGAAATGCATGTCATGATCATTGGAGCTAGCCGCTTCCCTCAGATAAGTCTTCCTTTTCCAAATTTCCTTCACATGATCATCTGTGTTCAAAATTTTCCTTTGTTCCTTTTGTCAAAACTCATTTCACTTTGCTCTTTGAGTCTATCTTTATGAGTTTCTTTCGAATTAGTCCATGTTGAACAACCAGGAAAGGATTTCAAAGCCTACTACCAGCTTCTGAATTGCACAAAGCGGAGTTCGGCCAAGCATATCACAAGGGACGCGATTTTGAATAGACGGTATGCAGATAATTGAAGTTCAAGCAATAAGGCGATTCTTGAATTTTGAGAAAATATAAGGATGTAGCAACGTTCAGAATGAAATGCAATGCAACAAGTAAGGATAAGAGATTCGGGTCATTCAGATATTTTGCGGTCCAGTCCCAATCAAAGGTCAAACAACTCCTTACTAGCTCGAAGCAACTGATTAGAATGAAGCATGGCAGTGGCAGAAGTAGACCCTCAGCAATGACGCCACAAACTAACCACCGCATTTCTAAAACTAACAAGATTTTATTTGTCTGAAATAGGGGCATGAAAATTTATTAATCCACAGGGCCCTCCCATGAAGAAGGTATGGCTCAGGGGGCAAGAAGTTCTGTTCAGAGTCTCCAAGAACAGAGCGTGGCTCAGGTAAGTTCATTTTCGGCTTCTCAAGACCATCCTCGATATGGGATTTAGTTTTTAAAATTTTTCAAGGCCCTCCTGGATAATGAGATTTAGTTTTAAAATTTTTCAGAGCCCTCCTGGATAATGGGATTTAGTTTTAAAATTTCTCAGGACCCTCCTGGATAATGGGATTTAGTTTTTAAAATTTTTCAGGGCCCTCCTGGATAATGAGATTTAGTTTTAAAATTTTTCAGGGCCCTCCTTGATAATGAGACTTAGTTTTAAAATTTCTCAGGACCCTCTTGGATAATGAGATTTAGTTTTTAAAATTCCTCAGGACCCTCCTGGATAATAAAATTTAGTTTTTAAAATTTTTCAGGACCATCCTGGATAATGAGATTTAGTTTTAAAATTTTTCAGGACCCTCCTGGATAATGGGATTTAGCTTTTAAATTCTTAGAGGTCTTTAGGTGACATGATTCGATTAACGCTCACACAGGTACCCAGGTTCCGAACTGGGGCAGAAAAATTTCTTTTGTTTGTTTGTTTCGCTATAATATCAGGCGCCCACCTGGATAACGAGGGAATATAATTCAAGTTTTAGCAGTCAGGCGCCCACCTGAATAACGAGGGAATATAATTCAAGTCTTAGCAATCAGGCTCCCACCTGGATAACGAAGGAATACAATTCAAATTTTGAAAATCAGGCACCCACCTGGAGAACGAGGGAATTCATTTCAGAGTCACTTCAATTTGCAAATTTAATAAAGCATCAGGATTCCGCCTGGAGAACAGGGTCCATTTTTTTCAGTTTCCGATTGAAGATCAAGTGAGGTTCAAGGAAGATTCAAGACAAGAAGTAAATCGGATCTTGTATTTTTCTTTTGCTTCCGCTGTAATTTTTCCTTTTTATTTTTGATGTAATAGCAGGAACCGCGGACCGGAACCTCGATGGCACTTCACTCGACTCTCTACCTCGGTACTCCATCGCCCTTATCACTTATGAACTACACGTGGCCCGATGCCTTTATAACTAAGGATATGTAGGCAACTCAAACACTAGGGCTCGGTCGCATTCTCTTTTCTTTTAGTTTTGGTCTCTCTAAATAGGGGTCGGGTCAAAAAAAAAACATGTCTTGTTGTTCTTCGTCTGAAAACACTTCGTCTTTCCCGTCAAAGAGGGGCAGCTATAGACATGTAATTTTTGACCTGCCGCGGTTTTTAGCTGCATTAATATTTTTTACATATTTAATAATGTTCTTCATCATATTAGTTTCATCTAATATAAGAAAAATTACTATTTTGAAGTACTAGTATTTTAATTAGGAAGTAATTATCATTACTTTGTGATATTTTATTTCATAGTGAAGTAAACTAGGACTAGACTTTTTCTTTTTCCTAATCCAAAATACCAAAATCTAAGCCCAACACCATTCAACTCAGCAGCCCAACATCCCCTAACCCTTGAGCCCAATCTGCCGACCCGCTGACCCGTCTGCTACCCGCACCATCTCCCTTCTTAATCCTAGCTCTTCATCTCTTCTCATCCAACGACCCACATTAATCCCCACCCACATATAAAACCCCTCTTATAACCCAAAACCTAACCCTAAAGCTTTCCCCTCCCACGGCGCCCCACCCCCAAAACCGCCGGAAATCGTCCAAAATCCGGCCATCCACGTAAGCTATGGTCCCCTCATGGTCCCCCCCCCCCTTCTCATATTCCTTCCACGTCACCCGAATCTACAACGACCTTTGACAACGAGGATGTTCTCATCATTTCACACGGCTTTGAGAACGATTTTTTGGATGAATGGGAGCCATGGATTGATTACGAATCAATCTTGGTCTTCCATTTGTCCAAAAAATCGTTCACACAAAAAATCAAAGGGTTTTGGTTTTTTAGGGAATTTTTTGAATTTTTTGGAGATTTTTGGATTTTTCCTAAGAATTTTTAGATTTCTTGGGGAAGAAGGATAGAAAGTTCCAGGTTCAAGTATAAAAAGGGGATTTTCGGGGGTTTTGAAGGGAGGTGGTTCGGAGAAAAGTTTGGGGATTACAGAATTAGGTTTTTCAGGAGGTTCTTCTTCTCTGTGTTTGGAGATTCCAGAAAAATACAAACAAAAAAAAAAGATCAGTTTAGCCTTCTCGATTTCGGATTTCTCTTTTAGATTTTTATATTGGATTAAGTTTCAAAAAATACAAAAAAAAAAAAAATCTGCCTCTTCGCTTCAATTTTCGAATTTTTATTTCAAAATGGGTGGAGTTTGAGGTGTTCGAGTTCGAGCCGTCCGGTTGATATTTGCGGTTCGCGTAGCTGTTCTGATTTGCTTGCTGTTTGGATTTGAATAGTCAGATTCAATTGTACTTCTTCAAGTTATCCTATTTAATTTTAAAGAAAGCTTCTTGTGAGGTCCGTTTCTTTTCCCCTCTTTTGTTAATTTGTGCTCTTTGGTGATTAGTATTGTGCTGACCTTCTCTTTGATTTAGTCTCGTTTGAGTGTCTTGTCAATATATATTTTATCTTCCTGATTTGAGATAGTAATCTATTGTTCTTGAAATCTTAGTTGATTTATTCCTATTTGGATCCATGCCTTTTGTTGAAATTTGCATTTAACTGCTAAATGTTTAGTTGATGAGAGTAATAGCATTTTCCTTCCATCTTTTGTTTAAATATGAAATGTATGTGGGAAGATTTCCCTCATCACTTTTGAGATTGCCTTAAAAATTGAACAATATTCTCTTTGAAGAATTTGCATATCACAGCTTGGATCCATGCATTAACTTAGTGTTCTAGAGCATGTTTTTAACTCTTTAGACCAACCTGTTTTCCTAAGTTCCTTCTTTTAACATCCGGACAATGTTTCTCCATGAACAAATAGATAGAATGATATCAAAAGTGAGACATATTAGTATGTTCTTTAGTTTGGTCTATTAGTAAATTTAAAGGTTCTTTACATTGTGCTTGGTTAAAGAATGTCACTAAACCCAATCCTGTTGTTACTTCATCTGAGTTTCATTAAAATAATTCTTAGTAATTCGGGATTTATGGACCTGAGTGTATTGAGTATGTTGTTGGGCTCTAGCTTGTCTTATTGAATGCTACGTGAGTGCATGGAAATTACCAAGTCTTGCATCCTGCTTATTCAACATTTTCATTTGCTTTGTGGAATTCTAGGGTATGACACGTTAAAGGACTAGGGAAGAATTAGGGTAACAAGAAATCGTTAAGGGCTTTTCTAATAGTTTTGATTCATTTTATGTCTTGTTTAGTATTCTGTAATTTTAATTGCTTGCTTATTTATCTAATTTCCTTGAATGGTTTGAGTGCTTATTTGATGGAATGATTCTTGCTGTTTGGTCTGTTTTCATTCACATCCATGGTTTACGTGCTTCTTTGTGTGAATTGGGCCGTGGGGGTTGGACATTAAGGATGAAAGGTTGAGTTTATATTGTTAATTATTTTGCTTTATTAGTTTAATCGGTGGTAGCATGTTTAGGCCGATCACACTTGGGTAGGAAATATTAAGACGTTTTATTAGTTTTGAGGCGAGAGGTCGTTCCCTTAGTTAAATTTACCGGGGGAATGCCCCGAAGGACTTATGTATATTACATTTCGGGGAATACCCCGAAGTATTTGTATTTGGAGGCCAAAAGTGAAACTCGTAGTATTTTAGTTTTAGTTCTATTTTTCTTCTTTATTAGGTGGGAACGACCTCGAACCTCCTGTGTGTTTGTTTTTTTCTTTTCTGTGTTTGTTTTTTTTATCTCAATTCGAATGTCTTAAAAGCCAACTAAATCGAGTACGCAACCGTGACTTTCACGGGACTCGAAAAGTGCCTAACACCTTCTCCCCGAGTCAAATGAACCCCCTTTCTCAAATCTCTGGTGCCGACTTAGCTTTGAGTCCAAGTTTTTTCTTAAAAGGAAGAAAATATTTTCCTCAAAATGGTGTCTTGGCACACTGGAATCAATTGCCAGGTGGCGACTCTGAGTTTTCCTTTTAAATTCCATCTTTGTCACTTTTAAAAATTAAAAACTCCTTTTCGAGTTTTACTAAGCCTTTTTATCCATCAAAAGGGTTTAGTGAAGTTTTGTTAAAAAGAGGAGTGACAATATCAGTACCATCAACAAAAATCATAGAAATAATAACATCACAAAAACCAATAAATGGATGGAAAGCAAACAATAACCGGTAAATAAGGCCCGACACTATGAAAACGGAAGAGTGGTATGAACACAACATTGACCACTAGTAGTCTAAGACAAAATCCTATCAGACCAACCTCACACTGGTACAAGTTAGAAATATGCTCAACTAATTCCTAACCTATAACCTTAATGCTCGACCTCTACAACTTCCTATAGAAACTATGCCCTCGGAGATCTGAAGCCTCGCCATACCACGCCTGATCACCTCTCCCCAATACTTTTTAGGTCGCCCTTTACCTCTCGTCGTACCACCAATGCCAACCACTCGCACCTCCTTGCTGGGGCATCTGGGCTTCTCTTCTGTACATGCCCGAACCATCTGAGCCTCGCGTCCCGCATCTTGTTATCCATGGGAGCCACGCCCACTTTCTCTCGAATATCTTCATTCTTAATCTTATCCATCTTAGTGTGCCCGCACATCCACCTCAACATCCTCATTTATGTTACTTTCATCTTCCGGATGTGTGAGTTCTTAACTGGCCAACACTCAGCCCCATACAACATGGCTGGTCTAACCACCGTTCTATAAAACTTACCTTTGAGTAGTGGTGGCACTTCTTGTCACACAAGACTCCAAATACTAACCTCCATTTCATTCACCCCACCCCTATCGGTGTGTGACATCCTCGTCGATCTCCCCATCCCCTCGATAACCGACCCAAGGTACTTGAAACTATCTCTCTTGGGAATGACCTGCGATCCAAGCCTCACGTCGATGCCCGCTTCCCTCGGCTGGGCACTGAACTTACACTCAATATATTCCATCTTATTCCTGCTCAACTTGAAACCCTTAGACTCAAGGGCCTGTCTCCAAACCTCCAGCCTCTCGTTAACATCGCTTCGCGTCTCGTCTATCAAAACTATGTCGCCAGTGAATAACATACACCATGGAACCTCCCCTTGAATATGGTGTGTAAGTACATCTATCACCAAGACAAATAAGAATAAGTTGAACGCAGATCCCTGGTGTAACCCCATAACAACCAAAAATAAAAATTTCACTATTACTTAAAAAGATAACAACATATAACAATCATTCATTAATGAATGAGATCATTAACTTAAAAAACAAGTCAGATAATGTATTACAACAGATATATATTACATATATAGTATTAAAGTTTATTACATGTCAGCATATTTAATATAAATCCTAAAGTTTAAAATGAAAAAAGAAAAGAAAAAAGATGAACATATTCTCTATTTCCAAATAGACTTCTTTTGTGCTTGAAAAGCTAACATCTGTTTTCTATGTTGTAGCTTTTTAACGATCAATCTTTTTGTGTTAGACCCCAATTTCGATGAAACTTTTCACCTACTTAGAATATATTCAAGACTTTAGCCAGCTAGGAGCTAAACACCGAGGGGTCGTACCGAGTTGTGTTCCTTAATTATTTATGTTTCTATTTGTATTTGCTTTTCCCCCCCAATATATTTGCTGCTACGTAAATACTCCATCTTTTTCATTTTATATGAACCTATGTAATTGGTATAAAGTTTTAAAAAAAAAACTTTTGAGAATATGATATAAAATAAGGCACGTTTATTTTATGTGATCATAAATCAGTGCATAAAAATAAATTATTTTTAAATATGAAAATATTTTGTTAGGCACCGACTAAAAAGAAAATATGTTCGCATAAATTAAAACGAAGAGATAGAGAAACAACAGTGAAGTGGTGGAAAAGGCTAACTCATTTGTTTGAAAACAAATCATCATATCATGAGATAAACCAGTTATTGCAATATGTGGCTAGCTCCGATACCATATTAAAAAACCAAACGTTAAAGATTTGTGGCTCCAATACCATATTTTAAAAAAGTAAATCTAAAACTAATTCAAAGTAATTAACTTCATGAGGTGAGAATTGTTCAAAATTATATAATTAAATAGTCCATATTTAGTACTCTAATTATATTATGTTTTCTTGAATAAATAGGAAAGTATAGAGGTGGAGAATTAGGGTAGAAGGTTAGTAGGTAGTTGAGCGTATTTACTATCCTTAGCAATAATATACTAGTATTATTCTTGTATTTCCTTATTCTTAGATTTCTAAAGTATTATTCTTGTATTTCCTTATTCTTAGATCTCTATTACTACCTAATGTTTCTTCTGGTTCGATTTTTTTATTATCTTATTGTTGTTACTGCTTTTTTTTTTATGGCGTCTTTTCTTGAGCTGAGGGCCTACCTTCACAAGGTAGGGATAAGATCAGCATATACATTACCCTTCTTAGACCCCGTTTGTGAGATCACATGAATATGTTATTGTTGTTGATGTTGGTGGTAAATAGGCAAATAGCTATGGACAAGCAGCTAGCATCAATATAACTTAACTAATACTCTAAGTTACTTGAGAATTTTGAATGCAGAAGTGATGCTAAAAGAATAAAAATGGAAAGGAGAAAATTAAAAGAACACCACTTCTTCCCCATTAATCTAGTTTCTGTCATATCTTAATTTAAAGAACCATACAATTACTAGGTGTGTTAATTTGCTTAGTTGCCTAATAGGACAATAAACTAATTAATTGAATCATAAAGTAGACTAAAATGAACTATGTACGTGTGGACCAAATTAAAGGATCATTCCTGTAGTTTGGGAGAAAATTGAAGGACCACTCATTTATTAAATTGAAAATTTGGTGTCTATATATCATTTTAAAATTAGACATTCAGAGGAATATTAGGAGTTTAAAGCTTCTTTCAAAGATTTTGCACAACTCTATAACTTAGTCAGAAATTAGACCGTGGACTGAGGACTAATCATATCTTTTGTTTTGGCGTATACTAACAAATAAATGGATTTGCAACTTAGAATATGAGATGAAGTATCTTTTCACAAGTAACAATAATTAGGAACATTATTGATTAGTTTTTTTTTAAGTGAACACACCAAAACAGTAGTCCGTCTTTTAATAGTTTTGCTAATTAAACATTCATAAAAAGTTGGAGTTTTTCAAATCTTTTATATGTTTGATGATTGTTAAATATCATAGGTATGTACCAAACGGTCCTCACTTATTCGTAATAACTCATCCGTGATATTGTTCACTTTGGACCTAGGCCGCACGGTTTTAAAATGCGTCATCTAGGTCTAATGGTTGTTCACTTATATACCAGCATCTCTCTCGTGTTTTATCGATGTGAGATTTGCCTAGGGTATCACACCAGCCCACTAGTGAAACTGTCTGTGTAGGCCTAGGCACAAAGCGGACAATATCACTAGTGGCTTGGGTTGTTACATATGGTATTTGAATCACTACGTGTACAACTTAGAACGGTGGTATGGCAAACCTCAGCGAGGACGCTGAGTCCCTAAGGGAGTGTATGTGACATCCTAGGCAAATCCCACATCGACAAAACACGGGAGAGATACTGAGTATATAAGTAAACTGGCCCTAGACCCTAGTGACTCATTTTAAAGTCGTGGAGACTTGGGCCCAAAGCAGACAATATCACTAATGGATTGAATTGTTACATTGCTACTTTACAGGGGAGAGTTATTTCCTATAACAACAATATTAAAATAATCTTATATCATAATCGTGAGATTTTAGCCTATAACTGAAGTTAAGATCATTAGATAGCTATGACATGACCATCTTCGTGTTTAACAGGGGTTCAAAACAAGATTGATTAACCAGTTATTAATTAGGGGTTTAAGAACAAGATCGATTAACTAGTTATTAATTAGGGGTTAAAACAAAACCCTAAGCCAATTCAACGTTCGAGCTGTGCCCCCAACAGCCCACGTAATACTATTCATAGAACCTTTTATAGAACAATTTGAAGGTAAAAAAGACCAAGCTTAACTGGCAACTAAATCTAAATCTTTGATTAATCATAGTTTAAGAGATTCGATGCAAACTAAATCTTTCATTAAATTATGATTATTCCTTAAGACTCTTAGTTAGCGTCTGGTAAGTAATTACGTACGTACAATCAACTTTTTCCCTAACATTACCTACAATCATTAAGCATTAATCTAATTATTCCTTTTCAGGAAACTTCCAAAATATCTATAGCAAACGACATAAGCAATAATTAATTTTTTCTTGTCGATTGCTTATATTTATTCATCAATCCGCATCATTGCTAAATTCTGAATTCGTTTTAATTTTTTGTTCATAACTCCGCGTTACAATGATGAATATTCAAGACCTCATCTTTGGATTTGTTAGAATTAAAGAAAAGACAACTTTGGTTTTTGTATTTATTAATAGGATAAAATAAAATAATAAACTAATTTGTGCGAATTTAGTAAAGTAGAAAATTAAAACATATTAGAAGAGTAACTTAAAGTTGGAGTATAGGAAGCCAAAATTATTTAAAGTTTGGTATTTGATGATTTATTTAATTCATATCGAAATAGGATATATGTCAGAATTATATAGAAATATATTTTCAAATTTCTAGTCAAAATAAATTTACCGCTATTATAAATAGGGGTATTACTATTTATGTTCATGTGTGGAGATTTGTAAAATGTCGTAGGTATCATTCAGGAGATTCTTAATAGATATTTTCTTTCAAAACCTAAATTTAAAATTTGTATAGCTAAATGAATTTAATCTTTTAAAAACTCAAAAGTCATATATAATTAGTAGTTTTACTTAAATGATGTTACCTAATTTGAGAATTTCAAAACATTGTACTATATTTTTCTTGAATCTCTATTTAATATTATTTGATTAATTTAAATTTGCATTTCACAAGTTATTACAGGAGCTCTAAGATATGCTGAGAAGGTCAATATATAATTTAGATATGCTGAGGCAAAGCAATCTAAAAAGCCGAAATAAGGAAAGAAGAAAATAAATTCGGCCAAGAATTACGTATCACACATGACATAAGAAGGTTGGTTCAAACCATAAAATAAAAAAATAAAAAAATAAAAAAAAAGGTTGGTAGAGAAGTACACGTGTATTTAGCCCAGTTGATCTGAATCTGTTTCTTAGGCCAGAAACGTAAATTTTTGTCGGATATGTCTATTCATCATAAATTATGGCGCTGGGTAGATCGTAAGTTGTCGGATATGAATTTGATTTTAAATCGAAGAATGCCGTGAATAGCCCTTTATTTTAATTTGGTACTATTTGTTTAATTTTTTGTCCCTTGCAAGGTACTGATAATTTAGTTTATTAATCGAACGGTTAAAGAGAATGAGAGTGTCACTTCAAGTCCTGGCCCCTGCAACTATTGAACTGCTTGGATGTTTATATTTGTATTTTATTTCTAAGAGTGTTATGACATAAACTGAAATGTATTTCACAATCTCAGTAATTTTTGGTGAAAATAGCACAAGCTAGCAAGATTTTAGAATGATAATTGAAAAATAATCAGCGTTTGTAAAATCATTGAAAAATAATCATTATTTTGTTGAAACACAAAAAGTTTCAGCATAATATGTTGGATTATGGAGCTCCAGTATATAAATTCTAGCATATTATGTTGGAACTCCAGCATATGAAAAGTTCCAGTATAATATATTGGATTATGGAGCTCCTACGTATTAACTTCCAGCATATTATGTTGGAACTCTAGCACATTAAGCTGGAATCTCATATGTAAAAAATTCGAACTCCAACATATATGCTGGAATTTAGCCGGATTTTAAGGGTGATTTTGTTCAGATTTTATCTTTGCATGAAAAAATGGCTAAATTTTGATTACTTTTGAAACTGTGGCTATTCTTCTATTACTAGTTGTAAATCTAGCTATTTCTTATTTTTCTACTAATTTTTCTGATTCCTCATCCGGTGCTTGATTGCGTTAGGCTTTAACTACTTCGGATTTCGCTGCATAAAAACAAGGAAAAATGCTCCTTAATAGAAATTTTTTTTCACTTTCAGAACTCAAACTCGAAACTTCTAATTAAAGATGGAGGGATCTTATTTATTTCACGATAACCCTTGGCGGTACATCCTTAATGTTTAATTAACAATGCATACACATCATAGATTTATTTCTCTTTTTCTTCTTTTCTTTTTGGTGCATTTTACTGCCTTTCTTGACTAAACGCATTGCTAACAAAACCTCAGAAAAGTTTACAAACTGATGTTGTCTCAGTAGAATTGAAAGAAAACGAGTAAATACATGCATGCATGAATTGAAATATCAACTAAAATAAGTGATTGATCGTTATGTTTAGCTTTATGTACAAGGGTGTTTCCCCACTTGTCTCCAACTTGCAGTTTAAGAATTTTAATTAACATTCATAATAGAATTTAGAATGGAGCTTTCAAATAATTGTTTCAATATTAAATTAGCAATTATATCAATTTGTTTAATCTCTTATTTTCTTTTTTCTACTGTCTTCAACGTTTTCTTGTTAGTAGGTTTATTGTAAAAGAAATTATCAAAATAGTTGATGAAAATAAATTTTAAGATAACATCACATCAAAATTTGATCTTACTAAAATCTACGTAAGTTGTCTAAAATAATATCATTAATGAAAATTTAAAATTTTTGGCGTCAAAATGAAAATACTATCCAAAAGATTTTTTTTCTTCTTTTAGCCAGGGTGGAGGGCGAGGGTTTGG
>MCJB01012771.1:313477-332769 GCA_002018475.1 Nicotiana obtusifolia | reverse complement strand
GGGGGGGGGGGGGAGTATTCACCAAAATTCCTTCCCTTTTTAATACTCCTAACTAAAATACAATACAATAGCTTAAAAAGTTTTGCCTTTTCCCTTACATTCTCTCTCTGATTCACACTTTACGTTTTACTACACCAATCTCCAAGCAAAGGTCACCATTTTTTCTTCCCTTTTTGTCCTTCTCTTTAGTGCTCAGTACATGTTAAGATCTTTTCTTAATCCAAACCAGAAAGAATTTACACTTAAGCTCTTTACTTTTTCTGTACATGTATTTAACTGTTTTTTAAAAACTGACTGGTTTTGTCTTCATCTGAGTACAGATTTTCTAATCCAATTAATAATGTAATTAAATATTAGCTATAATTTTAAATGTTCCTCTTTTTGGAATTGATTGAGTAAAAAGGAAGGTATTACTAAGATTCTTCTCTTTCTCTTTCTGTCATTCATTTCAAGCTGGGTTTTTTTCAAGATTGTTCTTTTACTTTCTGGGGTTAAATGATTTGGCTTTTTATGATGTGATTTTTGCCTGTGTTTATCCATGGAACTTCTTTTCTCCAAATGGGTCTCCGCTTTTCTACTCTGCTGTTGGCTCAGTTTCTCTATTGGGCATTCAGGTTTAGTCCTTTTCTCTTTTCTTGTTTTCTGTTTTTTCAAGATTCTGAATAATGTGTTTTGTGACACTAAAAAATGTTTTTTTCTTTTTTTTTTTGTGGTAATTGTAGTGGAAGGTTTACATGGAAATGCAAGAGTAAGAGCAGTGAACTTAGGTGGATGGTTGGTTATAGAAGGGTGGATAAAACCTTCACTTTTTGATGATATACCCAATGGAGATATGCTTGTATGTTTTTTTTATGCTTCAGAATCTTGTTATACCCTTATTTAGATTGAAAAGTTTAAAAAAAAAAATTCTACTTGATTGTAATTTGGCAATGTAGGATGGAACACAGGTCCAATTCAAATCTGTAATATTGCAAAAGTATGTTTCTGCACAGAATGGTGGAGGCTTGAATATCACTGTGGATAGAGATGATCCTTTAGAATGGGAAACATTCAAGGTGAAATGCATAATCAAATTGCTCATTGTATTGCTTATTGTTAATAGTATCCCTTTTATGTCCTAAATTTGTGGTTACCTGAAGTTATTCTCTGTAGTCTGTTCCATATATTTGACCTTCTATATGATTTTGTTTCTGTTTCAGTTAGATTCCCAATTGGCTTTAACATTTTAATGAAGGGCATGTATTAGTTGAGGATATGTTTTAAATGTTAGCACTTCTACTGTAGGTTCTATGCTTTTTTTAGGAGTGGTTAACCTTTCAGAGATTCGTACCTTTGGAAAATGTACAAAACTCATACTTTTTGCTTATATTTGCGTAAACATGGCATGAGATGATTTAAATGGAGCAACGTGGTCAGTGAGGATTCATATAACGGACCCTAACTTGTTTGGGACTAGGGCGTAGTTGTAGTAGTAGTAGTTGTTGTTGTTGTCGTCACTTGTCGTTGTAGGAATGTGCTTGCAAGAAGTAAAATTGTAGTTAATTTAAGCTGGAACTCCATATTTCAATTTTAATGATTGAACTTGTTACATAGTTATGTATAAATGGTCCTAGTCCTATATGTAGTAGGAGTGGAATATGTCCTAGTCCATTATATACCGGGCTCATTGTATCATTGTTAAAAAAAATAATTCCTATATACCTGTTTCAAAGTTGTCTTTCCTTTTAAATCATAAAGTTGCTAATCAAGTTTATTCTGACATCAAATAGGCCTTCAGCTACCTGATTTATTTGCTTTCTCTTAGCAGTTGTGGAGAGTTTCTGAGTCAGTATTTCAGTTTCGAACTTCTGAAGGGCAATTTCTGACATGCAGCGGTGATGGTAGTATTGTGACTGCAACAGCGGAGTCTCCCTCCGATTCAGAAACATTCTATCTTGAAAGGAACTTCAACAATAGAGTTCACATCAAACTTAAAGGTGGAACTTATATACAGGTAACTTCTCGTTTGTTTTACTTTCGCATTTGACGAAAGCTCTTGTTGCAACTACAGAGTCCATCTAATAATGCATCTTCTTGTTTCCTTATTTCTTTGTGTGTCTTTCGTCGAATCTATCAGTATTTGATTTAATACAATTCTATCCTTTTTTGTGGTTTAAGTGCCTAATAACATTTACTTTATGCATTTGTGGGATAAGATGGACTTTGTTTGGAAAATTTCCTAGCCTTGGACTATGGATGGTCAAAAAGTTGTGATCTTGGCCTTTTGAGTTTTTTTTAAAGCTAGTATATGTTCTCGTGCACTAGCTTTAGCATTTATTTGCAAAGCTGACATTCATGTCCATCAAAAGTTATACTAGAACTGCTGTATAATCTCCCAGGAACAGTGTAATATTGTTCTACCTTGTTCCTTTAGGCTTCAAATGACAATATTCTCACAGCAGACTTTCCGGGAACACCAGGTTGGGATGATAATCCAGCGACATTTGAGATGACGATTGTGGGAAAGTTGCAAGGTGACTACCAGCTTGCTAATGGATATGGGCATGACAAAGCAAAAGAAATTCTTAAGGTAAATTCACATGTTATTGCTTTTAATTCAATTATTTATTGGAGGTAAGTGAGACTGCGACACCAAGATTCTTGTGAACTCGTATACCAGGGCTAATTGCAATAAGACCAACTAACCAGTTGGCATATTCTGCTCATTTTATAGCGATGCCTTCACTTTTTCGCTGTTTGTCCTTTATCAGTCAATCTTTCCTGTAGGATGGGCTTGTATGCTGATAATCTGATTTAATATAAGTGGATCTCTAACCTATTGTAAGCTCATTGTATTTCTCGTCTTTTTTGTATGTTGCAGAAGCATAGGAATAGTTTTATCACTGTAGATGATTTCGATTTCTTGTACAGACACGGAATAAATGCTGTTAGGATTCCTGTTGGCTGGTGGATAGCTTCTGATTCAAATCCTCCAGCTCCTTTTATTGGTGGAAGTTTAGAAGCTCTTGATAATGCATTCTTGTGGGCACAGTAGGTCTTCATTTCTACTATTGCTTTCTAGTCTTTGACATTTTTCATCTTTCCTTCTTTCAGCCATTTAATTTTGTTTTTCTTCTACAGAGCTTATAACATAAAGTGCATAATCGACCTTCATGCTGCACCAGGTTCCCAAAATGGGATGGAACATAGCGCCAGTAGAGATGGCACAGTAAATTGGCCGACATCTCCTGAATACATATCACAAACATTGGATGCTATAGAATTTCTAGCTTCCAGGTAAACCTTTTAACAAATTCTTTACAAATCTGTCAACCGTTCTTTGGATAGGCGAATCCAAGAATTCAACAGAATGGGTGCATTGCCGTGAAGATGTGGATCTAAAATTTACATTTGACGGGTTTAATTTTAGTCCTTTACCATGAACTCACTACACGTTTGAAATTATAGATTCCAAATTATATTCTTTTTGAAATTTTAGTAATAGTCTCATATATATACTCCGTGCCGAAAACAAGACCGTTCAGAGTTGGATTTGAACCGTCAATTTCACTTGTAGAGGTGCACCCAATAATAATTGCACTATAAGAGTCTTTAAGCATGGGTTCACGCACATATATTTAAGCAATTTTGAAGAAATATAACATTATTGTACATGGTTTAGGGAGAGGAGTATCGGTTCACGTGAACCTATATCCTTCAACCTGAATACGACTCTGGTTCTTTGCAATGTTTTGAATCATTGCCGATGCTTGAATTTTCAGATTCAACATGGGTGTCCTTTGGCCATTTAAAAACAGTTTACCACTCTGATATACTTTCTCTCTCAAAATTCTCCTTAAATTTGTTTGCATTTGATGGTTCGCTTCTCTGCCTTTTGCTGATCTTTTAAGTATATCAAATATATAAATGAGTATAACTCATGAGCATTTGCAGGTATGCTGTACATCCTGCCTTGCTTGGAATCGAGCTTCTAAATGAGCCATCGGCTGCAGACGTTCCACTGGATGTTCTGGTTCCATTTTATAAGCAGGGGTACAAGATTGTTCGAAAATATTCGACAACAGCTTACGTGATATTTTGCCAAAGGATTGGAAATGCAGATCCATTCGAACTTTATCAAACTAACATAGGCTCATTAAACACAGTAGTTGATTTGCACTACTACAATCTCTTTGACAGATACTTTGATAAATTAACCTCTTTGGAGAATATTCAATTTATATACAAAAGTAGACAATCCCAAGTTCAAGCTTTGAACAGCGCAAACGGGCCACTGGTGTTTGTTGGTAAACTCTCTTCCCTTTGCATTTATTTGATGTTATATTTCAAGAACCTAACCATATTATGAAGCATCTGAAAACTACTTATTGTTGAATTAGGACAAATTTTCAAATTCGACATTTCGGAATTGTGACATTTGACATGAATTTAACTGATCGCAGGTGAGTGGGTGAACGAATGGAATGTGACTAATGGTTCCTTAGCAGATTACCAGGATTTTGGAAGAGTTCAGTTAGACGTATATAATGCAGCCTCTTTTGGATGGTCTTATTGGACACTTAAGTGTGAAAAAAAGCACTGGGATTTTGAATGGAGTGTTCGGAACAATTATCTTCAACTCCAACCAGGTATAGAGCTAAGCTTACTCGCCTCAGCCTAATAAAAAACATCAACTTCTTAATGCTTAAGGAAGCACAACTAGAATTTCAAGAATAGTTTTCTGCTTATTCCGGAGGGGAGCCTTGGTGTAACTGATAAAGTTGCTTCCATGTGATCAGGAAGTCACGGGTTCGAACCGTAGAAACAGCGGGTAAGGCTGCGTACAATAGACCCTTGTGCTCCGGCCCTTCTCTGGACCCCGCACATAGCGGGAACTTAGTGCATCAGACTGCCCTTTGTTTTTTGCTTATTCCATTTACAATTTTGCTAGTTCATGTTTGTAGTTAGATAATTTAGTGCCTATATCGTCATAATTTCACCGGTTTTACTTTTTCGTGAAGGTGTGTATGTAGGTAATTCACCAGGGAAGAGGATATCTAGAGTTATACTATTGCTTGGGGTGGCCTGCATTTGGATATTTCTGCATTAGAAGTTGATACAAGAGCCAAAGAAGCCTTATGATTTCCGGCATGAATGATGGGATTGGAAAACAACCATTCTTTGTGTACTATAGTCTACCTTCAGCTCCAAATATTTTGCAGATGTGGAGGTAAGCATACACATTACATGTTATGATATTGTAAAACTCGATAAGAATCTTCATTCATTTTCCAAAATGAGAAAAGATATCGTAAATTCTTTCAGTTTTGATGTGTTACTCTTATATGACTTGACGTCTATAGCCATTTACAGACATAAAATTTCCGAAATCCACTGTCTGAACTCAAAACCTACAATGTCTAAGTTCTGAAGGTGTCACCGTTCCCAAGTGAAAATAACCTCGATATGTAATACTTCTCCAATTGTTGTGCGAGAAATTACATATTTAACGGTAGATATGTGAACTATAGAACAAATAACAGGGCAATGAAGCAAAATTCCTGTAGAAAGGCGATTTTCTCTGTCCGAATCGGATCTATGATCAGTTTTTGCATTAGAAATCCACCAATAAACCGGAAAAAATTCGATCTCAACCGTTAAAACCCTGTAGTAGAGCAGAAGGAGTGAGATTTGGGACAACAAATAGGTTCATTTCATAATGTGAACATTGAGAAGCCTTTGAGTGACCAGTTCAGTGGAGGTTCCATGTAATATTAATAAAAATGTTAGTTTTTTTCCTTCAACCTAAGCTTGGTAAGCAGAGTTATTCGATATCGGTGTTGGTGGAAGGTGTCACATATCCCCGTTGATTAGTGAATTCTGGAATTTTATATCTGATTCTTCTTCATTGTTAAGTATAGAAGTTAAAACTTTTAAGAAAAAAGTAAACAATTGTATTTCTGCATTGAGCAACAATTCTTTATTATTCAAGGCTCATCGCTTAAAAGAAATTTTTCTTGAATAACTCTGTTACAATAAGCAATTGCTATCTTTATTATTATAGTTTAGCTACTCATTTCGTAAACGTAATTAGTGAAATATAAGTCAACTGATCAAAGCGAAGTACTCCTAAAGTTTATTTCCCCATCTTTATTCCTTCAACTCGTTTTAAATATGAGAGGGATAAATCTTATAAATTATTATATTTGGGAATTTTAGTGACTTAGTATAATGACCTGCTTTTGGGGGAGATTCATTGTGACATTTGAAAGGCCAAATAAGTAGATAACCCCTTAAAGTTGGTGTAAACGATTAGATAGACACCTTAATTTTATTAAATCTGGTAGATACTTCTACTTGATACAAGTGTGTCTCGTGGATCTCGCACGTTGACATGACAAAATATTTGCCGTTCACCCAAAAAGATATATATGACCAAATATAACAAAAAGAAATTTTCAAAAGCATTACAGTTTAGAGCTTAATTATTATAGGTCGTTATAATTTGTCTAATTATCATTCATAGCTACTGTTTAATTGTTACCAATTTGTATCACTTGTATTTAGACGTGCAACGAATACTACCAAGGCTAAATATAGAAATACAGAAAATAAAATGATCTCGTTGAGAGTCGAACTGATCAAGCCCTACGCAATTACTAAGCGGGTGGTCTATCAAATTGAGCTACGAGAACTTGTTGCTATCTTGTTTCAGTATTACATGTGGATTTGCTATGAATTTCAAATATAGCTATTAGGTGTGTGCATAGGTCGGGTTGGTTCGGGTTTTGCAATTACCAAACCAAACTAATTGTGTTGGGTTATATCTAAAGACCACACCAAACCAATAAATTCGGGTTTTTCAATCTCGATTTTTTTCGGATTTTTCAATCTCGATTTTTTCTACAGTAAAATCTTCGTAGCACAAAATATATAATTTGTTCTCCAAATATTTCTTTAATCCTAGTAAGATACATCTATTTAAGGTATTTTCCAAGAAAATAATACTAACTATGAGATGTGTCATGGCAATATCCTAAAATATTCAACAATAAAGACAATAAAATCACGTAATATAAATATTGCTAGTTACAAAGCCATAATAAAAATAAACATAATCTAAACTACTAAGTCATGCTAAAATAAGTAGACTAATAAGGGAGTATTAATTACATGACTAAACGCTAAAGAAAAATAAAAATAGGTTATGCATTTTTATCTAAATCATTGCAAGACAAAAAATAAATATTCAATACATTGTCATTCCTAGTATTAAATTGAATGTCTTTTGTTAGCATTAGTATTTATTTGGTTTTGGTTAGGACTTTTGTTAGCATTATTTGAGTTATTAATATTAATGGCTATAAAACTAATTAGAACATTCAAAAGTTCTAAGTCTTACCTTGAAATAATACCTTAAAAGATACAATTATGAAAAAGTTTAAGAAATATTTATAAATTATATAACAAGAAGTATATTAATATATTAAATATATCTAAAGATTTTATTTATTTTATTGTCGCGTTGGTTTGGTTTCGGTTTGACTTTCTTTAGTTAAAACCAAACTGAACCAATTATGATCGGGTTTTTTTTCCAACACCAAATCAAATCAAACCGAATCATAATCGGATTTTTTTTCTCTGTTTGACTCACATTATCAGGCTGGTG
The DNA here is from genome assembly GCA_002018475.1 of Nicotiana obtusifolia. Classification (NCBI taxonomy): domain Eukaryota; kingdom Viridiplantae; phylum Streptophyta; class Magnoliopsida; order Solanales; family Solanaceae; genus Nicotiana; species Nicotiana obtusifolia. The sequence continues at coordinate 325,121 of MCJB01012771.1, read as the reverse complement.
GGGTTTGTCGATTTCCTTTGTACACCCCTAATAGCTACAAATGGTAATTTTTTAAAAGTTTGTCGCTTTCCTTTGTACACCCCTAATAACTACAAATGGTAATTTTTTATAAATATAACTGCGAATCGTAAATATAATATATATATTTGCTGTATCGCATAATTTTTCCTTAAAAAAAGAAAAGCTCAAGGTGCATGTAAAGAGATCACACATGAAGAAGTAGCAAAAGTTTAAACTTTCACAGGATGACTCAAAAAAGAGACTAACTTCATTTATAAAACAAAAATATGCTAAAAAGAGTTTACAAATACAGCTACGCAATATCTTCTTTTCTCTCCCTTTTCCTTTCTTTTCTGCCTTTAGTTTATTCTCCCATAATATTACTAATTTTCTATTCGTCCAAAGATAGATGTCAATTTCTCTATCAAACGGGACTCTTAGTTTACAAGATCTCAAATAAATAGAAAAAGATATTTTTATTGCTAAATTATAGTAATTTAGAAAGTATAAAAGAATTAAAGGATGGGGAAAACTAATTAAACAATATGAAAAAGAGAAAATTATTGACAATACTGATTGATATTGGCATATGCGTCCCTCTTCCTATATGACAAATCTACCTTTCTTTCTTCTTCTTTTTTTCCCTTTCATTTTAACGACAAAAGGAATCAAAACAACTCATGCAAAAAATACCAAATCAGAAAGCACTATCCGAACATTAATACATCACATTTTTCACTCCTTTCCTCTTCAAGAATTGGTTTCAAATATTCAGCTATTTATCCAGTTTATTCTTCATCTTATTCTCAACATGGCTATTATCTTTTCTGATCCTATAAATCTGAATCGTATATGATTTCTTCTATTGCAATTACAAAAATTAGCTAACATTAATATACTTTGGTTCGTAGATATGAAAGAATCTGAGGATTTGGTAGTTGGTAATTTTTTTTTAATGCATGTGAAATATGAACTAGTTGTAATTTAGTTAGATTTTATTCTCTTCTGATAATAATCAGAAATTAAGAATTCGACAATAAAATATCAGACAACTTCGAACTAGTGTCCTTTATGAATATATGTTATCTCTTGTAATTTCATCAGATATAATGTTTCCTTGTTGCATGTGATTAATGCATCTCAACAGCTTGGCCAACAGCTAATAACCTTTATACTAGGTGATCAACTCCAAAAGGACATTCGATAGATTTTTTTGGTTATTTCTTCTGGTTAAAGATATATATAATTAGGCAAATAAAAGTATATTCTCTATAATAGTTTATGAAAGAATATTTTCCTCAACGATTCTCATTAAGAACAACGTATATATACAAAGTCGAAAGCATGATCTGTGCCTAATTCTAAGGAGCTAAATATTATCTTTCCTAACTTACATAGATACAAGATACAAAAATATATTTACATATATTTAACACACCTCCGCAGTCGAAGCAGGAGGTTGTCGGACACTGAGACTGTCACGAAAGTCTTCAAATAGAACTCGCGGTAGACCTTTGGTGAAAATGTCTGCGATCTGATATCGGGAAGGTACATGAAGAACACGAACCTGGCCACGAGCAACTTTTTCCCGTACAAAATGAATATCCATTTCAATATGTTTGGTATGTTGATGTTGCACAGGATTACCCGATAACTAAATAGCACTAACATTGTCACAATAAACAAGTGTAGCCTTTTTAATCGGACAATGTAACTCCAAAAGCAAATTTCGTAACCAACATGATTCGGATACTACATTTGCCACACCCCTATACTCGGGCTCGGCACTGGACCGAGACAGAGTAGGTTGTCTCTTAGAAGACCACAAAATCAAATTATCACCCAAAAATACACAATAACCAGAGGTAGAACGTCTCGTATCCGGGCAACCACCCCAATCAGCATCAGTATAAGATACAAGTGATGAAACAGAAGATGAGTAGAGATGGAGACCATGGTCAAGTGTACCTTGAATATACTGGATAATGCGTTTGAGAGCTTGCATATGGTCAACTCTCGGATCATGCATATGTAAACACACTTGTTGAACAGCATAACAAATATCCGGTCGGGTGAATGTAAGATATTGAAGAGCCCCAGCAAGACTCCTATAGAGAGTCGGATCCTCATATGAAGTACTAGAAGTCGCACTAACCTTCTCCTTTGTGTCAACAGGAGTAGGAGATGACTTGCAAGAAGACATTCCGGCTCGCTCAATTATTTGCTCGGCATACTTGCGTTGTGAAAGGAACATACCACCCTTATGTCGAGAAACTGCAATGCCAAGAAAATAATTTAAAGGACCAAGGTCCTTCATAGCAAACTCTGAGCCGAGAAGCTTCATAATAGACAGCCGGAGAGCATGAGAAGATGCAGTGAGAATAATGTCATCAACATAAAGCAAAATATATGCCATATCATGATCCTTGCGATAAATAAATAAAGAATTATCACACTTGCTATTAGAGAAACCATGAGAAATGACATAATCAACAAATCTCTTATACCAAGCCCGGGGTGCCTGTTTGAGTCCATACAAGGACTTACGTAACAAGCATACATAATCTGGATGAGTACGATCCCGATACCCCAATGGTTGATGCATATACACTGTTTCTTGTAGCTCCCCATGAAAAAAGGCATTTTTAACATCCAACTGATGAATAGGCCATGCCTTTGACAGAGAAAGAGAAAGAACTGTGCGAATCGTAGCCGGTTTCACCACCAGACTAAATGTTTCGCCACAATCAATGCCCACTTGTTGAGTTTTCCCATCACCTACAAGACGGGCTTTATGCCTTTCAAAAACACCATCAGCTTTTTCTTTATGAGCAAAAATCCACATAGACCGAATTACATTCACATTAGGCGGACGAGGCACTAACTCCCACGTCTTATTTTTAATAAGAGCATCATATTCATCATCCATGGCCATTTTCCAATTTGGATCACGGAGTGCCGCAATCGGATTACAAGGCAAAGGTGACCTTGTAATCTCGGAAACAAAAGAATATTTCTTATTTGGTTTAAATATTCCATTTTGGCTGTGGGTCACAACTCTTGGCCGCTGGAGAGGAATTTGAGTGGGCTGTGGTGCTAAATTGTTTGATGGTGTGGAATGTGTTTGGGCCAAAGGGGAAGTAGGGGGTGAGGAAAGAGGTGATGGACTGTCAAGGGAGGATGGCCCAGAGGGCAGTTGGGGAGACCCAGTAGAGGGAGAAGAGGGGCTGCCAGGTGGAGTAGATTGGGCCGAGGAATGGGCCGCAGGAGATGTGATTTGGACCGGGGAATGGGGTGTAGGTGATGTGTTGCCGTGTAATGGGATGGACAGGAGGATTTGGAGGATGTGGAGGGTCGTGGGATGCAACAGTAGAATTTCTAAAATGTTGAATAACATAAGAATTTAGTCCAGAGTCCAAAAAATCATATTGTTGAGAAGAAGGAGTATGTAACTTTGCAAAGGGGAAGGAATTCTCATAAAAAATAACATGTCTACAAATGATAATTTTACGAGAGGATAAATCATAGCATTTGTAGCCACGGTGATTCGGGGGAAATCCCAAAAATACACACGGAGTTGATCGGGGTTGCAATTTATTAATAGTTGTAGATGGAAAAAGGGGATAACACAAACACCCAAAAACCCGTAAATGAGAATAAGAAGGCTCCCTTTTATAAAGAATTTCCAACGGAGATTTATTACCCAACAATTTGCTCGGAAGAATATTTAGAAGGTAGGTTGCCATTTGTAAGGAATGATGCCAAAAAGAATGTGGAAGTGAGGCATGGGCAAGAAGAGTACGGCTAATGTTATTGATAGTACGAATTTTTCTTTCGGCTTTCCCATTTTGTGAAGAAGTATGAGGACAAGAGAGACGGAAAGACATGCCATGTTTTTTACAGAATTCCTAAAATGGGCCATTATCAAACTCCCTCCCATTATCACATTGTACATTTTTGACAGTACGTTCAAATTGGGTGAGAATGTGATTCCTAAAAACCAAGAGTGTGTCATATACATCAGATTTTCGGGCTAAAGGAAAAGTCCACAAAAAATTAGAAAAATCATCAAGTAATAAAACATAGTAACGATGTCCTGCAGAACTCAAAATGGGAGATGACCAAAGATCACTATGTATTATATCAAATGGCAAAGTCGTACTAGAAAGCGAAGAAACAAACGGCAACTTCACATGTTTCCCCAAAACACATGAACCACAAATACTAGAACTTGAAAGTCTATTACAATCATGCTCTAATACCATGAAAGAATATTTTCCTCAACGATTCTCATTAAGAACAACGTATATATACAAAGCCGAAAGCATGATCTCTGCCTAATTCTAAGGAGCTAAATATTATCTTTCCTAACTTACATAGATACAAGATATTAGCCTAAATATAAGGAGCTAAATATTATCTTTCCTAACTTACATAAATACAAGATACAAAAATATTTTTACATATATTTAACAAAAATATTTAAAAATATAAATGTGTGAGAAAGATAAAGAATAATGGTTGGTAAAAGTCAATACCCAATAACGATTTTGCAAACATAGAGATCTAAAAGTAAAATACTATATCGATCTTTTTACTCTTTGAAAATAAAATTTATGGTGGATAAAATTATAATTACGATTAAATATTCAAGACATGAGATGAAGTAATATAAAGAATTTGAATAAACATATAATAAATTATTCTTTATGTTAAGACCAAATAAATAAATCTTTTAATAAATTATTTAGCAAGAGAATGCAATTCAAATATTTTTTAAATTTATTATATGAGTAAAATTATTTTTCAAGTTAAAAAAACTCTTAGGATTGGTAAATTTATCTAATAAAAAGAGCGTTAGAGACTAAAAAATTTTAGAACATAAAGTAAAAAAGGTTAGTAAAGTATTAAGAATCAAAAGGCCATATAAGTGTCTGAGAAAGCAAAATCAAAGATGATACAGGTCATTGTGCTTCTAAGTATGTGTGTCACGACCCAAAATTTCACTATAGGTCGTGATAGCGCCTAACGTCGCCGTCAGACAATTTATCAATTTAATTACCCATTTTATTACTTTCAAAATCATGGATTTTAATAAGGTAACGAGATTTACACTTCTAAATCCACGGGAACATACAACATTTGTAGTTTATAAAAAAAACGAAAGGCGATAATAGTATACGAAACCGTGAGCATCAACTAGTATTACCCCAAAACCCGATGTCACAAGTGCACGAGCATTTTACAATAATAATACATCTGTCCAGAATGTTAATAAGACAAGATAAAATAAATAATACGATGGAGACTCGATGGACTGCGATGCGTAGCCTGAAATGAAGCTCACATGAAGTCCCCTCAACAGGTGCGCCTACGCGCCAAGATGATTACCAAATGAGCCTGTTAAATCCTACACATTTAGTGCAGAAGTGCAGCATGAGTACGTAAACAACGCGTACCCAGTAAGTATTAGCCTAACCCCCGAGAAGTAATGACGATGGGTCGACATCGACACTTACTAGAGGTTCAATAAAATAATATAATAATTCATAACAGACATGAAGTGCACAGCGATAGTGGGGTAAATCTGTAAGTTACATAATCTTCCAAATATTTCATTTAAAGTATGAATTTATCGATCTTGTATTCTACCTTAACAGCTCAAAAAATGTCAAGTGCCAATATCAAATAAATAAGGAATACCATATAAAATGCCGGGCATCAGTGGAAAGATTATCTCATGAATATTTGGACTACTAGCGATATAACGCGAGATCCTGCCAAGGTCGTTCGGCCCGATCCAGAATAATGTGTACACTGCCGAGGGTCAAGCGGCACGAGCCATAGATGCATCTATTGTACTACCGAGGCGTTCGGTCCGCTCCACAAGAAAGGAAGGAAGTTACCGAATTACAAGACACGTGCTTACAATACAGTTCATGAGTACGAGGTGGACATAATCCTTTACCGTTTCTCAATAACTAGCCAACAACTTAAGGTGATAAGGCTCGGCCTAACATATATGCATGTATTTCTGAATTTATTCAATAATAATTTCAATTAATTAAGCCAGCAGGATGGATTCAAGTATTTCAAATATTACATGATAAAGTCCTAAGTCTACCCGGACATAAACATGCTTTAGCTACATACGAACTCTCGTCACCTCGTGCGTACAAACACCCATAACTAGTTGCACATAACAATAAGTATCACCTAGGGTAGTTTCCTCCTCACAAGGTTAGACAGGAGACTTACCTTGCTCCAAAGTTCCAAAACTGGCTCCAACGCCTCTCTAACTCTTTAATTCAAGCCAAACGATCCGAAACTAGTCAAACAATAATAAAAATATACTCCACTCCAATATTCATAATAAATCGATTTAAACAAATTCCTAACTCCGCTCGAAAAGTCGATAAAGCTAACCCTCGGTCCCACGTGTTCGGATTTCAAAAATTTTCGAAGATAAACATCACTCATAACAATACGAACTCAATTACATGATTTATTCCCAATTCCATATCCAATTTCGTTGTCAAAATCCAAAAATATCAATTTCTAGGTTATATACCCAACTCTCACAATTTCTACTAGTTTCTATGTCAAAATCCTTATAGAATCTATGTATTTAACTTACAATAGGTGGGAATAACTTACCTTGCCATAGATGATGAAAGTCTCCCCTTGAAGCTCTCCAAAAATCGCCCAAACTAAGAGAGAAATAAGTGAAATGAGTAAAAATCCCGATTGAGCCACATATATTCTGCCTAGGCGTGTTCGCACCTGCGGGAACCCTAGCCGCACCTGCGGCTCCGCAGAACACGTCCTCGAGGGCAGCATTCATGGCAATCATCACTACTTTCTCCCGAGGGCATGGTATGGCTTTGTTCTTGGTCTTGTTTAATAGATGCCGAGTGCCGCTTTTCCCTGGTCTGCTCCTGCGGAAGTCACTTAGGCCCCGACCAGCCGCACCTGCGGCCCAAAGCTCGCACCTGCGAGGGCGCTTGTGCGGCCCTCCTCTCGCTTCTGCGCTTCTGCGCCTGCCTAACCCCTTCCGCTTCTGCGGGTCCAGCCACACGTCTCCAACTCCGCATCTTCGGAGCCTCGTCGCATCTTCGGGCTCGCAGATGCGGAAATCCTTCTCGCACCTACGACCACTGCCCAGCTCTACCAGGACCGCTTCTGCGACCCCTTGGCCTCTTTTGCGGTCTCGCACCTGCGACCAAATCCTTCGCAGGTGCGGTTGCACCAGACCTAGTGCACCTCAGCAGTTTCCCTAGTCCAAACTCAATCCGTTCCAATGCGATTTGCACTCGAGGCCCCAGGGATCCCGTCCAAACATACCAACACATCCCAAAATATGACACAGACTTAGTCAAAGCCTCGAACCAAGCCAAACAACATCAAAATTATGAATTGACGATCGAAACCTTCTTCAAAATTTCAAACATTCAAACATCGCCAAACGCGTCCAAATTACACTTAAACTTTCCGGAATGACGTCAAATTTTACGCACAAGTCATAAATCATGACACGAACCTATACCAAGGCTCGGAATCCGAAACAGACATCGATAGCACCAAAGTCCACCTCAAACCAAATTTAGAAAATTCTAAAATCTTCAAAATGCCAACTTTCCACAATAAGCGCCGAAATGCTCCTGGGTGATCCAATACTCAGCCCGAACATACGCCCAAGTTCGAAATCATCATACAAACCTATTAGAACCTTCAAATTCCGATTCCGAGGTCATTTACTCAAAAGTCAGACCTTAATCAATTCTTCCAACTTAAAGCTTCTGAAATTAAAAAAAAATTCCAAATCAACTCTGAACTTCCTGAAATTCAATTCCGACCACACATACAAGTCATAAAACATGAAGTGAATGAAGTGAAGCTACCCAAGGCCTCAAACCGCCGGACGACGTGCTAGAGCTCATAACGACCGATCGGGTCATTACAATGTGTTTATCCCTGAATTCAACGTTCGTCTCCCAAAACTAAAGGATATTCTTTTAATTTGTGTGAAAATAATTTTCAGTATGTTTATGTTTTGTAATTATAATGAGTAAATCACAAGGAAAAATATTCTAAATATTGGACTACATTTATCATAATATATTTTCTTGTACGAACAACTATATATTGTACTTTCAAGAGGGATATCAATATCGACAACAAGAGTTATGGTTGTGACAGAGCAACCAAAGCATTAGAAGGAAACATACATAAAAACATCGTCTACAACGAAGAGTTCGGTAAGACAGCATCACATTAATTAATTTTAAAGTATAATACAAATTATCTAACTAACATGACTAAATTGATCATTTATGTATCTTTTCATTTTGGATTTATGTATTATGCTAATTAATACGAGTAATATTTTTTCGCATTTAGATGATTATTGCATTATTATACATAAAATTCCTCCTATTAATTTTTTTTTTGTTGCTTCATATAATAAATATTAAATCATCACATGCCATTATTAACGTGCGTACGTTAATAGATACTAATCTTTACAAAAGTGGACAACTAAGGTCTAACCCTTAACAGAGTTTATAAAACTAACGGAAAAAGCTTCAAATATAGTTAAAATAAATGTTGTTAAACTAAAGGTGAAGAAAACTGTAAAAATATACGCGAGAGAAGGGAAAATCCCTAATTCTTCTCTTTGCTTTGGTGCCAACATCGTTCTTCCAATTACTTGCTTTGGCGCCAAAATTTTTCTTCTAAAATCAAAGCTTTGCCATTGTCGGTCTTTATTCTCCATCACCAGCCATGTACATCAAGAGGAATGGTGCAATAGAAGCACACCCATCTTATGGTGAGAATCTATTTTACCAACTAATTTGCAGAATCTTTGTTTTATAAGTTTTGACCTTGATTCTTATTTTTGTTTGTTAATTGGTATCAAAGCAGGTTAAATTTGGGTATTTTATAATTTTTTTATCTTATTTCTACATAAGAAAACTAAATCTTGTTAGATTATAAGGTTCTTTTTATTTTGTTTCTGCTTGCCTTTAGACAAGTTTAATTAGAACTTCTTTGTTTATTAGATATGAGTTGCTTTTGTATTCAATTCTGCTTGCTTCAAATTATTTTGGTTTGAAACTCCTATTAAAAATATGGTTTATATTGTTGCAGGCTCTGGAATTGCAGCGTCATGTTTCAGCATTAAGGTATATCATGGGGGGTTGATGAAGCATCAGCCAACTAAACACTATGTTGGAGGTGTGGTCGACTTCTTTGACTATGTGAAACCAATACATCTTAATATGACAGAGTTGAGGAAGATGGCTGAGTTTTGTGGTTAAGTCAATGATTCAGTGATATTCTGGCACAAATGTGGTAAGTTTGATAACATATTGAGACTAGTATCAACTGAAGTTGAAGCTAGCAGAATCGCCACATCGATTCACAAAGATAATATAGTTGAGATATATTTTGAGCATCTGGACTATTACTTTGATGGCAGAGATAGAACCTGAGAATGAAGGTCAAACAATCAACATTCGAAATATGCAACAAGCTGTTGGAATTACTGCGAAAATGGCTGAAACGTCAAACTCGTCTAGTTGTAATGAGTTTGAAGATTCTAAAAATGAAATATCAGATTTCAATCTAATGCTTGATAAGCGAGTTGCTAGAAAACAACTTGTTGAAGGTGGTAGAGAGCTTATTAGTGCCAAGGTTCAAAAGAAGCTGTCAAATGAAGAAGGGGATTCTGATTGCGTGAATTCTTTGGACACTTTAAGCTTGGATTGTCACAACCCAAAATCTATTATAGGCCGAGATGACGCCTAAAGCCGCCGTCTAGCAAGCCAACGTTGATTGATCAATTTTATTACTTTCGAAATCATGAATTTTTAAAAAGGAATTTTATACTTTTAAATCCAGGGAACGTACAAAATTTGTAGTTTACAAGAGTAATGAAAGCCAATGAAAATATATAGAACCATAAGCATCAACTAGTATATTCCAAAACCCGGTGTCACAAGTGCATGAGCATTTACCAAGGAGTACAATAACAATACAACTTTTATCTAGAATGTAAATGAGATATGATAAACAAATAGTACGATGGAGACTCTTTGGACTGCGATACGTAGCCTGGAATGCAGCTCACATAAAGTCTCCTCAAGAGCTATGCCTACGCGTCAAGATAATCACCAAATGAACCTGTCAGATCCTGCACAATTTAGTGCAGAAGTGTAGCATGACTACGTAAATTAACGCGTACGCATTAAGTATCTAGCCTAACCCCGGAGAAGTAGTGACGAGGGGTCGACGTCGACACTCACTAGTGGTCCAATAAATCAACATGGCAAATCATCAATAGATAAGAAGCACAACAGTAGTTGTGAGGTGAAACTATAACTAACATAATCTTCCAAAATATCTTTCTAACGGTATCAATTCTCAATCTTGTATTCTATCTCAACAGCTCCGAAATATCAAGTGTCAATAACAAACGGATAAGAAATATCATATAAAATGCAAGGCATCAGTGGATGGAATATCTCACGAATATTCGGATTTCTAGTGATATAACACACGATTATGCCGAGGTAGTACGGCTAGATCTCAGAAAGAGTATGATACTGCCGAGGCGATCGGCCCAATCCCATCATATCGTGTACACTGCCGAGGATCGAGCGACACGAACCATATATGCATATATTATACTGCCGAGGCGAACGGCCTGCTCCCATGAGAGTGTGGTACATAATCTTGTAGAGACGTTCGGCCTGCTCCACAAGAAAGGAACAGAATTATCAGATTACGAGACACGAGCTTACGATACTGTATGTGAACACAAGGTGCGTATAACCTTTACCATTTCTCAAATAACTTGCCAACAACTTAAGGCAATAAGGCTCTAATATATATGTATATATTTCCAAATCAAATTCAATTATATTTTCAATTAATTAAGTCAGCAGAATAAATTCAAATAATTCAAGTATTACATGGTAAAGTCCTAAGTCTACCGGACATAAACATGCTTCGGCTACGTAAGGACTCTCGTCACCTCATGCGTACATAGCACCCACAACTATTAGCACATAATAATTACATCACCTAGGGGTAGTTTTTCCCTCACAAAGTTAGACAGGAGACTTACCTAGCTCCGAAGTTCCATAACCGGCTCCAACACCTCTCTAACACCTCAACTCAAAGCCAAACGTCCCGAAACTAGTCAAGCAACGTGTAAATCAATCAAAATATACTCAAATGCTTACGATTTAACAATTTAAAATAATTTCCAACTCCGCTCGAAATGCCAATAAAGTCAACCCTCGGGCCCACATGCCCAGATTCCGAATTTTTTTTGAAGATAAATATTATCCATAACATTACGAAACTCAAATATGTAATTTATTCCCAATTCCATGTCCAATTTTGTGGTCAAAAATACAAAATATCAAATTCTAAGCTTCTTTCAAAATCCCTCAATTTCTACTAATTTCCATATTCAAATTCCATATGTGTTCATGAAATTTAATCAAAAGTGGTTTAGAAACACTTACCCCCAAGAGGTGGATGAAATAGCTCTCCAAAATCGCCCCAAAGTCGACTCCAAGAGAGAAAAATGAGATGAAATGAGCAAATCCCGTATTGGCTAGCATATATATAT
>MCJB01012771.1:233712-313332 GCA_002018475.1 Nicotiana obtusifolia | reverse complement strand
TATATATATATATATATATATATATATATATATATATATATATATATATATATATATATATATTCTGCCCAATCGATTTTCTGCACTTGCGGAACTCCTTGTGCGCCTGCGAGCCCGCTTCTGCAGAACAATCTCTCTCCTGTGGAAGTCCACTGTCAGCAGCCTATCCCACCTGCGGAAATTCTTCCGCTCCTACGCAATCGCAGGTGCAACACGGCCTCGCGCATCTACGTATTTTCCCGCACCTGCGGCACTGGCCTCGCTTCTGCGCACACACAGGTGTTCTGGTCACCTCCGTTTTTGAGACTACACATCCAGACTGCCCAAGCCGCTTATGCGAGCTTCACCTCGCTTCTGCGACCAAACATTCGCAGAAGTGATCGCACTAGCAACAGAAATTCCAGCAACTCCTTCAAGGCTCAAATCTATCCGATTCCCGTCTAAAACGTACACGAGGCCCCCGGGACCCCATCTAATCATACCAACCATTCCCAAAACATGATGCAAACTTTCTCGAGGCCTAAAATCACACCAAACAACATCCAAACTACAAATCGACGATAAAAATCCTTCTTTAATATTTCAAACTTCTAAACTTTGATGAACGCGTCCGAATCATATCAATACATTCCAGAATGACGCCAAACTTTACGTACAGGACACAAATCACGATACGAACCTATTTCAAGGCTCAGAATCCCAAACGGACATCGATAACACCAAAGCCTACTTCAAATCAAACTTAGGAAATTCTTAAACCTTCAAAATACCAACCTTCCAAAATAAACGCTGAAATACTTCTGAACCACCCGATACTCAACTCGAACATACGCCCAAGTTCAAAATCATCATACGAACCTATTGGAACCTTCAAATCACGATTCTGAGGTCGTTTACTCAAAAGTCAAACCCTAATTAACTCTTCCAACTTAAAGTTTCCGAATTTAGAATTTTCTTTCCAAATCAATTCCGAACTTCTCGAAATTAAATTCCGACTACGCGTACAAGTCATAATACATGAAATGAAGCTACTCAAGGCCTCAAACTGCCAAACGATGCACTAGAACTCAAAACGACTGGTCGGGTCGTTGCATTCTTCCCCACTTAAACATATGTTCATCCTCGGACGTGCTCAGAACTGCTCCGGAGTTGCCCCAAAATTACCGTTCACCACCTTGTGCACCTAATTGTGCCACCACAACCCATATGAGCATATTAATTTGATCCATACTGAAGATTCTCCCTTCTATTTGGCCAATAAGCCTTAGAACCAAATTCCAACCTCCGAATATCTCTACAAGACCTGATTCCAACATACGAATACCGTATCAATCACTACACATTGTACCAAAACATGATCATGCACCCATGCTTTCATCACACAACGCAGCACATAACTCATTTGCCCAAGGCAACCTCCTCCAAGCACAACAGCTATAATTTCACTGATCTGAAGCCCGTAGTATAGCTCATAACACATATAAGCCATGTTCCAACTCTCGCAATACTGCCACAATGGGAGAGATGTGTAGAAACTCATAACCACCTGCGGAATCAACAAATCATGGAGTCTCTCCTCCTGACAAGGACCATTACCTCATTCTGAACTGAATAATGATATTTGCTCTTTAATATACCTTATATAAATTTGTTTTCACTGATTTCAGGTCCAATAATCTCGTCTCACCCAATACAAGTTGCTCAGGCAATAAGCCACCCCAAACAATGACCAAGACTTCATATGACGTCATCGATGCGTCAACAAGCCACAACTTGAATATGACACATAAGGAGGAACAAACTCTCGAAAAGAACTACCCAGCCTGCGTAACGAATAAAACGGTCGAACAGATGCTATGAACCCTTCTCAAAGAATAAGAAACAATATGCACAAGAATAGATATAGGGAACCGTACTCAACATCTCACAGTTGCGGTGTGCAATCCGATCCACACATGATACCGTTGCGGCGTGCAACCCGATACAAACTACATACCCGAGGCGGCGTGCCACCCAATCCGCACATAACAGTAAATAAGGGAATACCCATCAAGCCATAATACTCATACCTACAAAATACCCGAATATCGATCACAAGCACGCTAACCAGAAATCGCACAAGCAGACAACCACGCACTCCAATCGTAGATGGTGGGCTCCCCCACTTAGCTTTAAGCTACAATTACATGAATCTAGAACCCACAAAGATTCCTCCTTCTCAATCACAATGATCTCGCACCTTTAACCCGCTAAATTTCTCGAAATCTTTTGTTAAGCTTTTCATAAAACATTCTGAATTATCAGCCACAATCGCGCACTCGATCTCCTGTTAGGTGGTAAGTAGAAACTTCATCAACATCATGCAACCACTAACCTGCTCACCGGAGATAACCCACCTGTGGAATTTCAAGCCGACATCTTCCAACGACGCTGCACTGGGTACAACCACCACGAATTCAGTAAACCCTTCTGAGCACATACTCGTCCACCAACTGTATAAGTCTGTTCATTCCCTATTGCCATCGACTGAAAGTCCGACAATACGCTCCAAACTCGAAGTCACTTTACATCCAAAAATGATAATCAAGTTTTCACACCCCTCTTCATTTTAATCAAACTCCTCTTTGCCATATTCAATCTTCCTTAGTGCAATAGTCTCCATCTCAAATAAAAATCTGTGGACCTAGTCACCTCCCACCACGATTCCCAGATCGTTCTAAACTTTCTCAATTCACATGGCTATCCTACCACAGAATCCATATGCTAATCTGCCATTCTCACTTCGGTTAAACCATCTCCTTTAAGCAACTTCTCGACCTTTGCTTTTCATGCTTGACATGCTTGTAATTCAACCACCACGAGACACCTCCCGCCATGTCCTTCCTCATAATTCGCTGCCCAAATGTTACCTCAAATAAAATCCATACTTGTAGCACCTGAACTAATAAATTGCTACCAACTCTAAACCCCTTAGAAGATCATCTTTCTCGAGCCATCAACACTAGAAACACCAATTCGATTCCGAAACCACTACACTCCGCTATCTCTGACAACTGCTTCTTAGGTACCATTTCACAACACCCTGCCTCGACGGCAAATCGAAGAAGACCATAACACCGACGAACCTTAATGTGTTCAAACACGGATGACGATTCCACGTCGCAAATGAGAATTCCACCATGCTAAAAAATATCAAATCTCGCTACTCCATCAACCAAAGCCTAAACATCCATAAACTTATTGTCTTTCCTCCGCTGGATTTAAATGCCGAACCTCTAAATCATGCACTGAGAAATCCTCCTTCAAGTCGTTCACCACCTCGATACATAAACAAGCACCCTACCATTACACCAACACTGTGCGATAACAACGCATGAACATCATAACAATATGTGCGTAGCCTCAAAAGCATAGGAAATATAGATACTGAGCTGAAACGACAGAACATCCTCCTGCAAGGTGACGATAAAGCACACTCGAACATGCAGGGAAAACATCTTGCACCATATTTGCGGTACTATTTACAACTCCTCAATGCCCAATTGATACCAAGTGCTCCACGTCGCATAAGATTGAGTAGGAAGGAATAAAGGAATAAGCCTCAAAGGAATTAAACCGCATGATGAGGAATCAAGAAGGGAAGTGCTCCTACAGCCATGTAACCTCTCGAAGATAAGTACAGACGTCTCCGTACTGGTCCGCAAGACTCTACTAGACTTGCTCATGACACGTGGGACCCAAGTGAACCTAGAGCTCTGATACCAAGCTGTCACGACCCAAAATCCACTATAGGTCGTGATGGCGCCTAACGCCGCTGTCAGGTAAGCCAACGGTGATTGATCAATTTGATTACTCATTTTATTACTTTCAAAATCATGAATTTTTAATAAGGAAGGAAATTTATACTTTTAAATCCACGGAAATGTACAAAATCTATAGTTTAAAAGAGAAATGAAACTTAATGAAAATATAAAGAACCATAAGCATCAACTAGTATATCCCAAATCCGGTGTTACAAGTGCATGAGCATTTACTAAGGAGTACAATAATAATACAACATCTGTCTCGAATGTAAATGAGACATGATAAAATAAATAGTACGACGGAGACTCTCTGGACTGCGATGCGTATCCTGGAATGCAGCTCACATATAGCCTCCTCAACAGTTGTGCCTACGCGCCAAGATGATCACCAAATGAACCTATCAGATCCTGCACAAGCAGGAGTGCAGCATGAATACGTAAATCAACGCGTACCTAATAAATATCTAGCCTAACCCCGGTGAAGTAATAACGAGGGGTCCACATCGACACTTACTAGTGATCCAATAAATCAACATGGTAAATCATAAACAGATAAGAAGCACAACAGTAGTAGTGAGGTGAAACTGTAACTAACGCAATCTTCCAAAATTTCTTTCAAATGATATCAATTCTCAATCTCGTATTCTATCTCAACAACTCAGAAATATCAACTGTCAATAACAAACGAATAAGAAATACCATATAAAATGCAAGGCATCAGTGGACGGAAAATCTCGCAAATATTTGGATTGCTAGTGATATAACGCACGATTCTGCCGAGGTAGTACGGCCAGATCTCAGAAAGAGTATGATACTGCCGAGACGATCGCCCCTATCCCATCATATCGTGTACACTACCGAGTATCGAGCGGCACAAAATATAGATGCATCTATTACACTGCCGAGACAAATGGCCCGCTCCCATGAGAATGTAGTACGTAATCCTGCCGAGGCATTCGGCCCACTCCACAAGAAAGTAAAGAAATTATCGAATTACGAGACATGAGCTTACGATACAGTATGTGAACACAAGGTGAGTATAACCTTTACCGTTTCTCAAATAACCTGCCAACAACTCCAGTCACTAAGGTTCGGCCTAATATATATGTATATATTTCCAAATCAAATTCAATTGTATTTTCAATTAATTAAGCCAGTAGAATGAATTCAAATATTTCAAGTATTACATGGTAAAATCCTAAGTCTACCCGGACATAAATATGATTTAGCTACGTACGGACTCTCGTTACCTCGTGCGTACGTAGCACTCACAACTATTAGCACATAACAACTACATCACCTAGGGGTAGTTTCCCCCTCACAAAGTTAGACAGGAGACTTAACTCGCTCCGAAGTTCCATAACCAGCTCCAACGCATCTCTAACACCTCAACTCAAAGCCAAACGTCCCGAAACTAGTCAAACAACGTGTAAATCAATCAAAATATACTCCAATTCTTACGATTTAACAATTTAAAATGATTCCCAACTCCGCTCAAAAAGCCAATAAAGTCAACCCTCAGGCCCACGTGCCTGGATTCCGAAATTTTTTGAAGATAAACATTACGCATAACATTACGAACTCAAATATAAAATTTATTCCTAATTCCATGTCCAAATTCGTGGTCAAAAATCCAAAATACCAAATTCTAAGTTTCTTTCAGAATCTCCTAATTTCTACTAATTTTCATGTTAAAATTCCATATGTGTTCATAAAATATAATCAAAAGTGATTTAGAAACACTTACCCCCAAGAGGTGGATGAAATAGCTCTCCAAAATTGCCCCAAAGTCGGCTCCAAAAGAGAAAAATGAGATGAAATGAGCAAATCATGTATTGGCTAGCATATATATTTTTCCCAGTCGATTTTCCGCACCTGCGGAACTCCTTGCGCGCCAGCGAGCCTGCTTCTGCGAGAACAATCTCGCTTCTGCGGAAGTCCACTGTCAGCAGCACATCTGCGGAAATTCTTCCCACCATGGACGAAATGAAGTAAAAATGAGCCATATTCCCGATTTTAAAAGAACACTGCCCAGTCCGGCCTTCTTCGCAAATGCGGCACTGCCCTCACGTCGCGAAGCACAACCTGCTTCAGCTTTAAAAATCCTCCTTCGCGATCGCGAAGACAGGCTCGCGAATGCGATGCCTTACCAGGCCTGACTATCCCGAACGCGTAGGCCAAAAACTCCCAGGCCTAGCTTACCTTACACGAACACGACCAATCAATCCCGAACGTGGAGCACAACTACCCAGACCTTCGCGAACGCGTCTCTTCTTCCGTGTTCACGAAAGACAAAACCAGCACCAGCAAACCAGCAACAGCAACTTCGCCATACTTGGTCCGAAATCACCTCGAAACACACCTAAGGCCCCCGGAACCCCGTCCCCACACCAACCAGTCGCAAAACATGAAACAAACTTTCTCGAGGCCTCGAATCACACAAAATAACATCAAAACTATGAATTGACACCCAAAATCGTTCTTTAAACTTTTCAAACTTCCAAACTTCGACGGACGCGTCCGAATCATATCAAATTATTTCGGAATGACATCAAACTTTGCGTTCAAGTCAAAAATCACAATACAAACCTATTCCAAGACTCGGAACCCCAAACGGACATTGATAACATCAAAATCCATTTCAAACCAAACTTATGAAATTCTTAAGCCTTCAAAAGCTAACCTTCCGTAATAAGCGCCGAAATGCTTCCGGACCACCCGATACTCAATCCGAACATACTCCCAAGTCTAAAATCACCATACGAACCTATTGGAACCTTCAAATCACGATTCCGAGGTCTTTTACTCAAAATCCATACCTTAGCCAACTCTTCCATCTTAAAGCTTCCGAATTTAGAATTTTCTTTCCAAATCAACTCCTAATTTCCCAAAATGCAATTCCAACCACACGACAAGTCATAATACCTGAAGTGTAGGTATTCGAGGACTCAAACCACCGAACGACATGCTAGAGCTCAAAAGGACCAGTCGGGTCGTTACATTCTCCCCTACTTAAACATACGTTCGTCCTCAAACGTGCCAAGAATTGTTCCGAGGTTGTCCAAAATCACTGTTTAACACCTCGCGCACCTACCCGTGCCACCACAACCCATGTGAGCACATTAGCTCGAGCCAGACTGAAGATCCTTCCTTTTTCTTAGCCAACAAGCCTTAGAACCAGGTTCCAACATCCGAAATTCTCCACGAGACCCGATTCTAACATACAAACGCCGCATCAATCACTACACACTGTACCAAAACATGATCATGTACCTTTGCTGAAATCACACCATGCACCGCATAATTCGCATGCCCATAATAACATCATCCGACCATAATAGCTGTAATTTCACGAATCCGATACCCCCAATACGCCTCATAACACATGTAAGCCCTGTTCCAACTCTCGCAATACTGCCACGACGAAAGAGATGTGTAGAAACTCATAACGACCTGCCAAAATAATAAATCATGGGGTCTCTTCACCTGGAAAGAACCATTACCCCATTTTGAACTTAATAACGATATTTTCTCTATAATATACCCTACTTAAGCTCGATCGTACCGATCTCAGGTCCAATAACTTCCTCTTACCCAGTACAAGCTGTTCGGGCAATAAGCCACCTCAAACACCGTCTAATATCTCATACAACGCCATCAAGGCGCCAACAAGCTAAAACTCGAATATGACTCATAAGAAAGGAACGAACTCTGATAAGGAATTATCCAGCCCGTGTAACAAATAAAACAGTCAATGGATGCTATAAACCTTTCTCGGAGACGAGAAACAAGACACACAAAAATAAGTATAGGGAACCGTACTCAACATTTCACTGTTGCGGCGTGCAACCCGATCCAAATATGACATCGTTGCGGCGCGCAACCCGATCCACACAACATACCATGGCGGTGTGCCATCTGATCTACACAACAACCAATAAGGAAACACCCATCAGCCGTAATGCTTATACTTACGAAATACCCGAATATCGACCACAAGCACACTAAGTGAAAAAATACAACTCTAGGGAGACGGATAGCGCCATACGCTACAAAACCCAAGTACGACGAAGGTGTAATAAATGACGTGCATCTCGAGAGCCATCCTGCTCACATAATACCATAAGCTATAGGGGATCACAACACATGTGCGAGTAATCAAGCCGTCTCACAACCCACATTGTACAATAGAGTTTTTATACATGGAACAACTAATGACGGGAATAACATCCAATGCCCGAAGGCTCCTCCGTAAGCAATGCTATGCCGAATAAACACATCCGACCTAATGTAGAGCACACATTCACATCATACCCACCAACGGACCTCAAGCCGATTCTGATTATACCATACTGGGATAATAACCTTTCAAGCATCCACAATAACCCTATCCATGACACATAAGAACAGCCGTCAAATCCGAGATAATCTCACACAGTCCACAACCCAAGAAATAGAACGCCTCTTAGGCATAAACTCTCACATTAGTGCTAGTACCAGAATCTCCATACTTGGTTCCAATCCTTAACAATCAAGTGACTAACATGTCACACTTATACAAATTTTCCCGTGGGATATGCTCCCATGACCTTCCGCACCAGGGAGCAAGTTTGCACCTCCACACCGCCAATCGTACTAATTCTCTAAAGCCAACCAAGAGTCCGCAAATTAATACACAAAGCCTCTTACACAGGACACC
Source organism: Nicotiana obtusifolia (assembly GCA_002018475.1). Classification (NCBI taxonomy): domain Eukaryota; kingdom Viridiplantae; phylum Streptophyta; class Magnoliopsida; order Solanales; family Solanaceae; genus Nicotiana; species Nicotiana obtusifolia. The sequence goes on along the minus strand of MCJB01012771.1, from coordinate 304,830 downwards.
GTTCTCAGGTGACACTAAAGAAAATGCCAGCTTACTTTGAACATCTGAAATCTTCCCTGCTCATCCGAGCTCGTGACATTCTTGTCAACACCGAACCGCAACCTTAATCCTCAACTTCCAATTCCCATGTCGCCCCACTGCACCTACCACGCCACTACACGAGAGAACAAGAATTCATCATAACCCCTGAACTACTAGTAGAATAAACACTTCATTGGATAGAACCCCTTTCACTCAACTCATTTCAGAAGAACCATTGCAACACGCAAATAAATTCCCAAAATCGCAGAAAATACAAACCTCGAGTCATGGTCTAAATCGTCATAACTCTTTCGAGATCCATTTATACGTAACAAGGCCATTAGAAGCAAATACCTCCCAAATCAATCAAATCATGGTGGCTGTCAAGCCCGTACGTACAACCACCAACCACTTGTATAACTTAACACGCCGAAGGAACCGATCTATTGATCCAAACCATTACTAACCGGCCCAACTTCTTCCAATTTACTCTTGACTTGCATTAGAGATAATAATAGCTCCATTCAAAAACATAACGAACTCAATCAGCACTCATCCCGAGTGACCTAATTCACGAGACCACAACATCTCAATACCCACTGCAAAAACTCGATCCTTAATCGCACGACGGACCCAAAACCCTTAGACACCGTGCTTACATCCTTGAACCTATTAGAACCACTATTGAAGGTCACCCACTATGTCCTTGTCCCGAATATAATCAAACTCCAACGCTCTATTAGCATATGAACACTCCTAAAGAAGCAACTGGATAAATCACATCCACAAGAAGCATAAACTCTGAGTTTCCCCAAAACCTGCACATGAATCGATAAGGCGAAATATAGCGCACATTCATCAAGTTCTTTGCTCGAATTACCCCTGTTTTTTTCTTTTCTTAGTCATAAATGATCAACCAACGCACCGATAACCAGATTCCGCACCAGCAGACAATCACATAATCCAATCGTAGATGGTGGACTCCCCCACTTAGCTTTAAGCTACCATCACATAATGTAGAACCCACAAGGATTCCTCCTTCTCAATTACCATGATCTCGCACCGTCAACCCGGAAAATTTCTTGTTAAACTTTTCATGAACATTCCGAATTATCAGCCACGACCTTCTGTCGGGTAGTAAGTGGAACTCTTCGTAGAAACTTCATCAAAATCACGCAACCGCTAACCCGCTCATGGGAGATCACCCACCTGTGGAATTCCTTACCAACATCTTCCAACGATGCTGCACTGGGTACAACTACCACTAAATCAGTAAACCCCCTGAGCCCATGCTCATCCACTAGTTGTACAAGTCTGTTCATTCCCCATTGACATCAACTGAAAGTACGACAATACATTCCAAACTCGAAGTCACGTTGCATCCAAAAACGGTAATCAAGTTTTCACACCCCTCTTCATTTCAAGCAACTCCTCTTTGCCATTTTCAATCTTCCTCCGTGCAGTAGTCTCCACCTTAAATAAAAATCTGTTGACCTAGTCACCTCCCACCACGATTCCAGATTATTCCAAATTTTCTCAAGGCATGTGGCTATCCTACCACAGAATCCATATGCTACTCTGCACTCCCACTTTGGTTAAACCATCTTCTTTAAGCAACTTCTCGACCTCTACTTTTCATACTTGACCTGCTAGCAATTCAACCACCGCGAGACACCTCCTCCGTGTCCTTCTTCATCCTTCGCTACCCAAATACTACCTCAAATCAAAATCCATCTCTTTAGACCTGAACTAATAAATTGCTACCAACTCTAAGCCTCCTCGAAGATCATCTTTCTTCAAGCCATCAGCATTAGAAACACCGATTCGATTATGAAACTGCAACATGATGCCATCTCTGACAACCGCTTTTTAGACACCACTTCAGTCCACCCTGCCCGAAGGAAAATTGACGAAGACCATAACACCGGCGAACCTTAATACATTCAAACACGGATGACGACACCACGTCGCAAATGAGAATTTCCACCATGCTCAAAAATATCAAGTCTCGCTACTCCATCAACCAAAGCCTGAACATCCATAGACCGATTGTCTTTCCCCCCGCTGGAGTTAAATGCCGAACCCCTAAACCATGCACTGAGAAATCCTCCTTTCGAGTCATTCACTGCCTCGAGACATAGACAAGCACCCTACCATTACACCAACATTGTGCGATAATATTGCATGAACATCATAGAAATATGTGCGTAGCCTCAAAACCATAGGCAATACTAATACAGGGCATGAAACGACAGAACCCCCTTCCACAAGACAACGATAATAACTCGCTCGAATACGCAGGGAAAAACATCCTGCACCACATATGCATCACCACTACAACTCCTCAATGCCCAATTGATAACAAGCGCTCCACGTCACATAAGATTGAATAGGAAGGAAATAAAGGCATAAGCCTAAATGGAATCAAACCGCACGATGAGGAATCAAGAAGGGAAGTGCTCCGACAACCCTGTAGCCTCTCGAAGATAAGTACAGACGTCTCTGTACCGATCCGCAAGACTCTACTAGACTTGCTCATGACTCGTGAGACCTAAGTGAACCTAGCGCTATAATACCAAGCTGTCACGACCCAAAATCCACTATAGATCGTGAGGGCGCCTAACGCCGCCATCAGGCAAGCCAACGGTAATTGATCAACTTAATTACTCATTTTTATTACTTTTCAAATCGTAATTCTCGTTAATTAAATAGTATAAAATAGAATTTGCAGGGTAAAATGACAATAATTTCGTGAATTACCATACCAAACATCCAGTAGAAGCCCCCAAAACCCTGTGTCACAAGTACATGAGCATCAACTAGGAAATATAATAAATACAACATCTGTCTGGAATACAAGTTAGACAGGAGAAATAAATAACTCTGATGGAGACTCTATATGCTGCGGATTATAACATGGAATGCAGCTCACGATAAAGTCCCGCAATAGTTGCGCCTTTGCGCCTAAAAGACCACCAGACATATATGTACCTGCACAATAAGTGCAGCAAGTGCATCATGAGTACATAAATCAATGCGTAACCAGTAAGTATCTAGACTAACCCCGGAGAAGTAGTAACGAGGTGGACATCAACACTTACTGTGGTCCAATAAATCAAAAACAGTAAGAAGTAACAAATGTAGAGCAGAGTAAATAAACGAAATAAGCAAGTATAAATACGTGGTATAATCCTCCTCTCAACAATAAACCCAAGCTCTTAGTTAGCAGTTACCTCCTCAACCGGAGTATATGTATATAATGAACCTCACGAGATAGGTCGCCATAGTTCGAATCAGGAAAACTCCCAGATACATTGGCTTCTTGTCAAATATTAAGCACGATTCCGTAAGAGTATTTTATAGAAATGCCAAGGCGTACGGCCCGATCCTATCATAATATATGCACTGCCGAGGGTCGAACGGCACGAACCATAGATACATCTATTATACTCCCGAGGCGAACGGCCCATTCCCATAAGACTGTGATACATAATCCTGTCGAGGCGAATGGCCCGATCCCACATAATGCGTGCACTGCCAAGGGTCGAACGGCACGAACCATAGATGCATCTATCATACTGCCGAGGCGAACGGCCTGATCCCATTAGAATAAGAAGCTTTAATAGGTCCTTGACCCCATTTACGAATAAACATGTGAATTATGAACTTAAGGAAGTCTTTCAATGAAAATGCACAACTAGGAGAAATTCATAAGGGGAGCACAATTATTCCGCGGCTAAATCAAGTAGCACGTCAAATCTCTACAATAGCAAGTCTAACACTATACGCAAGTCTAGTCTCAAGTCTTAACGTAATATAAAGGAATTAAACGAGCAAAGATAACTCCAATAGTACAATTATAGTATGGAGTGAACCTAAGTCTACCCAAACATAGCATGAATCTAGCTACGTATGGACTCTCGTCACCTCGTGCGTACCTAGCCCTCGCAACAAGTAGCACATAACAAATACATCACCTAGGGGTAGTTTCCCCCTCACAGGTTTAGACAAGAGACTTACCTCGCTCCAAAGCTCCATAACCGGCTCCAACGTCTCTCTGACACCTCGAATCGATGGCCATCATTCTATAACTAGCCAAACAATGTGCAAACCAATCAAAATATACTCTAATACCCATAATTAATCAATTTAAACAATTCTCAACTCCGCTCGAAAAGTCGATAAAGTCAACCCTCAGGCCCACGTGCCCGGATTTTGAAATTTTTTAAAGATAAACATTACCCATAACAATACGACCTCAAATATATGATTTATTCTCAATTCCATATCCAATTTCGTGGTCAAAATTCAAAAATATCAATTTCTAGGTTTTCAACCAAAATTTCAAATTTTCTACAAATTCTAATGCTTAAATTCATATACAAACCATGTATTTAAATTCACAATGTGAAGAAATCACTTTACCCATAATAGATAATAAAAATGGCACTCCAAAATTGGCTCCCATGGACGAAATGAAGTGAAAATGAGTCAAACCCCCGATTTTAAAAGAACACTGCCCAGTCCGACCTTCTTCGCGAACGCGGCACTACCCTTGCATTCGCAAAGCACAACCTGGTTCAGCTCTAAAAATCCTCCTTCGCGATCGCAAAGACAGGCTCACGAACGCGATGCCTTACCAGGGCTGACCATCGTAAACGCGGAACCACCCTCGCAAACGCGTAGGCCAAGAACTCCCAGGCCCAACTTACCATACGCGAACGCGACCAGTCAATCGCGAACGCGGAGCAGAACTGCCCAAACCTTCGCGAACGCGACTGCCTTTTCGCGAACGCGTTGAACAAAATGGTCTCCAATCCAAAACCTTCTTCACGAACGCGTTTCTCCTTCCGCATTCGCGAAGGACAAAACTAGCACCATCAAACTAGCAACAGCAACTTAGCCAAACTTGGTCCGAAACCACCCCGAAACACACCCGAGGCGCCCGGGACCCCATCCAATCACACCAACCAGTCCCAAAACATGAAATGAACATACTCGAGGCCTCAAATCACACCAAACAACATCAAAACTACGAATCGACGCCCAAAATTCTTTCTTAAACTTTTCAAACTTCCAAACTTCAATGAACGCGTTTGAATCATATCAAAACATTCCGGAATGACGCCAAACTTTGCGTGCAAGTCACAAATCACAATATGAACCTATTCCAAGGCTCGGAACCTCAAACGAACATCGATAACATCAAAATCCACGTCAACCAAACTTATGAAATTCTTAAGCCTTCAAAATGCCAACCTTTCACAATAAGCACTGAAAAACTTCCAGACCACCCAATATTCAACCCGAACATACGCCCAAATCCGAAATCACCATAGGAACCTATTGGAACCTTCAAATCCCGATTTTAATATCGTTTACTCAAAAGTCAAACCTTAGTCAACTCTTCCAACTTAAAGCTTCCGAATTTAGAATTTTCTTTCTAAATCAACTCCAAATTTTTCGTAATTCAATTCCAACCACACGTACAAGTCATAATACTGAAGTGTAACTATTGAAGCCTCAAACCGCCAAAGAACGCGCTAGAGCTCAAAATGACTGGTCGGAACGTTACATCCATAAACTTTGATTATTTGATTTTACAACTCTTCTAGAGCTCATAGTTTCTAAAGTAGAGAGGGTCGAGTTGAATTTCTAGGGATTTTGGGAGAAAAGGGGTGGAGTTCGATTGTATGGTTCGGGAGAAAGAAGGTCGATGGCTCGGAGAGCGAGAAAATGAAGCAGAAAAATGAGCGATGGGACACTAACAGAATATTTAACTGCATTATTTTTAACTCTATTTGAAGCTTTTCCCGTTAGTTTTATAGACCTTGTTAAGGATTAGACCATAATTGTCCACTTTTATAAAGATAAGAGATATTTTATATTTAGTGGGATAGATAAAGGGCAGAAAGCATATTTAAGGGACTATCTAAGTCTTTCCCTCAAAATTGTTTTAAAGTATATTTAAGGAACTTTTTTTTAAACTTTCTCAAACATAAGAGACCGACTGAACCAAGCAAGCTGATCTTCTTGTTACGTAAATTATTATTGGCATCGACATCCTCGTTCCAATAAAGTGCAAATGAAGAAACAACAAAAGTATCAAATGTTGGAATATAAGTTAAATGCAGGTAATTTCCATTCGAGTAGGGGTGGTAAATAGCGGGTCGAATCGGATATGAGCAGGTTGAAAATAAATAATCGAAAACGGATAAAATATTCAATCCGATCATATTTAATACCGATAGAAAATGGGTTAATGGACAGAATATTTAATTTAAATATCCCATATTTAATATGAATATTCATGACTTATTGAATATGATTACTTTTGAGAGAATTACTAGTTTTTCAAACTTGAGGAAGCCACAATTTGAGTCTTTGCAAATATAAAAATTAAATCCAGTGATTATCCATTCTTAAAATGAATAATATGGATCTTATCCACATTCGACCTATTTTTTAAAAATTTATTATCCAACATATTTTTTAATAAATAATATAAATAAATAACTGTTTTTATTATCTATTTTGCCACCACTACATTCTATTAATTTTTTAGGCTAGAGTTCCTCAAATGTCTCTTTCCAATTTACTCTTGTACTTGTAAAAGAATATCCGTATCTTTATTGGAGCAGCCAATTGAGTGCAAAGTGGAGATGTTCTTTATTAAAGTAGAGCACCCAATCGACTTTAATCACAATAATGCGAATTGTAACAGTTTAACGAAGACAGTGAATTATTTACATGTCCCACCAAAAATTATTACTCCCTCCGTTTCAACTTAGATGGAGCATTTTAATTCGATACAGTGTTTAAAATAAAAAAAAGAAATTTTTGAAACTTGTGATCTTAAAATTTTGAGGGATAAAAGTTTTGTGGAGGCATGACATTTGTGTGGTTATAAAAGCTTTTTATTAAGGATAAAATAGGTAAAATAAAGCTAGCGTTTAGACATAGATTTAATTGAAACTTAAAAAAAGAGTTTTTGTAGTTGTGTTGAAAAATAATTTTTGAAAGTTGAAGTTATGTTTGGACATGCATTTTATTTGAAGAAAAGTTGAAGTATTGTGAGTGAAAGAAAAATTTTCACCCAAAAACTTAAACATTTTTGAATTTTTTTCCCAAAACATGATCATATTTCATAAATAAATAATATTTTTAATTATTTTTTTGAAAAAATAAAGCTTAAATCTATAGCCAAACGGGACCGAAAATTTTTGAATTAAATTATTTTTAATTATAAAAATATATTATTTTTTTAAAATAAACTAATAAAAAAATTATGCCATCTAAATTAAAACGGATAAATACTTCACTATTATGTTTGACTGATTGGTACTGCTATATTTAGTACGGTACTCTTTTTTATCAGGTCCCAGACTCACCAATGTGAAATTGTACAGTGTAGAATCTTTTGGTAGTGGACTGGTGGTACCAAATAAAGTACCTCAACGAGGGGTGGATTGATCATGAATTCCTTTTTTGTTTTTCTATTAAAGATCGGTTCCCTAAATTTTGTTCTTTCCTTTTATTTTATGTGATAAAGTAAATCTTATAAAATTATAATTTAATATATTATATTATTTAATAAATTTTAGTTATTTTTTAATTATATAATATAGTGAAGAAATATAACAAATTCTATACAAAATCAAAGGATACATATTATATAATAATCAAATAAATTATTTGTTCTTATTGTTCTTTATTAAATTAACAAGCACTTAGTACGATACGTTTACTAGTATGACTTTTTATTAACTTGTTAATTGGTTTAATATTTTGATATTATTTCTCTTGTTATATAACATAGATATATATATTTGTTTTTATATTTCATTGATTTGATTATCCTATTCTATATAGATAGAAGATTTCTATATTAAATTTTGTTATACAATATTTTTTTTTCATTTAGTGTTTATTTATAATACAAATATTATTATATTATTTTTCTAAATGGATAGTGTTGAATTAGTTCAAAGGTTAAACAGATAAGTTCTTTTATTATATATCATAAATCTACTAATAATTATAATAATTATTATTTTAGTATTGTTAAATAAGAAACTAAATTGAATTCTTCTTCTCGTTTGTATTTATGAAAGTTTGATTTTTTTTATCAAAATTACTACATAATAAATTAAATTATATCTTTGTATATTTTTTTTTCTTAAAATTATTGTTTATATTTTTGTCTTTAGTTTTATCTATTATAATATTTTTAGTTACGTGATCTTATTCATATAGCATGACCATATGAATTATTATTCAAAAAAAACTCTCTCATCTCAAATATTAAATTAGTCTTATCATTTTATATATCTCTAGATTGAAATTATTTGCTTGTGTGTGTGTGTTGTGTGTGTGTGTATTATAGTTTCCTTACAAATATATAGATATTTACTTATTTTTAATTCTATTTTTTTTAAAAGTAACTAATTATTAACTAACCTAACTAATTTGGTCCTAACTTTTTACACTTGTTCAATTGGCTTATATTTGATATTACTTTTCTTTTTATATAATATAGTTATATATTTATTTTTATATCACATTGATTTGATTATCCTATTCTATATAGATAGAAGATTTCTATATTAGTTTTTGTTCTACAATATTTTATATTTTTCATTTAGTGTTATCTATAATACAAATATTACTGTACTATTTTTCTAAATGAATGGTATTGAATTAGTTCAGAGGTTAAACAGAGAAGTTCTTTTATTACTATGTCATAAATCTACTAATAATTTTAATAATTATTATTTTAGTATTATTTTAAATAAGAAATTGAATTTAATTCTTCTTCCTGTTTGTATTTATGAAAGTTTAATTTTTTTATTAAAATTAATGCATAATAAGTTAAATTATATCTTTTTATATTTTATTTATTCCTTGAAATTGTTATTTATATTTTTGTCTTTAATTTTATCTATTATAGTATTTTTAGTTACATGATCTTATCCATATAGCATGACCATATGAATTATTATTCAAAAGCTTTCTCATCTCAAAAATTAAATTAGTCTTATCATTTTATATATCTGTATATTGTAATTATATGCTTATATATATATATATATGTGTGTGTGTGTGTGTGTGTGTATCCGTATGTGTATATATATATACATATATATATATATATGTATGTATGTATGTATGTGTATATATATATATATATTATGATAGTGATTCCTTATATACATATAGATATTTAATTATTTTTATTCTATTTTAAAAAGAGTAATTAATTATTAACTAACTAACTAATTTTATCCTAATTTTTTATGCTTGTTTAATTCTTGTCGTGACACTTGGCATCATCACATTGATTTACTTCTCTTATTCTATATAGATTCTTGTTGTGACACTTGACATCATCACATTGATTTACTTCTCATATTCTATATAGATAGAAGATTGATATTTTGTTTTTGTTTTTCTAGCAAAGAAGTTTTTAAAAGGGGAAGAAAACTTTTAAATTTTGTGCTCTTAAGTCGCATGAATGTTTGAGACAATAAAAAGATGAAATTAAAGGTAAATTGAAAACGTGAACTTAACTTATCTTTAAATAAAAGAAAGAATTCCTTTTAGATAGACTAACAAGAAATGATGCCAACGAGATGGAAATGGGCGAGTATAAGTCTTCAAATGAGTCGTTTTATTAAGAGTTATATATTCAATATTAGTAGGCTTAATAGATGCCTGGGAGCTATGCCAATTTAAGCGACTTACAATATCACTTTCATTTCTTAATAATACTAGTGTTGGAATTCGCGTAATGTGCGGATAATTTGACAGAATAATCGTACGAATAATTTAACAGAATATTAATCTTATAAAATTATGATCTAAAATATTATATTATTATAATAAATATTATAGTTGTTATTTCATTATTTAGTATAGTGCAGATATATAATAAAATGTATAAAAATCAAATAATACACATCATATAGTAATCAAATAAATTATTTATTTCTTACTTATTTTTTGTTAAATTAGCAAGTACTTAGTACTATACATTTACTAATGTGATTTCTTATTAAAATGTCAATTGACTAAATATTTTGATACACTTCTCTCTACTATAATATAGATATATATTTCTTACTCTGAAAATATTTTTATTTTTTTGAACTAATATTATACTGTTCAAAATTCTTCAGTTGTCTAAATTTATTAATAATTTTTTTGAGTGTTATTTATTTATTTTTTACTTTTAATTATTTCAAAATATCATAAAATTATCTTATCCCCCTCTTTTTTGTACATTCTTTTCTACTGTAATATTTGATTAGTTTTCTCCTTTTGTAGTTTACTAAAAATTTAAATAATATAATATTTTTTACTAAATTATAATTTGAAATTCATCAAATGTGTAAAGAGATAAGCCTTTTACTATTTTTATTAAAAAAAATTACCAATATTTTTAATAATTATTAATTTTTATGATATATATAGTGTCTTTATATTTTTCTATGTTTCAACATAAAATTATGAGTTCTATTTATTAACTATATATATATATATATATATAATTATTTTAAATTCAAATTCAAAAAGAGTAACTATTTTTAACTAAACTAACTAATTTTGTCCTAAAATTTGACACTTGTTGCATTTTTGTTGTGACACTTAGTATCATCAAATTGAATTGCTTCTCCTAGTCTCTCTCTCTCTCTCTCTCTCTCTCTCTCTCTCTTTATATATATATATATATATATATATATATACACACACACACATACATACATACACACACGCACACACACTACCATGTATGTTCAAAAAGAGTAACTTTTTTTTAAACTAAACTAACTAATTTTGTCCTAAAATTTGACACTTCTTTGAATTTTTGTTGTGACATTTCGCATCATCAAATTGATTTGCTTCTCCTATTCTATATAGATTGATAATTTCTTTTCTTATTTTTGTTTTTTATTTTAAAATAATTTAAAACTTCAACTTAAAACTACTCCTCAATTTGAATCGGTAGGTTTTTATTTTTTCTTATTTTCATTTTTTATTTTTATATAATTTAAAAATCTAAATTGAAACTACTCTCCAATTTAAAATTCAAATTAAAAAAGAGTTAACTTTTTTAATCTAAAGTAACTAATTTTGTCCGAAAATTTGACGCTTGTTTGAAATTTTGTTGTGACACTTGGCATTATCAAATTGATTTGCTTTTCCTATTCTATATAATTAGATTAGATTACCTAATTACCCCTAAATAAATATTTAAATACCGAAAATGCCCTTGGTAGTACAAGGAACTTCCGCTTATTATATACTCAGTAAGTAAAAGAAATAAACCGTTCCTTTCTCCCCTGTTTTTCTTCTTATTTTTCTTTTCAATGACAATTCCCTATTTGTTGAAATCTAAAATAACTTGTGGCTTTGCGCCCCACAACATAGAAAAGCAATGAGAAAAAAATTAAGAATGTCAAGCCAATTCGAAAAGAGAGTAAGAGACAAGCTTGATACGACGAAAAGTCGCTGTATTTGCTTGCCGAGTGCAGCTCAACCGCATCAGTTTCTTCTGTGCACAGTGCCATTAATAGAGGAACCAACCCTTATCACAGCCTTTTCTGCTACCTAATCAGGCCATTTTGATCTTCATCTCTATCTTTCATATTTTAAAATAATTGGATCTCAAATATTAAAATATTATCCGAACTCAATGATTTTGTTTACAAATTAGATTACGTCGCTTGTTGCGTCATTCTAAAAATTTCACCAAACTACCTGCACTTATATGCTACTTTAAGCTAGCGTTTGGATATATATTGAAATTTTAAAAAAAATAATTAGAAAGTTGTGTTGAAAAATAAATTTTGAAAGTTAAAAATATATTTTGGACGTGTATTTTATTTGAAAAAAAAGTTGAAGTTTTGTGAGTGGAATAAAAATTTCACCAAAAAACTATCATAAACCAACTTTTGGGAACTTAGAAATTTTTAATTTTTTTCCCGTTAAAATATGATCATATTTAATAAACAAATAATACTTTTAAACTTTTAAAAACAATAAGCTCAAAATTTATGATCACAGGGAGCTTAACTGTCAATAAATTGGAACACCAATTCAAATTTGAGCAGAAGAAAAAAAGTACTCCTCTGTTCCTACCTTCCTAGTTGTGTGTGCATAAAGTTGTTTAATATTTATGCTAGTGCAAAATAATACGTACTTCACTGTTTTTGTAAGTGGTTTGAAGAAATAGATAAATTATTGTACTAACAAGCAATGTTAATTTTATATTTATACTCTATATTTTTATTTTACTTATTATTTATAAACACATATCTAATGTAAAAAAGTTGGACAAATGTTTCATGGCACCCCTTGAGACAAGGTATATTCGGCCTGCTCATAAGCTCTAATGGGGACATCAACGTTATTAAAAAAGAAGACCCAACCCCAGTACTCAGATCCAAGACTTATGTTTAGGATTTTAGCTCAAAATTGACATGCAAGATCTTTTGCCTTCGCTGTTTAACAGCCCTTTCTGGATAAAACATAAACAAATACGTGGGCGGTGGGGGCCAAATATTAAGAAATATTCGCCACTTGTTAATGGACAGTTTTGCGAATCAAAATGTTCCGGTTCTTTTTCTTAACTCTCAACTTTAAAAAATGAAAACCTCAAGAATGGAGTGGAATAGCTACAGACACATACCTCCTTGGGCTCCATGTTTAATTACAGATTTTAAATATGTCTTAGAAATTTAAATCTTTTAGGTAGACGGTTTTACGTGTGTAGTGAATTTATTCGACACAAATTTGAAGAATTAATCAATCAAGCACTAATTGATTTCAGGTAGAAGAGAAAAGTAAATTAGTTTGCCTTTGAACTTTGCGAATGTTTCGAATTTGTCCTTGAACTTTGTGAATGGTCTAAATTTTCCCTTGAGCTGCTGTCTTTGGGGGTGTCAATTGTTCGGTTCGGCCGATTATTTTATAAAATTTATATTATATTAATTTTTTGGTTATTTTTATTATGTATAATTAAAATTAGACCTTTTCGAAACCATTCCAATTCTGTCGGTTTCTCTTCGGTATCGGTACAGTTCGGTTAGTTTTCAGTATTTTTTTTAAATGTCATATAAAAATCAATACTAGAAGTAAAATGTAATAACATGCATACTTTTATAGGACCTAGTAAAATTTTCTAGATATTTTTACCGATTAAAGGGTGATAAGTTAAGAAAATATAAAAGATGGCATAGTATAGATCCATCTATTAGTATTCTGTATTCGAAAATATATTCAGAAAATTGGAACAATGTAAAACTAGAAATGTAGAAGAACAAAATTAATCTGAGCCACTGAATTCACAATGTTTCCTTAAGGAACTTAATCCCCTCATAGTACCCGAGGTTTAGGATTATTTCCTCCCAGGATAGAACGGATAACCTCACTGGTGTAGCGGTACTTCAAACCCCAGTGACAACAAACGCAAAAGAACAATAGTAAGTCACACTTACTGCTTTCTTTTATGTTAAAATAATGCAGAAAGAAATAGGAGAAATCAGAATTTACGTAAGGAAAATATGAGCTAATTTGGATTAAAATAATATTACGTTAATCTTAATATTAACAAATAAATTTGGTCCAAAAAATTAATCAATCAATCATTTGACCGAATCCGAAGCCGAAGCCGAGCGAGCAACGACGACGACGCGAAGCTTGCCTTCTTCTTAACTCTTTAAGAGCTAGAAGAAGAGCAATTATATATATACCCATCAAAAGTCTTTTCCTCCTCCAATATGGGACAATGTCCCTTTGTCAAGGAGAAAAAATCAAAATTTTAATTTTTCCTCCATTTCGCATTCACCCTCTTTTAAGCTCTAAGAAGCTTAAATCCAACAATCACACACATGAATGGAGAATGGCTATATCACGAAAATATGCATGAAAAATGTGTGATTTACAAGCAAGGATTAATCACATCTGGATAAGTAGGTTTCCCTTTGAACTTTCTGTAGCGAACTTATGTCGAATATACTCGATCAATCGGTAGATTTAATATTTTTGAACCTTCGAACTTTGGTGTATAACTAGACAAACCATAAGTCACACAACCAACCCTTAACCGTCTTTGGTTCTCATTGTTGTATTCATTTCAGCCATGAACACCGCCTGGTTTCATAAGTGCGTAGAGAACTGGCCTTGCAAAATTCTCTTTGAAGCGGCTAATACTTCTCATTTACATAGGTGTTTCCTAAACGTGTCATCCCGTCGATACACTTTTGATATACCCCGTATAAAACTTAGAAACTATTAAAAAGCCTTAATGCTTTATCCTTGGTATTTAACATTGTCTCATCACGAGAATGGACCAAAAACTTTAGTTGACAATATTGAACCATCATTAATGACTTTGTTTGATCTCCTTGAACCTAGATCTTGGGATCTCCAGTCTTCTAGGTAGAGTTACCGCCACAATGACTTGTCTTCATCCATAATCCCATTCCCCTCGATGATCTTTCAACTACCTCTCTAGTTAGGCCTTTTGTAAGTGGATCCGACACATTGTCGCTTGGCTTTATGTAGTCAATTGTGATGATCTCCCTAGAGAGTAGCTGCCTAACGGTTTTATGTCTTCGTCGTATATGACGAGATTCACCGTTATACATAATGCTCCCAGCCCTTGCAATTGCCGCTTGACTATCGCAATGTATGCATATTGGTGCCAACGGTTTGGGCCACAATGGAATATCTTCCAAGAAATTCCGGAGCCATTCAGCTTCTTCACCGACTTTATCTAAGGCTATAAATTCATCCTCCATTGTAGAGCAGATAATACATGTTTGTTTGGATGAGTTTCAAGATACCGCTCTTCCACCAATAGTGAATACATATCCATTTGTGGACTTAGAATAAGTTGAACCGGTGATCCAATTTGCATCACAATATCCCTCAATCACCGTAGGATAACTACTGTAGTGCAAAGCAAGTCTTGGTATGTATTAAATATCCCAAAACTCGTTTCATCCCCATACAATGAGATTGACTTGGATTACTCGTGTATCGACTCAATTTACTTATAGCACAAGCTATATCTGGTCGAGTACAATTCATGATATACATTAAACATCCCAGCACACGAGCATAATCCAATTGTGATATGCTTTGGCCTTTGTTCTTTGCAAGTGCAAGATTCACGTCAATTGGAGTCTTTGCAACTTTAAAATCTAAGTACTTGAATTTTTCAAGTACTGTTTTAGTGTAATGAGATTGCCACAATGCCAGACCTTGAGGATTCTTATGGATCTTAATACCCAGAATTAAATCGGCAACTCCTAAGTCTTTCCTATCAAACTTGCTAGTTAGCATATGCTTAGTCGTATTTATGTTGGCAATGTCATTACTTATTATTAGCATATCATCCACATATAAGCATACAATGACTATGTGATTTGTAACATTTTTAATGTACATAAATTTATCACATTCTTTTATCTTAAAACCATTTGACAACATTATTTAGTCAAATTTCACATGCCATTGTTTGTGTGCTTGTTTTAGTTCGTAAAGCGACTTAACAAGTCTACATACCTTTTTTTTTTACCTGGAATCACAAACCCTTCAGGTTGTTCTATGTAAATTTTTTCCTCCAAATCTGTATTTAAGAAAGCCGTTTTAACGTCAATTTGATGAATTTCAAGACCATAAACCGCAGCTAATGCTACTAACGTTCGTATGGACGTAATTCTTGTAACTGGAGAGTATGTATCAAAATAGTCAAGACCTTTGTTAGAATATATGCACAACGCTAGAGGGGGGGTGAATAGCGTTTTAAGGAACTTTGTCTAATTTTCGCAAACAAGATATATAATTGAAAGCTTAAGTGCGAAAATAAGATTGCGAGAAATAAAGTGCGGAAATATAAATGAGAACTTACACAACAATGTATAGTGGTTCACTACAACTTGTAGCTAGTCCACTCCTCAAGATCACACTTGAGTATTTCACTATCTCTGTCAAGCTTACGGGTGCTTAACAAACCGTTACAACCACAAAGACTTGATCACACAAGCTTTGCAAATGTTAGACTTGCGGGTGCCTAACCAACCGTTCCACAAAGACTTGATCACACAAGCTTTGCAATGTTAGACTTGCGGGTGCCTAACCAACCGTTACACTCACGAACACTTGAATCCTTACAAGCTCCGTGAACAACAAGAAAGACTCTCTTCCTTAATACAACAAGGGACAACTTCCCTTAGGTG
Source organism: Nicotiana obtusifolia (assembly GCA_002018475.1). NCBI lineage: Eukaryota > Viridiplantae > Streptophyta > Magnoliopsida > Solanales > Solanaceae > Nicotiana > Nicotiana obtusifolia. Next base: position 288,562 of record MCJB01012771.1, on the reverse strand, counting down.
TATGACAACACAAGTTTCACTAGAATTACAACTCTCTCAAGAGTAGATGAAGTGAAGAAAATTCTAGCACAAGAACACAACTTTCGATTACAAGAAAATGGCTCAATATAGCTCAATTGATTATTAAAACTTGAAGCAATGTAATCTTATAAATTGGATGAAGTGTTGTGTTCAAATGAGGTTTAAGAGGGTGTATTTATAGCCCCAAAACCTCATAGATCCGTTGGGAATAGTTGGCTATATTTTATTTAATTAAACAAGAGTTTAGGGACAAAAAATCTTCTGTCCGTTTCCAACAATCGATTGTTAACTTCACACAATCGATTATTAACAAAAACTAGCCGTTATAACCCAACGGTAACTCCAACAATCGATTGTTTCAACTTGACAATCGATTGTTAAAGTCTCTGGAACCATAATAATCGATTGTCACATTCTTACAATCGATTGTTGGAGTTCACTGGAATTGATGGCCAGTGTTCAGTGACAATCGATTGTCTAATGTAGACAATCGATTGTTGGACTGGTTCCAACATCGATTTGATTAATAATTGTAAAAACAATTGTTTTAAAAAGGTTTCAATGGTTATTTTGAAAACGTTTTTAGACTTTGAGCCAAGTTCTTTAAAACGAGAGTTGATTCAAGATAACATTAAAACTCAAAACAAAATCAAGGCTAAAGACGACATCTTTGGTCTTCAATCTTTTGCTTCATCAACTTGTTCCATTTATTGATTTGCATTTTAGCATCTTGAGAGCTTGACTTGTAATCATAACAAGGTCCATAGCAATATCGGCATTTCATCAATAATGGTTTGTTGATTATCAAAACCTACAACAAGACGCAAAGTCATTAGTTAAGGTTTCATCAATATGAATGCGTTTCCAACAACCTTCTCATTGTCTATACCCTTTGACCACAAGTTTTGCCTTATATTTATCAATAGTACCATCATCTTTCATTTTCCTCTTAAAAAATCCATTTAGAACCCAATGGTTTATTGTCTGGAGGAAGATCAACCAATTTTCATGTATGGTTGTTCAGTATGGATTCTATTTTACTATTGACTGCCTCTTTTCAAAATAATAATTTGGAAGAAGTAATAGCTTCTTTATGTTCAAGGCTCATTTTCTAATAAGAAAGTCACCAAGTCTGGTCCAAATAAAGTAGACGTTCTTTGACGTTCACTACGTCTTAGATCCTCCTGATTATACGTACTTTCTTTTGTTTCTTCCCGAAGTCGTTTAGATCTTTCACCAATCGACTCACATTCCTTTTTATACAGATATATGCTCTTAAAAAATTCAGCATTCTCTGATTCTATAACCGTATTATTATGAATGTCGGGATTTTCTAATTTATGAACCAGAAATCGATATGCTTTACTATTTGTTGCATATCCTACGAAAATACAATCAACGGTTTTCGGTCCTATATTTACCCTTTTGGGTTTAGGAACTTGCACTTTTGCCAAACAACCCCACATTTAAAATAATTCAAGTTGGGCATCCTTCCTTTCCATTTTTCATATGGAATGCACTGTGTTTTACTAAGGGGTACTCGGTTTAATATCCGGTTAGCTGTAAAAATGGCTTCCCCCCAAAAGTTCTGTGGCAAACTAGAACTTATCAACAGGGCGTTCATCATTTTCTTTAATGATCGATTCTTTTTCTCCGCAATCCCATTGGATTGGGGCGTGTAAGGGGCCGTTGTTTGATGAATAATTCCATATTCTAAACATATCTCTTCAAAAGGAGATTTATATTCACCACCCCTATCACTTCTTATCATTTTGATTTTCTTGTTACGTTGCGTTTCGACTTCATTTTTGTATTGCTTGAATGCATAAATTGCTTCATCTTTACTATTAAGAAAGTAAACATAGCAATATCGAGTATTGTCGTCAAGAAAAATTATGAAATGCTTCTTTCCACCGCGAGATGGTATTGACTTCATGTCGCAAATATCTGTGTGAATTAGTCTAAAGGATTTGATCTGTCCCTTGATCATGGGACAGATCAAGGCAGATAACTCCCACCCTAGCATTAGAAATAGGAATACATGTAATTAGCAAAGTCGACCTAGATTTACTTCACTTTGATTTTGTACATATGACTATCTATCATTACTCTAATATAGATAGCCATTCCATCAACCTAGGTTGGACAATATTAGAATCTTTTGATCAACAAAGGAAAAGGATTGCAAATACCTATCACCTTTCAGGTATTTCTAGGACAAAGTACATGTATTTTTTTGGGGAGGTAAGGTTTATGTCCCCCTCCTATTATGTAAAGCTTAATATCTAAATAATAAAATCATATTTACCAAAAAAAAAAAAAACTTATAAGGATGTTTAACATACTTAGATTCAACACATATTTGACATTTTATTTGTCGCATTCAAATCATTTTTTTCAAGATTTTATAATTGACATGTCCCAAACGTATATGTCATAAATCATTTGACTCAAGTAAGTAAGAAGAAACTGAAATTTTATTATTGTCAACAACTATTACATTCAGCTTAAAAAGTCCCTCAGTAAGGTAACCTTTTCCTAAGTAGATCTCATTCTTACTTATTACAATTTTGTCTGAAACAAAAACACACTTAAACCCGTTCTTGACGAGAAGTGAAATAGAAACTAAGTTCTTCCTTATTTCAAGAACATGACAAACGTTGTTCAGAGTCACCACCTTGCCAGAGGTCATATTTAGGAATATTTTTTCATTACCTTCAATTTTGGCCGTTGCAGAATTTTCCATAAAATTGGTCTCGTCGGGTCCAGCGGGAGCATATGAAGCAAATGCTTCTCTAACAACACAAACATGGCGGGTGGCTCCAGAATCAATCCATCACTCCTTAGGATTTTCCAATAAGTTGCATTCAGACAACATAGCGCATAAGTCATCAATATCATCATTTGTTTCAACCATATTTGCTTGACTTTTTTTCTTCTCTTTCTTTGGAGCACGACATTCTGCAGCTTTGTGTCCAACCTTTCCACAATTGTGGCAGTTTTCCTTGAATTTCTTCTTGCTGAGATAGTTGTTTGGTCCAAAAGACTTCTTCCTCTTTTTCAGATTAGTTGGATCAGTTTCAACAATATTTGCTCCCATAATTGTTGAGTTCCCACGTGTCTTCTTTTCTACAACTTTATTGTCCTTTTCGATCCTCAATCGAACGATGAGATCTTCGAGTTTTATCTCCTTGCGCTTATGTTTCAAGTAGTTCTTAAAGTCCCTTCATAAAGGAGGCAACTTCTCAATCATTGCTGCAACTTGAAATGCCCCATTGATGACCAAACCTTCAGAAAAATTTGTAATTAGTAACTAAATTAATACTTTCAACAGAAGCATTAATTCAGATTATACCTTCAGCAAGGAGATCATGGATTATAACTTGCAACTCTTGAACTTGGGTAATGACAGGCTTGCTGTCTACCATCTTGTAGTACAAAAATTTGACTGCAACAAACTTCTTCAAACCGACATCCTCGATTTTATACTTCTTTTTCAAAGCATCCCATAGTTCTTTAGAAGTTTTTGCATTACTATAGACGTTGTAAAGATCATTCTCCAGTCTGCTAAGAATGTAATTCTTGCACAAGAAATCGGAGTGCTTCCATGCCTCAGTCACAATAAAACGTTCATTATCAGGAGTTGATTCCGACAGAACTGGAACGTCCTCCTTGATGAACTTTGTTAGACTCAAAGTAGTCAAATAGAAGAACATCTTCTGTTGCCAACGTTTAAAACCAATCCCGAAATTTTTTTTGGACTTTTCCACCGGAGCCGGTGGTGACACAGAACGACTGGAAGTAGCAACATTGCTCGTATAGCCAACCACGGGGGTTACTGTTTATGCCATATCTGTTAACAAAAACAGAAATAAAATTAATTAACGGTGAAGTATTTAAAATCTTCAAACCAAATAACTTTAACAGAAACAGATTAAATACCACGGTGAAGATTTAATTTCTTCAAACCAAAAACAAAACGAGTAGAAAATCACAAAGATTTTAATCTCGTAATGGCAACCAAGGGTAGAAAATCTAAAGATTTTAGTCTCCAAACTGAGAGTAGAAATCACCAAGATTTAGTCGCCCACAAACCAAAAGATAAATACAGAAAAAATAATTAAGTTCCTTAAGCTTGTTGGTATTCTGTATTCAAAAATATATTCAAAAAATTGAAACAATGTAAAATCAAAAATGCAAAAAAACAGAATTAATTTAAGCCCACTAAATTCACAGCTTTTCCTTAAGGAACTTAGTTCCCTCCTAGTACCCGAGGTTTAGGATTCCTCCCAGGATAGAACGGATAACCTCACTGGTATAGCGGTACTCCAAACCCCAGTGACAACGAACGCAAAGAACAGTAGTAAATCACACTTACTGCTTTCTTTTCTGTTAAAACAATGCAGAAAGAAGTAGGAGAAATCAGAATTTTCGTAAGGAAAATCTGGGGAAATAGTCTGCTATTTATAGCCAACATATTGAGTTTAAATGAAGAGGTGCAACTCTTCAGAATGTCTGTTATGACTGTTCACGTAAAACGGCCATTGCGTAAATGGCTATTTATGAAAAACAAAATGGGAAATCAAAAAGCGGAGAAAAAGAATGGAATTTGGATTAAAATAATATTATGTTAATTTTAACATTAACAAATAAAGTTGGTCCAAAAAATTAATCAATCAATCGTTTGACCGAAGCCAAAGCCGAGCGAGCAACAACGACGGCGCAAGGCTTGCCTTCTTCTTAACTCTTTAAAAGCTAGAAGAAGAGCAATTGTATATATACCCATCAAAAGTCTTTTTCCTCCTCCAATATAGAACAATATCCCTTTGTCAAGGAGGAAAAATCAAAAATTTATTTTTCCCTGCATTTCCCATTCACCCTCTTTTACGCTCGAAGAAGTTTAAACCCAACAAAACGATTCTACAAAAGCGTAAAAGAAACTAAGCAAATACAAAAAAAAATATAAATCACACGAGTGGAAATATATTAACCAAACTGGGACTCAAGAATAAAGTATATGAAAGATTAAATATTCAAAGAGATAAATCTAAATTATATGAAAAGAAATACATTAAACATTTGTAGTTTGCTACTCATAATTGCTAGAATATCTTGTATCCTGCTAGTAAATATACTGAAAATAATTTAGTTTTAATAGGAGTAGCATAATAGGTTTGGGAATTAGGATTTTGAGTTTAATTACTTGTGGCTTGTAACTGTTTTCATAATTCTAACGCCAAAGGAAAAATTTAATGCTTTATTATTTTTAAACTTAATTAATGTAATATATTTTTCATATGTAAATTACGGTTCGGTATTTTTTCTGTTTATTTTCATAAAATAAAAAACTTACCCTACGGTTAAATATAGATTTATATAAAAACTTATGATTTATTAAAAGGATTTTAAAAGTTCGGTTTGATATGACACGATTCAGTCAGTTTAATTGGCTTTTAAATATTCATTGACACTCCTAATTTTCGTTAGCCTAAAGGGGCAAAATTAAGCCATTTTGGTAATGATAAAGATAACAACGAAACACTTTTTTGACGGAAATAAATTTAATTAAATCATATAGTTCGGAGGCAAATTTGAACATTTGCCCATAAACAAATAATACCAAATAAATGAGAATCAACGTCTGGGAATCAAGGCTAACATATTTTTATCTAGAAGAACAAAATAGAAGTACTCTGCTAAAGACTTCACTATTCACAATATATCAGTAGAAAATTTTAAAATTGAGGGCTCAGCCATCTTACTGGACACACATAATCTAGTTGTAGGAGACTCTTACTTCCTAAGTCCCAGAAAACGTGTGCAAGCGATGGAGGAAAGGAAGAGAAAGCAAGAGTGTTTATCCTTAAAATCGGATAACAATTAAATTAATTTGCGGTTTTAAGAATATGTGATCTAATTTGATACGAAAATGAGAAACCAAATTGAAATTAAAATTAATGATAAAAAATGAATGCAAACCACACAAGTTGGACAGTGTTGGCCTTGTAGGTTGATTGCCCTTGGGCCAAGAAACGTTGCTATTGGGGTCAGAAAAAGAATAATCAGACAGTAATCACTAAAGAGATCACTATATTGCTCTTTTTAATAATAAGGAATCCGCCTCTACAAATAATTAGACCCCTCTTTATATAGTAGGGGAATCCTATTTTAGGTACAATTCTGTATAAGGTAAAAAAATCTCCTGATTTGCTAATTAAGCGGTTCCATTGATTCATGCCGAGATTCCCGCCGTGATGCTCGACCTGTTACGGATATTTTGGCTTTCCGTTATTTTGGTTCGATGATTTTTCCTCGAGAATGTCCGGGGTCAGGGTCGGTTTTGAATCATGGGCTCAGTGTTCTCGAGGATAGACGTTCTAATCTCATGTTCTGATTCGATAAAACTCGGGGTCAATCTTCAACCCTTCGCATTCCGAGCCCGATCTGCTGTACAGTAATCGAGCCCGATTTTGACAATATACAGATAGTCCCCTCGTTTTTCGGAAAGTAATGATGAGAAACGATATGAGCCTCAGATTCTCACCATACAAGCTCCTAATTCTTGCTCTGACGAGTGACGACAGACTCATGACCTAGGTGATACGAGTAGTAGAAACGTCCCATCGGTGCAGCCTTTAAGGCATTAAATGCGTGTCAGTTAACGGTCTGCCATTTTAGAATGTGAACCGCCGTTTTGAGAAACTATAAATACCTCCTTATCCATTCTTTAGAACCTTCACATTCAAATACTTGTGTTTTTAAAGGAACTTCATCGCTCTCATCTTCAAAACCTCTTGCCTGCTGGTTTTCTAAAAGCCTTCGTAAGCTATCTGCGAATTATAGCATATTTTTTCTTCCTCTTCTATTCAAAAGTAATGGCAAAGACCTAAAAATCCGTTCCCCAAAAAGAAATTCCCTCTTCCTTGAAATCGACTGAGAACGTTTTGCCTGTTGTCACTGAGGAACCGATACCAGAACCTCTCCTAAAAATGTTCGTCCCCTGGGGGTGTCCAACCGGAGCTGATTTCAAAGTTGATAAAACTTCCTCAATACCGGGCCGGTGTGAACCGGTCTCGAGGTACGTCTATTCGGTCACCGATAGTATTCTCGATAAGGTCAAGGAGGACTGCAACTGAATCGGTAAGTGCGTGGTGGTTCCCGCGCCCGCGGAAGCAATCACTACCCACGTGGAGGGTCTTTTAAGTGTTTGTACTTATCCCTTCACGTTGGGCCCTTTGGACCCGGTCATCATCGCCTTTTGTAAAAGGTACCAGGTGACACTAGGCCAAATTCATCCTTCCTTCTGGAGGATAGTTATCCTCCTCGCTTTTTTGTAAATAAGATCGAAGGGTGTTCTTTCACCATTGATCACCTCATGCGTCTGTACAGTCCCCGAATCTATCGAGGGGGGCTAATAAAACTTGCCAGTCGGGCCAGTAAGGCCCCGTTCTCAAGCATCGACGAGGATCGGGACCGAGGTTGATTAGGCCGATTTGTTCGAGTGAAAACATCGGACCTCATCCCCGCCGAGGACATACCGCCCTGAAAATGGAACATGAAGCGTAAGTATACCTTAGCCTTTAGGAATTTGTTCATCATTTCTCTTTTGTTCTTCTTCTTATCAATTTTCTATAATCCAGCTGTTGCTCGAATGCCGAATGCAGTTCCTCGACTCAAGGAATGGGTTGAGGGGATCGTTTCGCAAAAACCATATTCCGAGCGCGCATGGCGCAAGATTTCGAAGGGCCGATGGTAGGCGCAGTCTCATGGTGAGATTTTCTCTTTAAATTATACTTGACTTAATTTTTACGCCGTTGATTTCTGACTTGCTTTGCTTCTCTTTTGCACGTTTATCAAAAGATGTTGATATGGGCCTGTGGATGATGATACTTACGTCGAGCCCCCTGCTTTGAAGCAAGATAAAGTGAAGAAAAAGAAAAGGGCTCCGAGCTCTCCAGGCTTCGAGAAGAACAGAACAAAGAAAAGACTGGTGCGTAAACCCAAAGGAAGTGCCAGCAGTCGATCATTGTCCACGGACATGGTCCATTGGTTGAGGGATGAGTCCAAGGGAGAGGATGAAGACTTTGACCTAGTGGCTAGTGTGTCGTCCCAGCTCGAAGGGCAAGGAGCCTCCGAACTAGGGGTGGGTGAAGCCGATGTTCATCAAGTGGGGGAAGCCGAGGTGGGGGCAGGAGTTGCGGCTTCCCTTAATACAAGAAAAATGCCGCAGGGAGCACTTGATCCAACTGAGATCGCCAATTCTCCTTCGTTCACAGAGTCGATGTTTAATGAGGCCTAAGTGGCAAAAGAATGCCCCCTCGAGGAAGTCCATAGATTGAAAGACCCTTTCCATGGTTTTTTTGATGGTGTGGACTCGATGGCCACAGAGGATGCTATTGGGTTCGGTGATTTAGAGATACCGAGGAAGAGCTCACCCTCTGAAACAAGTGGGACTTCTTTTAGTTCGAAATTGGTCGATTGATTCCCTGCCCCAAGTGTATATCCTGATCGGAAAAGCACCATTATTTTTTCCCTTCTCGAGGATGCCCGGGTTCTTTCCGCCCCCGTAGGGGTGGCCAGTTACCTTCAGTGCTTAGTGACCGAAGAAGATCAAGCCAACGAAGCTCAACAGGCGTTGAATCGGGTAACTGGGGATATCCTTTATTATGTACTTAAATTTTATCATAAGCAATCGTAACATTTTCCTTTATTCTTGCAGGCCTCGGTACTTCACCACGAGGCTTTTCTCTGATACCGGGAAGAGCTCAAACGCCACGAGGCCGAGACTTGAGAACTTATTGAGAAGAAAGACACCCTTAAACTTCTCAATGAACAGCTCGAAGGGGAGGCTAAGAGCCTCCGTGCAGAGCTGGAGGTTGCTCGGAAGGATCATGCTAACTTGGTCGAGCAGGTAAAAGTTTTCGAAGTGAATGATGACGAATTTGATTCAGTGGCTGATGGTCAAAATACGCAGGTCCAGCAGAAACTCGATCGGGTGGATCGTCTTCGAACTGAGATGGATGTGGTTAAAGCTAAGGCCGATGAATGGAGGGGCAAGATGGATCGTCTGGCTTGGAAAAAAGAGGCAGCTCGGACATAACTAACTTCAATAGAAAACCAGCTAAGAGTGGCAAAGGAAAAAGCCGAGACCCAGACCAAAGACCGAGGAACTTCAATCCCTGGTTGGTTTGGTTGTCTTAGATCGGATAATCTAGCGAGGGAGCTTAAAATGGCCAAGTTGGAAGCCGCTGTGATCAGAGCCGAAGCTGATGAAAGATGGCTCAGTACAAAGCTGATGCCGAGGCGGCTCAAGACCAATCAAAAAATATGGTCAAGCATATGAAGTGGCACTCCCATACGCAGGCCCTCGAGGAAGTCCACGCTCGGGGTTTTGACTTATCTGCGGAGATTGAGGATGCCAAGATGTCTGAAACCGAGGCCAGAAAATTGGCCTACCCTGAAGAGGATGATTCCGAGGGTTTAGTCGAGTCCGAAGAATGAGAAAACCCCGAAAATCCCGATGACGAGGCGGGACCCAGTCGAGATCAAGTCGTTTGTGTTCGATTTTATCCCTTTCTGTGCTCAATACCGTGTATCAAGGCCGCTCGGCCTTTGTAAAAATTTGTATCGGGCTATTCGACCCTTGTAAAAAGGATTTTTAATATATATATATATATATATATATATATATATATATATATATATATGTATAAGGCTTGCCTTTCACAGCTTTCAAATTTTTTCTTTGCTTTTTTATTTGTATTCGCAAAGATCGAAATGCCTTAGCACGAAATAATTAGGTTGTGTTCGAGGGCTCGAACGATTCTTGCCTCTAACATTATTTCATTTTGAGGCATCGTGGGGAATCAGTGTTACCGAAAACTTTCTTCCCCAAAGTAGCTTAGTTCTATAATTTGCCGAGTGTAGCCTTTAGAACCGGTTAAGAAATTTTAATGCCTTGTTATTTGTGTTGCGGCCTTCAGACGTCTCCGAGCTGTTTTTATATAGCCATAGCCTTTATAATTCAGGCAATGCCAAATAAGCTTTTTGCCTTTGTGCCTTCGGGTTTCGTTAACTCGGAATGGCCTTAGCCTTTTATTTGAACGCTGCCAAATAAGCTTCGTGCCCTCGGATTTTGTTAACCTCGAACAGCCTTAGCCTTTTAATTCGGGCGTTTCCAAATAAGCTTCGTGCCCTCGGATTTCGTTAACCCGGAATGGCCTTAGCCTTTTAATTCAGGCGTTGCCAAATAAGCTTCGTGCCCTCGTGATCTAATAACTTGGGCCGTCTGAGTTTGTTTTTTCGGACGGCAGACCCGAGTGAGAGAGTGATTATTTGAACTCAGGTTAAGGCGGCCCTTGGGCTCGTTAACTTTAGGGGATCATAAGCAGGGAATTCCTTAAGAAATTTAAAGGAAAAGTTTTAAAAGACACGACGTCTGCAAAGAAGAGGCTTCTCTTTATTCCTGTGCATAATAGTAATGTATGTGTACAAGTTTAGTGTCAGGGTTTAAGCAGTCTATGTGAGCACGGTTCATTTGACCGTTTGGACCTTACATTGAATCTTATTGATCTTCAAGCCTTCAATCCTGAAGTCTCTTTCCATGCTAAAGTGGCCCCTCAGTATTCGGGGTTGATCGAAGACAGGCCTCGAATACTATTGTCACCGATGCTTTACTGGTCTTCAAATCTAAGTTAGCATGATTTACTTGTTGCCTCGTTAAAAACCTTGCCGTAAAACCCATTTGGGACAAAACCGGTCCAAGGGAAAAAGAGTGCAACGCGTGCTTTTAGAACTAACATCTCGTAGGGTCCCTTGTTTGCTACCTGCAAGCGTTAATTTATAATGTAAATAAAATAAAGAACGGGTCCATACCTTAGCAGTAATACCGCTTTAAGTGAGTTATATTCCAGTTGTTCGGTTGTTGTTTACTGTTCTGTTCCGAGCTTGTAGGATCCCTTTCCGGTGATTTCAGTAATATGATAATGTCCTTCCCAGTTCGGTCCTAGCTTTCCCTCGTTCGGACTCTGTGTGTTTGGCGTGACCTTTTTTAATACTAAGTCCCCAAAGTTGAAGTATCGAAGGTTGGCCCTTCTGTTGTAATACCTCCCGATTCGTTGCTTTTGGGCAGCCAACAGAACAAGGCAGCTTCGCGCCTTTCATCTAATAGCTCTAGGTTCGTATTCATGGCTTCGTGGTTTGATTCCTCTGTTATCGGAATCTGATACTTGGCTCCCCGACCTCGACCGGTATCAAAGCTTCGACGCCATAAACTAGAGAGAACACGGTGGCCCCGGTGCTGGACTTCGCGGTCGTATGGTATGCCCATAGGACTTCGGGTAACATTTCCTTCCATCTCCCTTTGGCATCGGTTAACCTCTTCTTCTTTTTTTGTTGAGGTTTTGGAGTATGGTTTTGTTGGTAGATTCAGCTGGTTCATTCCCACTAGGGTGGTAGGGTATCGATAGGATCCTTTTGATCTTGTGATCTTTGAGGAATTTGGTTACTTTTCAACTGATGAATTGCTTCCCATTATCGCATACGATCTCGGCTGGCATTCCAAATCGGCATATGATATGATCCCAAATGAAATCGATGACCTTTTTTTCCTTGACCTTCTCATATTCCTGAGCTTCCATCCATTTAGAAAAATAATCAGTCACAAATAGTATAAATTGAGCTTTACCTGGTGCCCACGGAAGAGGGTCAACGATGTCCATTTCCCACTTCATGAATGGCCAAGGTGATGAAACTGAGTGGAGCGTCTCCCCAGGTCAATGGATCATCGGGGCATGTCTTTGGCATTCATCATATTTTCGAATGAACTCCTTTGTGTCTTTTTCCATGTCGATCCAATAATAATCGGCTCTGATTATTTTTTGAACTAATGGCTCGACGCCTGAATGATTTCCGCAGGTACCCTCGTGGATTTCCCTCAAAACGTACTCAATATTGCCCAGTCCCAGACATATCGCGAGTGGGCCATCAAATGTTCTTCTGAACAAGATCCGTTTGTGGACAGGCTAAATCGGGCCGCCTTTGTACGCAGGGCCCTCGACTTTTTTGGATCCAAGGGTAGTTTACCATATTTGAGATATTCTACGTACTTGTTCCTCCAATCCCAAGTTAGGCTCGTCGAGTTGATCTCGGCGTGGCCTTCTTCCACTACTGACCTCATAAGTTGTACAACTTTTTCCAAGTTGAATTCGTCGTCTTCGACCGACAATCCCAAGTTAGCGAGTTTCGGCCTCGCTGTTTTGATCCTGAGGTACATATTGTAAAGTCCATTCTTTGAACCGATGCAATGTCACTTGCAATTTATCCAAGTACCCTTGCCTTCGGTTTATCTCTGACCTCGAATGTTCCATTGACTTGGTTCACCACAAGAAGGGAGTCGCACTTGGCTTCGATCACTTTTGCCCCCAAGCTCTTGGCTAGTTCAAGGCCTGCAATCATGGCTTCATATTCGGCCTCGTTGTTAGTCAATTTCACAGTCTTAATAGATTGTCTAATTATATTATCTGCTGGTGGCTTCAATACAATGCCAAGTCCGGACCCTTTTGTGTTCGAGGCACCGTCCGTGAAGAGGGTCCAGATTCCCGAGGAAGTTCCTGAGTCAATCAACAACTCTCTTTCGACCTAGGGTATTAGGGTCGGTGTGAAATCGGCCACGAAGTCTGCTAAAATCTGAGACTTAATGGAGGTTCGAGGTTGATACTCAATGTCGTACCCACTTATTTCTATGGCCCATTTGGCCAATTGGCCCGAGAGCTCGGGCTTATGCATAACATTCCTTAAGGGGTAAGTAGTTACGACACATATGTGATGACATTGCAAGTACAGTTTCAGCTTCCTAGAGGCACTTAACAGAGCGAGCGCCAGTTTTTCTAGGTGGGGGTACCTAGTTTCGGCTTCGCCTAAGGTTCTACTAGAACTCCACTCACTGCTATCTCTGAGACCGCCAAGTATAGGTACAGTTATTTGTCCGTCTTCGGTGTGTGAAGCAATGGCGGGCTCGATAAATACCTTTTGAGTTCCTCCAAAGCTTGCTGGCATTTCGGGGTCAACAAAAAATTGTTGTTCTTCTTCAACAATGCGAAGAATCGATAGCTTTGTCGGACGACCTCGAAATAAATCGCCCCAGAGCGGCTATTCGCCCGGTCAACCTTTGCACGACTTTCATATTGTCCACAACCATGATATCTTCGATGGCTTTGATCTTATTAAGATTGATCTTGATTCTCCGATTCGATACAATGAATCCAAGGAACTTACCCAACCCAACTCCAAACGCGCATTTTCAGGGTTCAGCTTCATGTTGTACTGTTTCAGTATACTAAATGTTTCCTGCAAATGTCTTAAGTGGTCCTCTGCTCGCAAGGACTTAACTAACATGTCGTCAATGTAAACCTCCATTGACTTCCCTATTTGTTTCTCGAACATTCGGTTCACTAGGTGTTGGTATGTGGCACCAACATTTTTTTAATCCAAACGACATTACGTTATAATAGTATGTGCCATATTTAGTGATGAAGGAAGTTTTTTCCTGATCACCCAGGTCCATCCGTATTTGGTTGTACCCGGAATAAGTATCGAGAAAACTAAGGGTCCGCGGCCGGCCGTAGCATCGATCATGCGGTCGATGCTGGACAAGGGAAAAGAGTCTTTGGGACACGCTTTATTCAAATCTTTATAATATACACACATTCTTAATTTATCCCCTTTCTTAGGTAACCACTACATGTGCTAACCAATCCGGGTATTTGACCTCCCGAATATACCCTATTTAAAGAAGTTTAGATATGTCATCCTTGATGAAAGCATGCTTGATTTTGGACTGGGACCTCCTTTTTTGTTTAACCGGATGGAACTTCGGGTCCAGACTCAGCTTGTGAGTGGTTATCTCAGATGGAATACCTGTCATATCAAGGTGGGACCAAGCGAAACAGTGTTCGTTACCTATAAGAAATTTAATGAATTTTATCCTAAGCTCAAAGCTCAGCCCCGTGCCTAGGTATACCTTTCGATCGGGAAGGTCCTCTCGCAATATGACTTGTTCCAGTTCCTCAACCGTCCATTTAGTGGCATCGAAATTATCAGGGGCTATAAAAGATCCGGGAATCCCATAATCATCATCCTTGACATGCCCTCGTTTGTTCGAATCTGTCGAGCAGTGATTGCTATTTCGTCCTGTCTTCGATCACTTAGTTTGGGCCTTTCGATGTTGGAACTGTAGATGCCGGGTCACCTCTTCAATCGCGAACATTTCTTTTGCGGTCGGTTTTTCCTCGTAGACCATTCTAACCCCGTCGGGTGTTAGAAATTTTAACGCCTGGTGCAGCGTCGAAGGCACCGCCCTCATGTTGTGGATCCATGGCCTTCCGAACAAGGCGTTGCACCTCATGTCTCCTTCGATTACATAAAATTTAGCCTCATGTATGGTCCCGGCGGTATTTACTAGTAATGTTGTCTCACCCTTAGTGGTTTCACATGCCATGTTGAATCCGTTTAACTCGGACTGCAGGAACGATTTGGTCTAGTAGACTGAGTTGCTCCACGACCCTTGATCCAATGATGTTGGCCGAGCTACCTGGATCGATTAACACACGTTTAGCTCTAATTTTATGTACGACTACAAAAATTACCTATGCGTCATTATGGGGCTATATAGTCCCTTCTGCGTTCTCGTCGTTGAAAGATAAAGTTTCTTTCGGTGTGTAATCCCGAGTTCGTTTCTCCCTAGTGATGGATACTTTAGTGCGTTTCAACATCGGCCCTGAGGGGTATCGACTCCACTGATGCTCATGCTGATGACGTGTTGAGGTTCTTCTTGCCCTGTCTGTCTGTCAGAACTCCTGTTCCTGAAATGAATCTTGGCTCGGTCACTCAAGAATTCTCGAAAATGTCCGTTATTAAATAGCCGGGCTACTTTCTCTCTCAGTTGCTAAAAATATTCCGTTATGTGACCGAGAGTGCCATGATATTTGCATATTTAGTTAGGATTCCTTTGGGTTGGATCGGATTGTAGAGGTCGAGGCCATTTGGTATCTTTGTTGCGCCCAATAGCTGATACAATAGTGGCAGCATCGACATTAAAGTTATACTCTGATAGCCTCAGTGCTTCTTTATGCCCGATGGGTCTATCAAGGCTGCTTTTGGTCATGAGTCCCCGGTTGTTTTGGCCTCGGTCATTTCTCCTTTCATTTCTTATGGAGTCCCGCCCGGATCTACTAATTCTTCTATCTCCATGATATGGCTGATATCGATCCCTGTTAAATCTTGGTTCGCGATCGATATCTCTTTGACTCTTTCAAGAGCTCTAACGGGATAGGGGGGCCCTGAAGAGGCCCCGAGCTGATCATCTTCGACTCTGATTTTTTGATTGATACTGGTTATGTATGTCAGCCCATGTAACAACCGCGAATTCTATTAAGTTCTACTTTAGTTGCTGCGAAGCCATCGAGCTTCGAATATTGAGTCCCTGAGTGAAAGCTTGAACAGCCCAATCATCAGTGACCGGTGGCAGATCCATTTGTTCCATTTGAAACCAGGACACAAACTCTCTAAGCATCTCGATATCCTTTAGTTTGACTATGAAAAGGTCTGATTTCCTAGTTTCGACCTTGATGGCACCTGCTGTGCCTTTACAAAAGAATCTGCAAGCATAGCAAATGAGTCAATAGAATTATGAGGTAAGTTGCGGTACCATATCATAACTCCCTTTGACAGAGTCTCCCCTAATTTTTTCAACAGAATAGACTCGATCTCATCGTCCTCCAGGTTGTTCCCTTTGATAGCACATGTATACGAGGTTACATGTTCGTTCGGGTTGGTCATTCTGTTATACTTGGGTATTTCGGGCATACGGAATTTCTTGGGGATCGACTTCGGAGCCGCGCTTGGTGGAAAAGGTTTTTGCACGAACTTCCTAGAATCCAGGCCTTTTAATATCAGGGGTGCTCTTAGGATTTGGTCTACCCTGGAATTGTAGGTTTCTACCTTTTTGTCGTTGGCCTCGATCTTTTTCTCCCCTGATTCTATCCGTTTTGTCAGCTCCTCCAACATTTTTATAATTTTGAGGTTCGCCCCCGATTCATATTTATTCGACCTTCCTACGACTGATTCATCCCTGCGGGTAATTTCTCGGGAAGGACCGGGCTCAACCCTATTCGGTACATGGCTTCGGTTTTGTAGCTGAGCTATTGCCGCCTGTTGAGCCTGCAACATTTCGAAGATTATTCGTAGACTGATCCCGTCCCCTTTAACGCTTTGGGGGTTTCGAGTTACCAATCAGACTCTTTTGTGAACGCTATTTTCGGGGTCAGTTGGCGGGTCCGAACCAACAGCCACGTATGAATTAGCGTCAACACGATCTGCAATCAGAATCTCGTTACCGGGCGCTATGTTCTTATTTTTTCCTTGGTGGCCGGACCCGTCGTCAACATGCAGAGTTGCCGATTGAGAGTTTGACATTTTTGTATTATAGCCTGGAATCAAAGACACTTCAAAGAGCAAAGTGTGAAGCAATGTGTGTGTTATGAAAATTTATATCAAATAACTACTATTATCCTTAGCGCCACGGTGGGCGCCAAACTGTTTACCTTCAAAATCAGATAACAATTGAATTTATTCGCGATTTTAAGGATATGTGATCTAATTTGATACAACAATGAGAAACCAAATTGAAAATAAAATTAATTATAAGAAATGAATGCAAACCACACAAGTTGGGCAATCTTGGCCTTGTAGGGTGATTGCCCTTGGGCCAAGAAACGTTGCAATCGGGGTCAGAAAAAGAATAATCAAATATTAATTGCTAAAGAGATCAGTATAATGCTCTTTTTAATGATAAGGAATCCACCTCTACAAATAATTAGACCCCCCTTTATATAGTAGGGGAATCCTACTTTAGGTACAATTATGTATAAGGTAAAAGATCTCCTGATTTGCTAATTAAGCGGTTCCATTGATTCATGCCGAGATTCTCGCCGTGATGCTCGACCTGTTACGGATATTTTGGCTTTCCGTTATTTTGGTTCGATGATTTTCCCTCGAGCATGTTCAGGGTTAGGGTCGGTTCTGAATCACGGGCTCAGTGTTCTCGAGGACAGACGTTCTAATCTCATGTTCTGCTTCGATGAAACTCGGGGTCAATCTTCAACCCTTTGCGTTACGAGTCCGATCTGCCCTGCAGTAATCGAGCCCGATTTCGACCGTATACAAAGAGATGTGAAAATATTGGTTGGAGACATTGGCGTAGGCATAATTTTTGGTAAGGGTATCAATATATAAAAAAGTGAACAAATGAATAAATTATTATAACATATTTCATATCATAAAGAGACAACTCAAATCATATTAACAAAACACAATTCAAGGTTTTATATTATGTGAAAGAGTCAAAAATTACTATGGAGAGGCAAAGGGAAATCGAACTCGTGACCTCTCTAATACACATGGGCGGAGGCAGAGTACGGTAGTTCCGCTGAACCCAGTAATTTTTGTTCAAACCATATATTTGTCTTAAGAAATTTATTGGATATATAAAATTTATTAATTTAGAACCCAGTAACTTAAAAGGATTACAATCCTAAATTCATAAAATTCAAATCTTGCATTAATTGAGGGTAATGTTGAAATTACGAACAAACTATAAGGAATACAAAAAATAGCAGAAAAAAGCTAAGAAGTCATAAGTTTTGGATTGTTTAGCTTATGACTTTAGCTTGTATTAAGCATTTCTTAAATTTGTTTCAACCATTTTTTTTATATTGTCAAACACTAAAAAAAAGTTATAAAGAGCTTAAAAACTAGTTTGACTAGCTTAAAACCAATCCAAACACCCTTTTGTTTAGTCTTTCTTAATATTATTATTCCAAAGGCTTGAATATTTGAAGTAGTTCATGTTTAATTTCCATATAATTTTAGGTAGATTATGATATAAGTTAACTCAAATTAAGCTTTACAAAACAGAATAAAGCATATATATGAGCAGCTCATTTTCACTTACTCAAACTATAAAAAGTTGTAAGCGGTTTAAATAATAAATTATAACACGTAAATGTCTCAATTTATCCGATGTGACAAAAGTGAGCTCGACTTCACAATTTCATTGCATATCAGCGGCACGATTTTGTGTAATGTCGAAGATTGACAAGAATTCTTGCCAGTAGCTTCAAGTATCGAAGCTTAATCGGGGGGCCTTGATTTTTCAAGAGAACTAGGATCGTTTGGACGTAGATTCTTGAGAAAGTTGATTTTGAGTGAAGTTTGATTTGAAATTAAAAATGTATTTGATATGAATTTTAGGACAAATTTTGATATGTTTTTTTTTTTGTTTTGTTTTTTAATCAAAAAATCTTTGCTCCAAACAGTAGTCTTAGACTATATTTGGGATTTGAAATTTTGATTTTCAAAATATCTTAAAAACTTTTTTTTTTCGAAAAAAAATTTCCAAAACTTATGATCAAACGCCTACTTAATTTTATAGTTAGCTTAAATAATAAGTACACCTTGATTTTATAGCACGATTTTGTGTACATGTCAACGATTGAGAAGAATTGAGGTTCTTGATTTACACATTCAAGTATTTACTTTTCTCATTTTTTGTTTTTTCAAAAAGAAATGGTATGAGTACTTTTTTTTGCTCAGTGCAATAATTTTTCCAATATTAGGAAAAAAATTACTTAATTTACTTGGAACTAAGACTTTTATATTTGTTGAGAAAAAAAGCACTTTTTTTTATTTATCTAAACGAGTGAAATGAGGCAATATTTTCAAAATACTTCAGTGAAATTTCTTTCAATTCTAGTGATCTTGAGAAAATTCAAGAAAGCAGGTAGTATAATGGAGTTTTCCACCCAGAAAAACTACTAAAAAAAAGTTTAAGATGAAATGTAGTCCTAATGGGACCCGCCTACCAATTCGGAACATAACCGCCCCCTGGCGACCCGAACTGAAAACTTTCCTTAGACGCCACGTGAAACCTCAGCTACAACATGACTCACTGAGTCAATGTAAATGAACCAGTTGGACTCCATTACTGTTTGGTTGGATTGTCCCGATTTATAAACTCTTTTGCTGGGTTTGAGATTTGAGAAGGAAAATGCAGAGCCGGGGATCCAATGCCCGGTTCTCAGGAATGGGGGCGCGATCCCCAATTTCATCCCTCATGCTCGCCATGTTCGCTACCATGGCTTCCTTCTATGTCGCCGGCCGGTGAGTTTTCTGACTTCACCGGCAATTTTCTCGCTAAAATGTTTTTGAGTGCACTGATTTAACATTGTTGTTAATGCTACAGGTTATGGCAAGACGCACAAAACAGGGTTTACTTAACAAAAGAGCTCGATAGAATAACCGGTCAGGTATGTTTAATCTTTACTTCATTTTTTAATAATTTCTTAGTATTTTTTTATTGGACATGGAGTGATTTTAATTTTTTGGATTTAGTGTTATGTTGTACTGATGTGAGTTATGTCGATTGTACTTTGTCAATGTAATGGCTCTTTAATTAGGATCCACTTGGCGGATCCAGGATCTTAATTACTAAACACGCGCTATTACTTTGTAGCATTGACTGCATACTTAGTATGGATATCTATTTCTGAAGAAAAAAAAATTCATATGGTTCAAATTGATTATAGTAGTTGTGATTGCACCAACTGCCCTATTGTCTCATCCAGCCTCGAGTTTGTAACATAAGAACTTGTCTGTAATAAGTGTCATTTGGTAGATCGCTTGGAAGCTTGTAGTGAAAAATCATTATTGTCCAATGTGATGGTGTTCAACATGTAAAGTTCAAAGAAAACACCTCGCTTTCATTAGGTTTGGAATTTTAGGCAGTAATATATATAGCAACTGATGTGCAGACTTCCGCTCTGGACGATGAATACGGTAAATGTTTTACTAGTAACAGTTTACATCCATTCTTGAGCAGATCCTCGATTGTGATGTAAACTTTGAGCTGTAATCTCAATTTTGTTGCATAAGAATAGTTTGTCTGGCACGTGTCATTTAGCAGAAGAAAAGATCATTACTGTCCAACTGCCTATGTGATTAGTGTTCAACTTATGTAAAATTCAAAGAAAGAGCTTTTCTGGTGTGATTAGGTTTGGCATTTTAGGCAGTAATATCTAGCGATAGATATGCAGTCGTATTCTCTGGGTTGCAATGAATTCAGTAAATGCTCTTCTACTAGCATCGCTTGACGTCCATTCTTGAGCAAATGCTCAATTTTGATTTTTGCGCTTTATGTGAATTAATATTTCTGCTTAATTTCCAGGGACACTCTGCAATATCTGTGGATGACACATTAAAGATCATAGAATGCAGGTTCCAAAGTCTTCTCCTCTCTGTTGGTGTTAATAGATGTTGCATTTGACAAATCGTGTACTAGTTTAATCAAGAATGTTTGGTTATTAGGGAGCAAAGGAAGAAACTATCTGCCCTAGAGATGGAACTGGCAGCTGCTAGACAGGAAGGATTTGTCTCCAAACAATCATCAGATATGAAGAGAACTAATGAAAAGGGTCCAGTAATAGTAATAGGAATTTTCACAAGATTTGGGCGCAAGAACGAGAGAGACGCTATAAGGAAGGCATGGATGTCAACTGGTAGAGTATCAGTTTTTATTACGTATCTTGCTAATGTCTTGCTCAATCTTCACATAGATCATGATGTTCTGGATTCTCATACTTTTTTTTTTCTACCCCTCCACCAGAAATGAAATGCCACAATTTGTCTTGGCATGATTAGTAAGAAGATAAATGAAAATGGACATGTGTTTAATCCTTACAAAGGAGAGGAGTGGGTGGAGAGAGCTTGTTGGAGTCCCTAGTAGCTTTCCAAAATTTCAAGAATATAGTTGAAGAATATTGTATTGAGAAGTGGATAACTACGCCCCTGTCAATATAACTTTTTGGTTTAATCATATAACAAGGTAGAACTTCTCTTTTGGTAACATGGAAACTATATTTGGACGACTTAGAAAGAAAAGGTGGGATACTGAATTCATGACGGAGAAACAATTTTTTCCAGAGTAAGGAACTTATAATTCCAACACTTCTAGTTTGACTTGAAAGTTATTTATTGGAAATTCCATGTGAGATTCTTGATGTCATGGTCCTATAGGTTTAGAATCTGCATATCTGCTCGAAATATTTCTTATCACATAATGTTATACATTCAGGTGCAGCTCTGAAAAAAATGGAGGAAGAGAAGGGCATTGTTGCACGTTTTGTCATTGGTAGAAGGTATTTCCTTTATGGTTATTACCTCTTTTGTTGTTAGTATGTACAAATTTGTTCATTCGTTTGCACTCAATTTGCAGTGCTAATCGTGGAGACAGCTTGGACAGGAGCATTGACAGTGAAAACAGTCAAACTAATGATTTTTTTATTCTTGTGAGTTGTTAAATCAGTATATTCTATTTTTAATCAGTAAGTTCATTTTCCTCGTGCTTGGTAATGGGGGCACTTATTGGTTCCCAGCCAATGAGTCAAATATGTGTTTTCTCATTGTATACTTGGCAGTATCAAAGATGTTTTCTCGAGATGCGTTCATCTTCCCTTGATTTAATTGCTCGTTTCAATTACGAATAGTTCAATGACCAGCACGGATAACGTGAGCAGCAACTTTATTTCATATAAAACCCAAATACTTTTTTGACGAGTCTGAACCGCAAAATTTTGTGGTTAAGCCCCAAATAGTCTTCCCAGCTTGAGAAATGCAGTCGGGCATAGTGGTGTTTAGCTGAAAATAGCATTTTTCTGGACAGGAAAATCATGTCGAGGCTCCCGAGGAACTCCCAATGAAAACAAAGCTATTTTTTGCACATGCAGCAGACAGTTGGACTGCTGACTTCTATGCCAAAGTCAATGACAATGTCTTTGTAAACCTTGGTATGAACAATGATCAGCAAGCACTATAAGCTAACTACTAAGACCACCTAAAGAACTTGCTAGAATTTCTTTTTCATCAAAAAAAATATATATGGCTATTCTTATGCAAATACTTGTTCTTAACGTCTGTCAAGAAGTTAATATAAGCTTCAATAAAGTGCGAATATGGTGCAGATTCCTTGGGAAATACACTTGCGTCATATTTGAGTGCCCCTCGTGTATATATTGGGTGCATGAAATCAGGCGAAGTTTTCTCTGAGAAGTAAGTGTCATTGAACAACTCAGCCTATTGGTAATATTCTTCTGAACTGAAACAGTTGCATGAAGGTGCTTGAGATCATTTTTTATGAATACAATCAATCTTACTTGATTTTGACAGGGGCCAGAAATGGTATGAACCAGATTGGTGGAAATTTGGAGATGGGAAAACGTAAGTTTCTGCTGCCCTTAAGGAAGTGCATTAACTCGTCTCTGTGTTACACTAGTTCTAATTTATTTGCTGTACTCCTCATATGAGAGGACTATCAGTATAACTGGAAAAGGGTTGATATCCTTTTTGTTTATTATTAGAACTGCTCCTGCTCTGCTGCATGTTTCCCTTGAAGCTAGACTGCAGAAATTGACTTTCCAGTTACTTGATTTGCTTGCGAGGCCAAAATTTTCAGATCAACATAATTCAGAGTTTTGTCATTTCACTATTTGCACTATCACTGTCACCTACTCTTAACAGAGTAATTAGTGGTTGTGCATTTTCTCAGGAGATCTGAAGCCTCCATGCACACTTCCCTCCCAAACCCCAAAAGAAAGAGTGTGTGTGTGTGTGTGTGTCTGTGTGTGTGTACACACACACACTCTTCTTTTGGGGTTTGGGAGGGAACACATGCATAAAACCTAGCTTCAGGACCTTAATCATGGTATTTCGTGGAGCTGAAGCCAACTTTCAAGTACCATAATTGTTTTTGCGCAAATCTGAAGTTCTTTTTTTCCCCTCTCTTTACCAGTGTACTTTTGTCTGTTTCAAACTTTCCTAGTATTTGTAAGTTAGGAAATTATTTATCTATTATGAGAAGATTACCAAAATGGAAAATTTCTTTTTTGCTTCTTTCTTGTAGGTACTTCCGTCATGCTTCCACAGAGCTGTTTGTAATATCCCAAGCGTTGGCTAGATACATTTCAATAAATAGGTGAATTCTCATACCATTGCATTCAGCACTATGGAGCGTGGATGACCTGTTCATCAAATTGTAAGGCCTGGTTTTAATTGCAGATCCCTACTCCGTACTTATGCACATGATGATGTCAGTGTTGGGTCCTGGTTTATTGGTGCCGATGTCAAACATGTAGATGACAGGAAGTTCTGCTGCTCTTCTTGGTCATCAGGTCTCTCTATATCTCTCTGTTTATACCAGTATATTCTTGGACAGATTACACCATGATCTCCTATGAAATATACTGTTTAGCTAGCTGAAAGTTGATGTTTGAGTTCGTTGGAGCAGGGGAAGTGGAATGAAGTTTCTTTTCATGGACCAATTTGTTGGACTCCTTGATGTAACCTGCGATATGTTTTGCAGGAGCCATTTGTTCAGGAGTGTGATTTAACTTGACTGAGAAGTGCAGAAGGCGTTTAAAGCGGCATACTTGTTAAGTCCCTTGCTTCGCAATTGCTAGCATTGCTTCATGACAGGGTTTTGTTAACTCATCTCTGTCAGGCATTCTTCGGGAGTTCATTCCTTAATCAGAAAATATATGTAGATTGCGGAGCTGCTGAAATTGTGAGGATTCTTTTCTGACATAAGTAAACCCAAAGTACATCTGATGTATAGGCTTCTATCCTTTAGGAAGTCAAGTATATTGTTTTACCCAACCCCTGGCTTGTGAGGGACAGACACCAATCTTACCATATTAAGATATTGTTTATTGCTTCTTCTTTGAGAAGCGAAGGGGATATGTATACTTGCTTTGAGAAGCGAAGGGGTTATGTATACTTGAATTCATCTGTGAATTTTGGGATAATATACTTTCTTGTCATGAGGAGTTCATGAAGATGGAATTGCGGAAAAGAAATTGACCATTTATTATTTTGTTCACTCTCATAGTTGCTTGTTTTTGAATCATTAGCCAGTCTACAATTATCAAGTGTGTCTACAGCTTATATTGAGGTTGGAGTCGATAACTTGTCCATGCTAGGCGAGCTAGCGCTATTTGCTGTAGCTTTATGGAATTATTTTGAAGGCTATCTGTCGTCTGATGCAACTGGTTAACTATCAAGTTGGCACTGAGACTGCATCATTAAACTGCGACTTTGATGTTGTTTTCAAATTCCTTTCATGTTAGCCTTAATTAATCGAAGTCCTTCCCATTCACTTCATATTAAAGTTAATTTTGCTAAGATTGACGGCAGCAGTAAAACCGAAAGGTTTCTTTCTTTCTTTCTTCCTTTTTTTTTTTTGGAAAAATTTTCTTTCTGATCATTCTCATGGGTGAATCGAAGTAGCAAGGATTTTATCACATGGAGGGCATAGACCATTTTACTCAATGGTTTTACAAGTTCCAAAAATTTTCTTTTTGCAAAGTGAAAGTCATCTAAAAATCCGCACTTCAACATGCATCTGGCGTAACTATTCCTCTCACTTTTTTTTTTGGCTCAATAACAATTGTTTACAAGTTAGTAATCTTCTATTCTAGTAAAATCTTCCTTCTATTCTAGTAAAATCTTCAGTAATTATATTTTATGACGTGTGTATGGAAGAAACACATCACGTTACATGTTGATCAAGTCAACATGAAGGAAGTCTTTGGAGACTGCCACATGTCGTTTATAGGATATAGTGACTGATCTCAAAGGGCTGACGTCACGAGAAGACAACGCGTCATCGACGAGGTCGAAGTGACTCGATAGAAGATGAGGACGGGGACGAGCACTCCTTTTCGGAAAGCAGTAACGACTAGTTCTAGGATTACTATAGTGAATATTCTCCCTAGTTGTACTATCTAGAATTTTGTGGCTCATGTACCTTTATAAATAGAAAGATATGTAGTTATGGAAGGGGATTGGACATTCATTGTAAAGAACAACATATTGACATCCTCTGAAGTTTCTCTCTTTATCACATACATAAAAAGTTTACCTTTTTTACATCTTTGTCTATCTTTTCTTCCCTGATCCAAGAAGGAACCGAATATTCAAAGACTTATCATAATCCATCAATGTTAGAAGAATTATTGGGGAATCTCGCCATTATCGGGTGACCCCTATTCATTTATATATTTGAATGCCATTTATTGCTATGTATTACTTTTTTTTTTCTTCATATTCTTGAGTCATTCATTACTCCATTATTGATATTATTTATTGCTATCTAATAGTACATGCGGGATATTTTCCATAAATGCACTTGATCTATCATTTGGATATTAATATTGACTAAGATTAACCCTTTTTCACTACAAATCTAATTGTAAAAACTTAGATCTAAATTTTCGGTCATACAGTTTGGCACCGTCTGGGGATTTCTCAGTCAAGTTTTTAGTTTCCATTGGATCTATAGCTCACGTGACCTACTAATCTAACAAACCACAAAGGTTATCTGTTTTCTCTGTGTGTACATGAAAACTCCATGGCAGATAACCAAGGAAGCAGAATGAAGGCGGCAGACAACGTTCCTCTCAACCTCATGAGTGCCATCAACAAAGGGTATGACACCCAAGATGAAAAGGTGACTCCAACGGCCTCCCCCAGACGAGGGAAGTCGCCTACGCCTTTTTGTAGCACGATCAAATCA
Organism: Nicotiana obtusifolia; assembly: GCA_002018475.1. NCBI lineage: Eukaryota > Viridiplantae > Streptophyta > Magnoliopsida > Solanales > Solanaceae > Nicotiana > Nicotiana obtusifolia. Next base: position 262,860 of record MCJB01012771.1, on the reverse strand, counting down.
AACGGGAAAGGGGCCTCTACGTCCGGGGGAGAAGGAGCGCCACCCGTTTAAAAATCTCCTCGAAGCATGGTTGGCCGACACTCTAGTCAGTGTGATTAGCAAACAAGCCCCATGCACGACCGCAGAAAACATGAGGGATCACGCAGCACAGCGCAGGAATGAACAGGATGATCAACCCAACCTTATTCCAGGTAATACTCATGCCATTACTGACACTGCAGGTGATAGCGTCCTCACCGCCGTGCTGAAAAGAATGGAAGAAATGAAAAACGAGAACAAGACGCTCAAGGAACAGATAAAGGAGCACCAGGAACGGTAGATAAAATACCAGATGCTCCCAAATTATTGCCAAAAAGAGATGTCGGTAGGTTCGTGGAACAACCGTACAGGGAAGAAGCGGCCCCATATGCCATATCAAAGACCTTCAAGTTGACCCCATATCTCAGAATCTACGATGGAACGACCGTTGCGGAAGATCATATAACTCACTATGTCACTGCCATGAAAGGCAAAGACCTCACCAAGGAGCAGGTGTCCCCCATCTTGCTGCAAAAATTTGGTGAAACCTCACTGGAGGGGCGTTGACGCGGTATTGACAGCTGCTAGCTTATTCCATAGAAATATTCAAAGAGATGGCTGATAAGTTCATAACGGCGCATGCCGGGGCCAAGAAAGCTGAAACAAGGGTGAACGACATCTTCGCCATCAAGCAATCCTCAAGAGAAGGACTAAGGGACTTCCTCACCCGATTCAACAGAGTGATGATGACCTTACCAAACGTCTCAGGAGGGATGGTTGTGACAGCCTTTTAGAATGGGTTAATAAAAAACCCACTAGCCGCCTAGGACGAAACCCACAATGCCTACTGTGCCGAGGTCAAGGCAAACTATGACAACCTCAACGAGCCAACGCGTCGACTCACCTCAATACAGTTTGAGCCCAAAAAGGAACGTAGGTAAAACACAAGGAAACACCATCCGGTATCGCGGCCAGGCAGGGAACGACATCAACCCTATGTCAGGGCACCCGTCCACTCTTTCGCTAGGCCGAGATCAGGCACCCACAGGAACGATCAAGGTATGCCCCTTTCTATCTACTTATAATTTTTGTGTGTCACCTACAGAGGTGGTCTACATCCTAAAGAAGCTTGCAACAAAACTGAAGTGGCCACCAAAGATGAGGTCCGACTAGAAGTGGAAAACTTGTTGCATCAAGGACATCTCAAAGAATTACCCAGCAACAAAGGCAGGAACACTTTAGCAAGGGGTCGAGAACGCCTAGGCCCACCAAAACCGCCTTCACCAGCTTGCACCATCGACGTGATTATCAGTGACAGTGACGACGCCTCCATCAATGGCATCAAATTCACCATCACTCATAAACTCAAAAGATCACCACCCATGAACGGTATGACGGACTCGAAGAGAGTATCATCTTCGATGAGTCAGATGCCGATGGTTTGACTTTCCCTCACCATCTTCGTCTCATTTTTTCTTCTTCTGAGTCACAATGATACATTTGTCATTACTTTACGAATTTTAGATACTGATGTTAGGGGAATCATGGTAGATGACGAAACCGGGGCGTGCATCATCCATCCTCGAGTCCTCGCACATATGAGACTTGAAGATAAGATAGTGTCACGCTGCATTACACTAACCGATTTTAACAATGCAGTTGAATGGACCTCGGGAGAGATCACACTCCCCGTCCTCACTAGCGGGATGACACTAGAAACAACATTCCATATCATGGATCAGGATACTGCATAAAACGCTATGGTGGGACGACCATGGATACACCCCATGAGTGCAGTCCCCTCCAGCTTGTACCAAGTGATCAAATTCCCAACACCCTAGGGAATGTTCAGCATACGAAGGTGTAAGGCCCCGTAAAATTTTACCAAAACCCGAGGTTTCGTGGTGCCAAAGTAGGCTTAGGTGTTGACGATTGTACCGCAGTACGAACTTTTTGGTTTGAACAGTGCGCTAGGGAGTAAGGGAAAATCTTTGGCAGAAAAAGACATTTTTGCGGCCCACTATGCGGCTGCAGAATCACTCTGCAGGCTGCAGAATGGCCGCAGAGTGAAGCAAAAAATCGGGCAAGTTTGGATGACATTTTGTGATCAATTATGCGATTGCAAAACCATTTGCCGGCCGCATATCGACCCGTGGAACTAGCATGAAAATTTTTTGGAGGGAGGTTCTGCGGCGCATTATGCGACTGTAAAACAGGTCTGCGGACCACATAATGGCCGCAGAGCTGGGCAGAGTTGCCCAAGTTCAGGAGGGCCATTTCGCAGTTCGCAGTATCATTATGCAGCCGCATATGCGACAACAGAACTGTGACGGGGCTCCTTTTTTTAATTTTTTTACCCGACCCTATTTCGATATATTAGAGTAAAGGACCACTTCTAAAGCAAAAACATATATTTTAGAGAGAAGGAGTGCCAAGGAGTTGGGGGGGGGGGGTTCCTAAGCTCATAATCCACCAATTCTTGCTCAAAGTTGAAGAAATTGTAAGAAAAATTTCACTAGGTCTTCATCCTAGAGGTAAGTTTCTACACCATGGCCCTCAATTTCGTGATTCTAATTGGGAATAGTTAATTAGTAAAGAAATTCTTGGGTGTGGGAGTTGTTTATTTTACATGCATATAGTATCTAGGGTAGTGGGGGAGATTGTTGAGCTCTTTTGGGTGAACTTTAGGTAGTGGGGTGAACGAATCCACCATAGGAGGACCTTAGAACCTTAATACACACCTAGTATTTGATAAAATGCTCAAGTGAGCTAGAATTATGAACTCCTTCCTAATTTGTGTTCAATTTGCTATATCTCTAAATAGATCGATGAGGCTAAGAATTCCGAAATATTGTGGTAATTTTAAAAGCTCGAGGCAAGGTATGTTCCTGAGTTGTCCATTATGAATTGACTTTTCTGAATAAGTTTGGCGTCAGATAATGTATATGTATATGAATATGTTCAAATGTGTTCCAGAATGTTCCTATTAAATTGTGCTATTCTTCAGGAGAGTATTTGAAGTATGAGTATGTATTAAAATATTGTGACTTCAAGTTAAGTCCAAATGAAAGTGATCACATCAAATTGTATAAGAGATCATATGTGCCTAAGACCTTAATTTGCTCAAGTATGTGATTAAAGTCTTAATTTGAAAGGCCTTATTGTTGTTTAGCCATTATAATGATTGAAAATGGAATAATGAGCTTGAATTATGAAGTACGGCTAATGTGCCAACAATGATATTGCGTTATGGCCAATGGTGTCAATAAAATGAATGACATGTAAAAGAATATGAATTGAGTGGTAATTACTTTTAATAATAAATGCCTTGAGAGTATCGTTTAGCCACCAAGGAAAGGTAGGTCGGAACAACCTAACCCCGAAACTGCATGTGCCGGTGTAAGAGTGATTGAGCAGTAAATCCCTGTATTAATGTGATGAGACTGTTTTCCCTTATGTGGGATGAGACTGGTGTGTTGAGATGTTTTCCCCTTAAATGGGATGAGATTATTGCTAGCTAGATGCAATGTAATGTCTACCCACATGGCATTCTGGTGAGACGGCTTAGCCGATCGGGCTGAGATCGGACGCCATGCCACGCACATGGTGGTATTGTGAGTATATGTATCGGGGTGAGATGGCTTAGCCAGTCAGGCTGAGATCGGACTCCGTGCTAAAATACAGTGGTATATCAGTGCTAAAGATCTCCCAACTTAAATTACCGAAACCTACTTGAAATTTACGTTTCCCCTAATGTGGCACTTTGATACCGTTTGAGTCTCTTATTGATATCATGTTTTATTCTTCGTTTACTGTTGCTCGTTCTATTGAGAGGGTATAGTTTTACATACTAGTACTATTCCATATGTACTAACATCCCTTTTGCCGGGGGCGCTGCATCTTTAATGATTGCAGGTGGTTCCATAGCATGTGGTATTGATCAGTGATAGCAGCACACCCTCTCCTCAGCTGATTTGGTGAGCCCCACTTTATTTCGGGGTCCTATATCTTTTATCCTTGTACATAGCGTTTTGAGGTATAGCCGGGGCTTTGTTGCCGGCACTGTCATAACACTCTTTTGTTCCCTATTAGAGGCTCCGTAGACATAGTGTGTGTTGTGTCTGTTTTAGGAAAGTTAAAACTAAAAATGTTGTAATTGTATCATCTGTCCCACTTTAACTATGATGCACAATGTACTGTTTTGAACATTTGTTAAGGACGTAACTAATGAAAATGAAATGGTGTTGTTCGCATGACTTCTTACTGACGAATTAATGAAATGCATTCATCTTTTTATTTGTGGGTGAGTTGGGTAGATGGAACTGTGCATTCTTGCTCGACCGGAGTAACTATTGGTCGCGCTCCCCGAGGTCGGGGCATGACAGAGGGGAACAACGTACATCCCAGGAATGCTATCAAATCGCCATGGACGGCACAACAACTCAACAGAAGAAAGAAAAGAAAAAAGAAGCATAGCAATCAGTAGGGCCGAGGTCACTATAGGTTGAAGCCAAAGAAGTCATTATGGACCCAAAGATGGTCGAAGCCGGAGGATCAACCATAGAAGACCTCGATCACGTCCGGCCATATCATAGCGACCCCAGCAAAAAGGCCTATATCGGTTGCAAACTCCGAGACCCAAGTAAATTTCGTCAATTCTTAATAACTAACGCAGATTTATTTGCCTTTAGCCATGCAGGTATGCCTGACATCTCAAAGGAGATAGCTACGCACAGGCTAAATATCAACCCCTACTACCCCCAGTAAGACAGATCCGACGAAAGTTCAACCCCACAATCAACGAGGTCGTCCATAAAGAAGTAGAAAAGCTATTAGCAAAAGGGCTCTATCAGGGAGTCAAAGTACCCTAAATGGATTGCCAATGTGTTAACGGTCAAAAAGAAAAACGGGAAATGGAGGATGTGTGTGGAATTCGCTGACCTGAACAAAGCATGCCCAAAGGATTCATTCCCGCAATCACATATGGACCACCTCGTAGACGCAACATCGAGACATGAGCTACTAAGCTTCCTGGATGCCTACTTAGGCAACAACCAAATAATCATGGAGGAAGATGACTAAGACTACGTTCATCACTCATAGAGGAACCTATTGTTACAGGGTCATGCCATTTGGGTTGAAGATGCGGGGGCTACTTATCAAAGGTTGGTCACGAAAATATTCAAAAATCAGCTCGGCAAAATCATGGAAGTATACATTGATGACATGTTAGTCAAATACATAAGGGCCAAGGATCACGTCGACCACCTAAAGGAAGCATTTGACATACTGAGAAAATATAGGATGAAACTAAACCTCGAAAAATACGCGTTTGGCATAACCTAGGGAAAGTTTTTGGGTTTCGTAGTACCACAGCAAGGAATCGAGGTCAACCCAGATCAGATTAAGGCCATCGACGGGATACCGGAACATCTAACCAAAAAGAAACAAGTTAAAAGACTTACAGGTCGAATTGCCGCCCTATCCAGGTTCATCTCACGATCATCTGATAGGTGTCACAAGTTTTTCAACGTACTCAAAAAGGATAATGACCTTGAGTGGACACCTGAGTGCATCCAAGTGTTGAATTAGCTTAAGGAATACCTGTCGTTGCAACCTTTGCTCTCAAAGCCCGAGCCCGGGGAACATCTCCTCGTCTACCTCACAGTTTCAAAAGTAGCAGTAAGTGCAGTATTAGTTCGAGAAGGCAAAGGTACGTAATATCCAATTTATTATACTGTTAAAACACTTGTCAATGTCGAGACGAGGTATCCTTACCTCGAGAAACTGGCCCTGACCCTGGTCATAGCTTCACGAAAGCTTAGGCCATACTTTCAGTGCCACCTGATCTCGGTCGCCACCACATTTACTTTAAGAAGCATATTGCACAAATCCGAGCTATCGGGGAGGCTGGCCAAGTAGGCAACTAAATTAAGTGAGCACGACATCACTTATCATCCTCGCACGGCAATAAAGTCGCAAGTGCTCGTCGACTTCGTCACAGACTTTAGCGCAAAAGTAATGCTTGACGCCGCAAAAGAAGCCACTCAAGCTTCTCTCCAAACATATGACCTTTGGGTCCTACATACCGATGGCACATCCAATGCCTGCGGGTCCGAACTGGGACTCGTGCTTGAGGTTCCCACCGACGAAATAGTTCGCCAATCCATAAGATGCCTAGATATGACTAACAACGAGGCCGAGTATGAGACCGTAATTGCAAGATTGAGACTAGCACTCGAGTATGGGGCGAAGCAATTGAAGCTACACTGCGATTCTCAGCTCATCATCAATCAAGTTACTAGGACTTTCCAAATCAAATAGCAGATATTGCAGAGATATCAGACTGAGATCTGCAAATTGCTGCCCAATTTCAATGCGAGCTCGACCAGATTTCACGAACTCAGAATGTCAAAGCAGATGGCCTTGCCAAATTGGCCGCCGCCACTAAAAGCATAACTCCCGAGGATAAAAGTTAGTTCACCTCCTCAGCTCGGTGTTAAACCACATCAAGGTAAAATCTATAAACCTACCTTGGGACTGGCGTAATTATATTATAAATTATTTGCAGGACGGAACACTCCCTAATGACAAAAAACTGAGAATGCAAGCCACTAGGCACAGCCTCCTTCACAGCAACTTGTATAAGAGAACGTATGGCGGCCCCTTAGCAAAATGCTTAGGCCCGAACCAAACGCAACTCGTTCCCGAGGAGGTTCACAAAGGCCATTGCGGCAATTATTTCGGTAACCGAGCACTTGTCAAGTGCCTCATACGGGCCGGATTCTATTGGCCCACCATGAAGAAAGACGCCCTAGAGTTTGTGAAGAAATGTGAGCAATGTCAAAAATACGCCCCAATAATCCACCAAGCAGGCGAACACCTCCACCTGTCACCTCTCCATGGCCATTTATCAAATGGGGAATGGATATCGTAGGACCACTTCCACCGAGACTAGGTAATGTAAAATTTCTTTTAGTTTTAACTGATTATTTCTCTAAGTAGGTGGAAGCAGGAGAATCACCCAAGTTTGGGAGCAAGAGGTAATCGCCTTCATATGGAAAAACATCATCTGCCGATTCGGTCTACCTAAAAAGATAAGCTGTGACAACGGGCCCCAATTCACGAGAAGAAAAAACACAGAATTTCTCGAAAAATGGCGCATCAAAAAAGGATAATTTCAACTCCTTACCACCCGGTCGGTAACGGGCAGGCAAAATCCTCCAATAAATCTATCTTAAACATCATGAAGAAGAAACTCGAGGAGGCCAAGGGATTGTGGCCAGAAATACTCCCAGAAGTATTATGGGTGCACATAACAACCCCAAAAATGAGCACAGGAGAAACACCTTACTCTCTAGTCTATGGGATGGAGGCAGTCATACCAGTCGAAGTTGGAGAACCCAGCCTAAGGTACTATCATGAAAGCGGCACCAACAATGACGAGAATAGGAGACAAGATCTCGACGAGGTCGAAGAGCGACGATATATGGCATACATAAGAATGGTCGCATAGAAACTGCAAGCAGAACACTACTACAACATAAAGGCAAAGGTACAATTACTCAAGATTGGGGACTACGTGCTTAAAGCCAAGACCCACGCAGGCAGAGTTCGTGAGAGAGAAAATTAGGAACCAACTGGGATGGACCATACAAAATCATAGGCAAAGCGAACAAGGGTTCATTCCAACTAGAAAATATGGAAGGGAAGCTCCTACCAAACAATTGGAATATCAGCCACCTCAAATACTTCAACTTTTGAAATACAAGAAATGCCCCGTAAGTCATACTCTTTTTTCCCTCACTTGAGTTTTGTCCCAATAAAGTTTTCTCAAGGAGGTTTTTAACCAGGCGACGAGCGGGACACTTCGAGTTGGAGTACGTAAGAGCATACGTATTTTTCATTGCCCAACTCCTCAAGGATCTCCAAGTCGGACAACGAAAGGACTAGGTATACTGGGATTGGGATGCCAGCCAGCACCCGAAATTTGTAATTTTCTCCAACAGTTGCCTCAGGGCGAAATGATGTAGTCAAAGCAATGATATTGAAATAAATAAGACAGGAGTTCATTGAAACTGATCTCCTTAAATGATACGTTCGACTAGTTCGAACACCTAACGGCCCACGGCCACAACATAATCAAAGGTAAGTTCGACCAGCTCGAACAACTCCTATCGGCCCTCGGCCACGTTTAATTAAAGGTAAGTTCGACTAATTCGAACAAGTCCTATCGGCCCTCTGCCGCGTTTTATCAAAGGTAAGTTCGACCAGTTTGAACAACTACTATCGGCCCTCGGCCACGTTTAGTCAAAGGTAAGTTCGACCAACTAGAACAACTCTTATTGGCTCTCGACCACGACTTAATGAAAGGTATGTTTGATCAGCTCGAACAACTCCTACCGGCCCCAGTCACGACTTAATGAAAGGTACGTTTGATTAGCTCGAACAACACCTATCGGCCCTCGACCACAACCTAACGAAAGGTATGTTCGATCAGCTCGAACAACACATATCAGTCCTCGGCTACGACTTAACGAAAGGTACGTTCGACCAGTTCGAAAAACTCCTATCGGCCCTCGGCCTCAACCTAACTTAACGGTATGTTTGACCCGTTCGAACAACACCTATCGGCCCTCAATCTAAGCTCGAGTAGAAGATAACAATGAAAAAGCACAGAAGCAAAACACAAGTACAGAAATGAGAATGCACAAAGACAAAAACATACATATGAAACCAAAATAAACTTTTGTATTTATAGAAAAGTTTTTACAAAGATGTTCAAAGGCGCCAACAAAAGGTACAATACAAAAGTTGAGCAAAACAAAAAGTTAAATTTAGTGGCCATCGCCACCCTGATCTCTACCATCCCCTCCTTCCTCGCCTCGGCCATAAGTAGAACCAATCAGAAAATGCATGTTTATCAATGCAGCGTATCGGGAACAGGAATCATCATGACGTCACATCTTTTCCTTGTCAATATGGTTCTATTGAATCACCCAGAAAGATTAAGATTTTGAAATATGTGGTCCTCGAAATTCCACGTCGCCCGCTTTTCACAACGAACACAACCGTTGTTATCCGCTCATTGAACTCGCCCACGGAAACAGCCTCAACAAGCGAGGGACTAACTGTATGGGCGAAAAACATCACGTTACATATTGACCAAGTCAACATGAAGGAAGCCTTCGGAGACTGCCATGTGTGGTCAATAGGATACAATGACCTGACCTCAAAGGGTCGACATCACGAGAAGACAACACGTCGTCGACGAGGTCGAAGTGATACGACAGAAGATGAGGACAAGGACAAGCATTCCTTTTCGGAAAGAAGTAACGGCTAGTTCTAGGATTACTATTCCCTAGAGAATATTCCAGTGAATATTCTTCCCAATTGTACTATCTAGATTTTTGTGGCCCATATACTCTTATAAATAAAAATATATGTAATTATAGAAGGGGATTGGACATTCATTGTAAAGAACAACATATTGACATTCTTTGGAGATTCTCTCTTTATCACATACATACAAAGTTCACCTTTTTACATCTTTGTCTATCTTTCTTCCCTGATCCAAAAAGGAACCGAATATTCAAAGACTTATCATTATCCATCATTGTCAGAAGAATTATAGGGGAATCTCACCTTTATCGGGTGACCTCTATTCATTTATTTACTTGAATGTCATTTATTGCACTCTTTCATATTCTTGAATCATTCATTACTTCATTATTGATATTATTTATTGCTATCCAACAGTACACGTGGGATATTTTTCATAAATGCACTTGATCTATCATTTGGATATTAATATTGACTAAGATTAACCCTTTTTCACTACAAATCTAATTGTATAAACTTAGATCTAAAATTTGGGTCATACGATGTGATGATGTAACATTACCTGCATTTGATGCATACTCTAAATCAATAAAGGTACAAAATTTATTAGTCCATTTAACATTAAGAAAATAGTTGCATTGAATATTTTCCTATTTCAGAAAAAATAAGAATATTTTCCTCTTTGTGGAAAAAAAAATAGAAAAAGGAAGTGTATTCGTGTTTGGGTTGATCACCCATCCAAATCCAATACATTATTGGGATTTTTTCGTTCCTATATAGTATTTCAAAAATTATTACAAAAATTGTCCACATTATGAATTTACCCGACCTAAATACAGTTTATCTACAAAGTCTATACATTTCCATAAACTAGAATCCTTTTTGCGATAGTCTTCCATATTTAGGCGCAAGATTTTTGGGATCGCTTAGAGATTTTACTGATGCAATCCTCGCACCAATTTTGAAGGCAACATATTCATAGAATCCTTCTATTATGCAGATTTTCGGTGGTTATCATCGCATCCTTCTATTATCTATTTTTTTCTGGTTTCCTCTGGTTTTCCATAAACAATAGTTTTAAATAATTCAATTGTAAATAATTAGCTACAATCGAATTGAATTTTGCGACCTGATGTCAAAATTAGCGATTATGTTTTAGTTCAATGGGTGGTGGGATAGCGTTGGGAGATACAAAGATTTTGATGTTGACGGAATTGTAGTAAATGATGATTCAAATTATAGTCAATTGAATTCCGCAATGGCAGAGCATCTAATGATCGATACCTCCGCAAAATTCATCGAAATCAAATACACTATCAATGAACGGTGTCCTCCAATGAAAATTCGGAGCGATATGGGAGTGCGAGTGTATATGGAAACGAAAAAGGAAAATAAAAACTTAGGAATGTTTTTGCTGTGTATAACAGTGCGTGATTTCGATTTGGAATGCAGTATGTCGAGTGCAAGCACAATCGCAAGTTTGCTCTGTTTTTCCAGTGCTGATGTTTTTTCAATTTCAATTATTTATAATTTTTCTACATATTATCTACAATTCTACTACATAACAAATGCAGTTCAACTATTTTGTCTCTACAAGCATTATTTCAAATACTGAACACACAAATATACAGAGGTTTGAATTGCTATACTTTTAATTGAGTGCACGTTCTTCTGATTATCTTAATACTAATATGGTACAATTGTCAAGCAATTGTAACACAATTGGAAAAGTATCAGGAACAATGAAGTTGATTGATATGCAAACATCTCCGGCAATTGTGGAATTTGAAAGTATCATCATAACAGAACATACCGCCAAATGTAATTGAAGTTGGCCAAGTTTACCAAGACAAGCAAAGAATTGTCAGTGCAATGAAGCATTATTCTATCATAAATAAGTTTCACTTGGGTGAAAAGGTGTAGTGCAAGAAGGTATGAACATTTTATTTTTCATTCATACTGTGGATAAGTTGTAGTTTTTTTGTATATAAATTGTATGAGATAATTTTTTGTGCACAAAAAGTCTCGTATTTTATGCTACAATTTCCATAATATTTTTTGAATTGTTTTTATTCTGTATCTACTGCCTCGTATGTGTTGGTGACAATTGTACGTGGCATTTCAAGTCCACCAGCATAAATGAATCAGCATTGTTCAAGGTTCGAAAATTCAATAGCTTGCACACATTCTCTTTGATGGACAACACATACATATAACGCAAACCAACTGCCATGGTAGTTGGCAACATGGTGATGCCAAAATATGCAGATCCTAAGACAATATACACACCAAAAGACATACAAACTGACATCTTGTCGGATCATGGTGTGAACTTAACATATATGCAAGCTTGGAGAGCAAAGTAAAAGGCTTTAGAATTTTTGAGAGGTCATTCTGCTTATTCCTACAGCCGATTGCCGAGTTATTTGTATATTCTGGAGAAGGTTTATCCGGGGTCGGTAGTGAAATTGCAGAAGACTGAAGATGACTGTTTCTTGTATGCATTTATTGCACTTAGTACGTCCATCAAGGGTTGGGAGCATTATAGGCCAGTTGTAGTAATTGATGGGACCTTCTTGAAATCGGCATATAGGGGAATCATGCTAACAACTAGCACAATGGATGCAGCAGGTAATGTAGATAAATTGTAAAAATATTATTATAAAGTTATTTTTGAGACTGCATTTTTTATATTCTTAAGTTTTATTACAGAAATTGAATTTCTTTTTGCCACATGTATGATAGGTAGTATATTACCACTAGCATACGCCGTTATTGATTCAGAAAATGACGCATCATGGAGGTGATTTTTTGAGCAATTCAAACATGCTATGGAGAAAAACCCAAATATGTGTGTTGTTTTGGACTGGAATGAGAGTATCTTGAATGCAACATCTACTGTTTATACCTGCATGCCACATTATGCTTGCATGTGGCATATTTGGACAAATGTAAGGTCAAAGTTCAAGAAGAGTCACCTAAAGTTAAGCGAATTGTACTTTGCCACGGCACAATAATACACGTTTGATGAATTTAATGAAAGAATGTCAAAGATTGAAGAGATCGACACACGTGTTAAAGCATACCTATACGATATTGGCTATCACAGATGGTATCGGGTACATGCTACAGTTAACAGAACGTGGACGATGACACTAAATGTTGTAGAGTCATTGAATGCGGTAACTAAAAATGCAAGAGAGCTGCCCGTAGTAGAACTATTAGAGTACATGAGGACTCTTCTTGAACGTTGGACTAATGAAAAGTTATTAAATTCAAAGGGTACAACATTCACATACTTTGGGAAAAAATACAACAAAGAGTTGGAGGACAACAGGATATTATCACAGAAGATGAGAGTAAGTTATAGCCAATAACATCAAATCATTGATTCCATCAAACTTAATATATACTGTTAATTGTAGAAAAGTTGTATAATTGTAGTTATTTTGTATTTTATTTGTTGATGACAACTTGTTGTGTGTTTGTAATGAAAATGTAGGTGATGGCTTTAACAGATTACATCCATACTGTGATACATGGTGTGAAGCGCTTCATTGTTTGCCTTCAAAATAAGAGATGTAGTTGTGGACAATTCCAGCTTGATGAACTTCCTTGTGCACATGCTTTGGCGACTTAGAGGCATAGGAACGAGTCTTATGAAAACTATTGTTCTCCTTATTACACGAGGGAGAGCCTTCTGAAGACTTATGAAATGCTAGTAGACCCGCTGCCTGACGAAAGCAAATGGAATGTGCCACAGTATATAGCTGAAGAAGTTGTAAAGCCACCTATCGGAAAAAGGCAGCCAGGAAGACCTCAAAACTAAGCTACAAACCATATGATGAAGTGAATGCAAAAAAGTACAAGGTTACATGTGGCAACTGCGGAGTAGAATGGCATAACAAAAGATCTTGTAGGAATGCTCCAAAATGAAAATAAAAATTGATATAGTTTAAAGTTTTTCTTACTTAGTACTATTGATGATAATCTGTCCGTTAAGACATGAAGTTGTATTTGTTCTGTTCAGGAGAATTATAGTTGTGCTGTAAATGTGTTGCTAATTTGAATAAACGTTGTCTCATAGAATGAATGCTTGCTAAACAGATTTCAACTCTTAATGCAATTGGTTTGTAGTTGTTTTGTTTAAATACTGGTATTTATTTATTACTTTCAGATTTTCATAACAACACAGCTAAATTGAATAAATTATGTATTTTTATTTATTAGTTGTAGAAATAATTGTAGTTATGTTGTAAATAAATTATATAGTATGAAAATCGAGATCAAGTACTAACAACTTTCAACTAAAAAAAAACCACAGATGTTGTATATCTATGTATTAGAATTCTGGACAAAATAACAACACAAAAGGCAAAACAACTGTAGCACAAATCTGGTACAGATGAATTGCAGTTGACTCCTTCCTAATAAACAATTTGTCTACAACTTTACTACAATCCAGCTACATCTACACAGTTTAACTACAAATTTTCTCCTGAGTAGGGCAACTAATTCTTCTTTTTCCGAATATGTGTTCTCTTGTTCACAGCTGGTACCCTTTTTTCTTCTTGCTAATCTTCTAGTCACCTCACTTTCACTAATTGCACCAAGCTCTTGCTTTTTCCTAGCATAATCCCAAAGGAGCGCTCCATAGCGTCGTCGGTGTTGACCAATATCAGAAAGGTCTTCCTTTAAAATTGATAGCTCTCCAATGCTGACATATTCTGCAAATTCCGCCACGTATACACCACAGTCACTGCAAAAAATAATTTAGGAAAAAGTTTTAGCATTTATTGTAAAATACAATTAATTAAATAGAAGGAAAGCAACACATACAGTGATCCTTCTTTTTGCTGGGTTATCTCACCGACCAACCACTGAATGTCAAGAGGGTCAGTAACACCTTTTTCAAAGTATGCCTTTGTCTTCTTGTAGTTGATGTTTGGACGCTTGCCATAGAAATCGGTGCACGACAAGTAGAGGGGGGATCAAAGTAGCAAACTCTTTGACAACATATTCAACAAGTTTGTGATTTCGTAAACAGATCAAAGAATCATAAATATATAGAACCCTATCGGTGATGTCAAACACAACCAACAACTAATAAAATTTCTTCATAATATTTATTGGTATAATTACAAAATCAACTTTGTCCCATGCAACATTTGCAAGTAATCGGTACCCAATATGTATTCTGTCACGACGCCCTGGGGTTTGACAACAGCAAGCTTCTTATCGACAGGAACATTAATATACCTCTCATAAATTTGTTCAATTCTAGTCTTGAACATACAGTCAGTGGTTGTAAACCGTATTTTATTTGCAGGACCATACTTTTCTCTCTTCCTCAAGTAGTATAAAATAACATCAATGTGCTGCAAAAAAAAATAGATTTGATTGTTTCTCAATGTTTGATACAATGTAACTACAATTTTCAAACAAAAAATCTACATATTTCTAAAATAACAGAATACTACAGCTAATCATTAAATTCTGCCAAGATATGTGTATACCGTGTTGTTGAGCACTTGCCCGGGATGTGCCAATGTATAAAACCAGTCTTTTTTATCAACTTTCTCCACTCCAAGATCAAACCAGAGTTGAGCTGGTTATCTTTTAAAGTATAAGGCGCCTTCCTCCTATTTAGAGACATATCAAGTACAATTATTATGTAGTTTCAGTTTGCAATCCATAAATTGTATGCACTCTATATTATAAAAAAAAATCTAACCTCTTTGAAATCGTGTTGGTACCTAAATATAACCACTTATTGAATTCTTCCAACAATTCAGGATCAACATTGTCTCCAATAAACCCAGTAAATGGATGCTTGATGTTGAAAATAGTAGGAGGTCCAACAGAAGTGCTTCCCTCAGAACTGAAATAAGGGAGAAAGGGCGATCTGGCATGCTTTCCAGGAACCCTTGCTCTTCCCTGATGCACAGGGATTGTTTCATCTTCATTTACCTCTCCAAACTTAACAATTTGTGAGAAATTCTCTGGAAGCTCAAAATCATCAAGTGTTACTGCCCTTTTTGCAGATTTGGAGTCATTGTCTGAATCAACTACATTGATATAGTCGGCTAGTTCACCTACAATAATTAAAACAAAAGAACAACATTGTATGTTGGTTGCATTAGTTCTTTTGGGAAGTGAAACTTATATAAAAGCTGCTTTTTTTTTCCTACAATTATACTGTAACATATAATACCAGTGAGATCTTCATTGCAATCGTCTCCTTTTTGTATATCATTTGCTTGTTGAATGGGAGATTGCAAAGGCACAGTCTCCTTCTCCTCATTTAAATGCTCTCCTTCTATGCCAAGTTTTGCATTCTGTTTTGGAGAGTCCACATGCATTGTTTCCTTCTATGTTACAACAAATGTGTATAACTTAATAAAATTGTAGATCACTTGCAATTAACATAAATTACACTGTAGATAAATTGAAGTTAATTTGTTTAAATGTTGTTCTGTAACTCTGATATAATATGTATTGTGCAATATGTAGATAAATTGTAGTTTAATTGAAGTTAATATGTAGATAAAATCATACCTGCAGTTTCTTCCTCCAATGCCCCTGTAAATTGGGAAGATAAGTCAACACCTACAAGAAAATTCTCCTCATTTTGAATGTTAGATATGTGTCCTGTATCTTATAGAACAATTGAAAATATAACATAGATTATTTGTTTGTAGTTGTTGGTAATTTAGGCTATATGTAGATATATTGTAGATATAATATAAATATAAGGTAGATTAGTTGTCAATTGTTAAAAAAAACCTGTTTTACTGCTGCTGGCCAACACTGGTTTAGCACTACTGCCCGCATTCTATTGTTTGTTCTTTTCTTTGTAATGCTCATAATTTTTCGTATAACTACCAATAAACTGCATTGGGAATTTGTTAGGCTGTACCTTTATGAATAATATTATAAACATAAACATTGTAAAAATTGTTGTGTCAAATGAATATATTTCGAATGAAACCTTAGCATCAATTGCTTGTAACACAGACTTAATGGAATCATTGAGTAGCACGCGAATGCTATCTAATTCTTCAAAAACCTAAAGAACGAAAAATTATTATAATGTATATAACAATTAGAGGCTTACATATACATACATACATACATACATACATATATATGTATGTATGTATATATATATACACACCTCTTTCTTGAAGGCTCCAAGGTCTGAACCGACCTGCGTATAAAAAATAGAAGAATTAAAAAAATAATTTGCATAACATAAATTAAAGAAACCAGCTAGGATTATCTTAATTGGTTACTTTATCAACATCTTTTCTTAATTTTTTTAATTGTTTTATAATATCTTTGTTGGTATCTATTCCCATTGCCTGCTTATGTCCAGATGGAGATGGAGATGGAGATGGAGATGGAGCATCTGTCGGATGCTCGGACTTTGTTTCAGCTTCAACTTTGTTTGGCAAATTCATTCTTGAAAGCTTTTCAGGGGATTCAAGCATGTTGGTGAACTGAGAGAAAAAAAAAATGTGAGAGACCTAGTCATAATATGTATAAAATGTGTAGATAATTTATATTTAATTTTCTCCAGAAGTAAAGAACATTTATCTTGATCCATGATGGTTTGATCATTCTATCTTCCAAAGAAGATATCCATATCTTGTCCTTACTAGCTGTCCAGTTAAGTATGGGGGGGATCGAATTACCAATCCTTGTAGCTATATCAGTGTTGACTGTAAAGCAACACTCATACAACCATATTTGCATAGCGAGTGCGAAACCTCGAATGAGATAAAAATGCACAGAAGGGTTGAGCTTGTGCCTAACGGACTGAAGCAATTGTACATAAGCTTCGATACCCCATGCGAAATTCACATACTGCCCCGAGTCCATCAAGTAGAACCTAAAATGGTCTATCAAACCATTATCTTTCTCTGAAGGACAAAGGAAGAATTTTATTAGATAGAGAATATGCAGCTTAACTGCATCCTCATCATTCACCCAACTACGGCTAGATACAATTTGTTTCAAGTATGACTTATCAACTTTTTCCTTGTTCGGAAGATAGCTCCTCATTATTTTAATGTCATACTTAGGTGTGTAACCAAAGTCCGTTACTTCTGTGACACATCTAAGGCCAGTGATGAGGGTAAACTCCCTCAACCCAAAGTTCAGCCTCGCACCCTTTATCTCTGTTGTAAAAAAAATCAGATACGGATGCGTTTAATTCATACTTCATGAGAAGATGAATTGCCTGATTTTGGATAAGAAAATGACCAAAACATGTCTTCTTAAACAACTTACCCATTATCAGACAATAACATATTGATTTGGCAAGGAACAATAGGGTCGGATAATGTCTGGAACCTAGTGATGCGATAATCAACATCATGTTTGTGCAAAAAATATTCGATCCTGCACCAAGTGAACAGTAAGTTAAAAAAAGACTTGTTTGAATATCAAAAACAAAATAAATATAATTCTACTACAATTTATCTACAATCAGAAAGACATAAATACCTTACATACAAATAAGTTACAAAATTAGTAAACATCTATAACAACTTACTACATTGAAGCTACAAATTATGTTTAGAGCAGGAAATTAGAAAATAACAACAAGACATAACATATATAATTTGTTTATAGAAAATGAAGCTAACATCTACAAATGGAGCAACTAATAACCAACAAAACCAACTAAATAAGGTAGTAAATCCCATAACAAAATATTTTTGAATAATTTACAAGAAATCTACAATTTCTAGGGAAATGTAGAAAATTTGGTAACTAAAAACAAATATACATAATGTAGACAAAATGTCTACAAATACAATAAAAACAAAATGTATGCATAGTCGTGAGACTGTGAACAGGTTTTGTAACTTTAGAAAAAAATCTAAAATTGTAACTACTAAAATTTTACCTTCTCCAATGACTGTTGGGATATAGGCTTGGGTGATTGTTGAACCTTCTTCTTTTTTGAAGGTTTGACAGTAAGAGAAACTTTAATTTATTTTTTTTTTGCAGGTTTTGGGATAACTTCTCCTTCGATAAAATCATCATCAAGAGCAATTTCTTTTCTCTTCCGCTTTACTGATTTAACAGATGTCGAAGCTTCACCAGTATCCTTGTCATGCTTGAGTTTTGTTCGAGCTTCCTCCCTAGCTTCACGAGGAGAAAACTTAGACTTTGTCTCTGGTTTTGCATGGGCCGATTTCACTACTTTTTTGGGTGATTCCTACGACAAAACACCCAAATCAAAAGGGAATATCACCAACATTAGATTGTTTAGAGCTATTCTTCAAAACTCCTTTCTCCTTTATTGTAATGGAAGGAAACGTAGGATTTAGAGAGAGAATTCAGAAAGATTGAGAGAGATTATTAAAAAAAATTGAAGAAAACTTGAAGGGAGCGTTAATGGAGGGAGAAAGTACGGGTTTGGAGAGAGAAACGTGGGGGAGTGGGATATGTACGTTAGAGAGATTTTAGGAGTTAATTGATACTCATTAAATTCCTAAAATATATATAATAAGTAAAATGTATATGTCTATGTAATTAAATCAAAAAATGAGTAGGGAGGGTAATAAGTTTTGAATTACTATATAGGAATGTAATTGTCCCTACATTATTTGGATCGGAAGAAGGCCGCACGGCTTAGGCACAAAGCCCAAAAATCAGAATCAGTAACAAAAATGAAAATGACATCAGGTAGCCACTTTTAAGCAATGTTATTTAAATATATCCACAGTTTACAATATATTTAAAGATTAAATAATTTTGCTTAAACTTCAGGACATCGTGTCCTAAAGTTCGAAAATTATGTCTAAAAGTTTGGATCTTATATCCTGAATTTTAAATTAGTAGTTCAGAAATTTAGGACACTTTGTCATGATCAAATTAACAGCTCAAAAATTTAGGACACTAAGTCCTGAATTTGAAATTTTAAAATACTTAATTCTGAAATTTGTATGAATTGACTAATCTTTAAATACATTATAAATTTAATTATAAATATAATTAAATAACTGGCTTAAAAGTGGTTATTACTGCACTTCGCCCTAACAAAAGCCGTGCTTACTGACGGAAATCAAATTCCCGGGTTCGAAGAAACTCTCCTGCCATCTAGTTCAATTTTGCTCCTCTTCCAAATTGTGCTGTTGTGATCAAAATCAGTGAACGCCCAGCCATGGAATACGATTACAGGAACAGAACAGGATCTCCTTACGATACACAATTGCCGCCGATGTACGGCAGACCAGCAACCGGCGCTCCACATCCACATCCACATCCCATGTACGGTCAACAAGCTCCCGGACTATATCCTAGGGTTGGTCAACCCTCCGGCGGCGGCCGTAATCCTCCTATTCATCACACCTCTTCTCCGTCCTCCAACAGTATGTATTTCCTCGATCTCTGATCTCTCATTTATGTAAGCGTTGTAGGTTAATCTGTTCGGAGTCAATTCAATTAGCGCAATTTTGATCTTTCACCTGTTCTTTTTGCAGCTGGAATTGGCATCAGAGTTGCTATTAAACCTGAATATCGGATTGCACCTCCGGTAGGAATCCTTTATGCTTAATATATACTATTGTAATCTTGTACATGTAGTCCAAGTTCTGAGGTGCTTATATGCTGGACGTGCTTCCGACTGTGATATACAACCGTGCTTCATAGAACCTTTTGCAAATATAAAATTTAAGTTATATACACGGATCGTTTTAAAAGCTTCTTACATTATCAGTGAATTTTAACCTGAGGTTAGTTATCATTTTTACCAATAACCTAATATTTATTGAGAGATTTACTTGTAATTACCTAATACATTATTTGATTGTCAAAATACTTTTACATTGTCAATGCATAGGACTTAAACTCAATATAATTCTGCTCATCAGTTTGTTTCCATATCTAGATTTTGTATACTATTAATTTAGTATTGTATCAGATGCATAACTTAAGTCGTTTATGTGAACAATATATTATTTTCGGTTTCTTGCAGCCTCCGCTGTCAACACAAGTGGGAGACATTCCTCGGAGCACATTCAACTTTGATTTTGACTTTGAGAAAAAGATTCTGGCCGAAGCAGAAAAGGAAAGCCAGAACTGGAGCAGGCTAGGGCTTGAAAATCTTCCATCTAGATTGCCAGAACAAACTAACACGGTATTTTGTATTTCTTGTAATCTTGTTAACTGCAGTTCTAAACTCTACTTACATAAGTTTCTCTAAGCGTATCCAGTCCGGTATCTGAATAAAAATGTCTAAGTATAATTAATCCCCTGAATAGTGAATTTGTTGGGACGTACCCACCTAGGACAACACTATGTTGGCCCTTGAATAGAGTGAAGGGCTTAAGAGGATTCATATAGCCCACCGAACTAGTTTAGAATTGAGGTGTAGTTGATTGTTAGCTGAAATTCTCCTCCATTTCAATTATATGACGGTGCTTGAATGATCATGGTGTTAAAGATATTCATTTTCACTTGTGTATATTATTAGTGGTAGTGGAAGAAATAAATAAACAATTGAAAAAGTTGGTTTGATACAGAAACATCACATCAAAGCTTAAAATTTGTGTAGTTTACTGGATTTGCATTCTTGGAAGTTGTGAAAGTTGGCTAGACATGGAGTGATGACAAACATCTTGGAGCATCCCAAAAATGAAAAGAGCGTCATAGAAATTGAAAACAGAGAGAGTACTTCTTTGGTTTGCACCCATATGCATTTCTATATTTAACTGCTAGGGCGGTGGCTGGGTCATAAGACTAACATCTGAATTGGGAGATTTCTATTGCTATCTATTTTATTTAATTTGGTCTTAAACTATAGAGATTAAAAAGCTCATCAACAAGCGAAAGAAATATACATAAGTTAGACACCTATACTCTGGCATATAGTGGAGGTTGTCAAATATGTAAAGTAGTTTGAGCCTTGAGATGTTTTAGTCTCTTTTTATCATCACTTGATCTTACAAAATGTGATTGTGGCATTGCTGCTTCCAGGGAGGTCCAAATTTGAAAAAAGAGCTGAAATTTTAAGATGTAACTTTTTATTTTTTTAGAGTAGGAAATTACTTCCAATGACATATCTTTACATATTCCTAGTCTACATTGAAACTGAAGATTATGAGATGCGGCTTCCAGTCATTCAGTTCATTGTTGGTGACAAATCTGGCGTTATTTTAATATCTGTTCAGGCTCTTTCTCTGGGTTGAACTCCTGAATAATTGAGGAGATGCTAATAAGCAATCCTACTGTTCTTCCTTGTTTACCACAATTAAGCTTGAGGATAATGGTGCAAGTGTTAGTTCTTGTACTTCCTTTTCCTTGGCTCAGGTACTTTTAAGTTTTCAAGGTGGTTAAATCCTTCTGTGAGAAATGAAGGCAAGGGAAAGTATTATCAAGATGAGTAACTTTAATTATCTTACATTGAGCCCTATTTATATTCAGACTTCACACAATACATAATACCTACTAACCAATGTGGAACATTGAAGCTACATACACTAACTACCTAACACCTTCCTACGGTGAGGATTATTCTTTAAACAACACATTCTATTATGCATAGCTGACTTGACCTAAGAAAGAATAAGTTTGTCCTTTTCCTTTCTAGAAATTAGTGTAACAAGTAAATCCTCAAGTTGGATCCCTCATTTTGAATTTGTGGATCCAAATATGGTTTATATACTGCAATGGAGGAAAAAATCATGTCTCGAAACATGTCATTTATTTTTTGACATTTTTAGGATGTCAAATATTAAATCTATGAACAAAGGTAGTTAGCAATCGTCAAATATGTGTGTGTATGTGTGCGCGCACACACATATAACATCAAGTATTGATTGCCAAGAGCACATCATGTGCTTTGTTTGGGAATGTGTAATACATCAAATATTTTGCAGTTTACTCAATGTGATTTCTGATTTGGTGCTCATCAACAGAGACTTAATCTTTGTTATATTTGAATGCGTCTTTTCTTACTTGAATATAGGGATCCACTGGAAATTCTGTTATAAACAAATACACATCATTTGGTTTCAACAGAGAGGCTGTGGCCATAGCGGTTGCAAATTATGGAGATAACCCGATCAAGGTATACATATCTTTTACATGCTTCTCTTACATTTCTATGCCTGCATGTGGCACTGGAGCACGGTCAAATTAGCTTATCTACAAAACTTACTTTAAATTAAGTTTGTGAAGACATTTCTCTACAAAGACTTCCATTTCTTATTTTCTTTCCGTTTAAGTCAAATTTCAAATTTAATTCGTCGACGGTCAAGTTAACCAATTTTTGTAGTGAAATTGGAAAATGATTACGTTATTTTTTGTAAAGAGAATTAGTTATTTAAAACTGCATGAAGGTACAACTTGATGCATCTTTTTCCATCATAAAACCACTTAGACAGTAATGTCAACAAAAATTGAATTTTAGTTGTTGAAAGGCCAAACATGACATTTAATTTGCGACCGAGATTGTAGAATGTTGAAGTGAGCAAGGAAGTGTTATACAAAAATTTGACCCCTAGCATTGAGGACCACTTGTCTATAGTAAATGTGACCGTTCATTAGCTTTTTCTAACATTTTCATCAACTAAACAGGTCAAGGAATTCGCAGAGAGATATACTCGCTTGAAAGAAGAGATGGGATTCTCATCTAACAGTGTTGCAGATGCCTTACTATTGAATGACAACGATACAGACAAGGCGATATCTCATTTGATTGGCAATTCATCATAATCGTTTTTATGAGCACGTCTTCTCTAAAAATAAAATAAAATTTATGAGAATGTAATGAAGGTGTTAGTACATTATAATGTCATTGTAAATGTATTTTATGCGTGTGCAGATATATATTTTCTTAAGTCCTATTAACTTTAGATAAGTGATGTTTGGCATTGATATGATAGCTGCAAGGTTGCGATAGCAAAGTAGGCTGGTAGTGGTTATTCTTCTCCCATGTCAATTTTGCTTCCTGGCGTTCTAGTTAGCTATTCAATTACTATTGCGTGCTTTGCCCAAACACGATTCTAATTCACCTTCGGAGCCAGTAAACTTTCATAGAAGAACAGTTGGCTTGCATTCCCTTTTGCGTTGGTAGACTTAGCCGAAAATTTACAGAACTTCGCGCAAATGTTCTGGGCATCCACAAGGAAACAGTAGTTTGGTCTCCCATGTGTCTGATAGGACCTTTATTGCAACTTATTCCAAAGGGGTGTCAAAAGTATAATTAGATTTCCCTGACTGCCCAAATATTTCGATAGAGGAGGATAAACGGAACACCTTTCTCACATACTGCACAATGTATACACTAATGTATGTAACATACATGGCCAGTTTACCAACTATCATCCCCCTCTATTTCTGGGTAGGAATGTCGTTTAGATGGCCTATCAGAACAGCTACTTGCACTACTCCTAACTACGTTTTTACATGAAAAAAGAAGAGCTAAAACTACCACACGATTCCAAGACACTATATTATGACGACTAAATCCCTGCACGTTGGGGGTGGGCGACAACCTGGTCATAAACCAAATATGTGGTCACTAGCACCAAATATTGCAGCAGTAAACTGTCGTGTGTTCAAGTCATTTCCATCCAGAGAACCAAATCTATCAAGCCACTGAGTTGGACTAGGATTATCCACCTCTTCTACCCACTCAGATGTCATATCTATGTCATCAAGTTGGAGGAGATCCTCCTCAATAGGTTTAGAAACCAAATACCGTGCTAACTTCAGATTATAGTTTATGTAAACAAGGTCCAGAAGGGTTTCTTTATCAATCTTATTGCGCCTCTCGGAGTGGATTTGTTGAAATGTGCTCCAATGTCGTTCAAAAGTGAATGTACTGCATACCTGGCTAAGTATTCTAATGGCAACTCTCTGCAACGTAGGAGCAGCATCACCGTACTGTTCCCACCAAATACCTACAATGCATTTCCTTTGCATCAGTCCGTTGAGAGTTAGTTAGGCAATGACGAAAGCTTGTATAAAAAGCATGAAGTGTCGGCAGCAGTCATTTTTCTGACAGCATGAATCTATGAATTGAGATGCAAGCAAGATGGTACAAAATTATAACAGAAAAGTTCAAGTCATTTACGACATGCTGGAGAAAGTACATACAATTGATGCGTTCAGAGGAGACTTGACTCAAGGTTAGCGATCAACTAGACATAATTTCAGCTTAGTCAGCATTTTAAGCCAGTCTATATTGAAGTCTTATGGAAGTCTTACAACGAGTTAATATCTACCGAGTCATTAATGTTGTTTTGCAACTTTTAGGGGCCATCACATTTCCATATACTTCAAAAGTTCCACTGACTTCATTGCCTCCTGAATGTTTAGTCTTGCAGGAAGTGATAGGTATGTATTCTGAGGCAGAATTGCCGTTCAAGTACATCTCTTTTTTATTTCTTTTGATAAATGAGAAATAAAAACCCAAGTACATCTCCTTTTATTAACTCATGGTTTTACTTAACTTAGGAGGTAGCAACCACAACAAGCACAGGCAACAATAGCTTAGTTGTTTCTAACAATTTTAAATCTCACATAGGATTTTGCTTAAATTAAATGTGAAACGTTAAATGACCTTCATGACTGATTCTTAAAGCTGGTGCCTCTCTTTCTTATTTTCTTTTAAGGTGGTAGATCTAACTAGATCACAAAGTATTCAGACAAAAAACCAACTCAAACTAGTTTATAGATAACTCAAAAGATCAGCTTGCAACACTACTGCTTTATTCAGATATAACTTAAGGCTCAAACTAGAGTCTGGAACTAATTTTAGTACTCTTAATTCTGAAGCCTAGAACTTTCAGGAAAAGAAAAACTTAAAATCTAGTCTCGAACCTTCACAACACTATAAAAACACTAATTAGAAATTGAATCCCAGAACACTTGCAAGTTCTAATGACCAGATATTACTGGGTTTCCGCATTTTGACCATGTGTTGCAACCATCATTTTCTCCATGCTAAAGGGAAGAAAAAGAGTTCATTTTATGGGAGAAGAGCATTTAGAACACTATATTCTATAAACTTTTCAGGTCTATATCCAAAATTGAGTCTACGAGCTGCAGTTACACGAAGCTTAAAAGAAAAGCTTTCGTTGGAAATATCATTTTTTTTTCTTGAAAATCATATAGGCAACTAATGAAACTTCCAGGTGTGAGTAAAATGAAGGAAATACAAGTGAAACTTTTGAAAAAGAAAACCTATTCTGCAAGGCCAAGAGAAATAGGAGTTATGATCTCCTTCTGAGTTCTGATAAGGTTCTCTCTAGTTGTGAGTGCCTGAGTGGGTACCACATGAAAGATACAAAAGAAATATCACACATCTTTCATTTCTCTTCTTTTACTTTTTCTATAGTTGGTCAGAATAATGCAACAAAATTTCCAGTTTTGACCTTTCCAAGAAGAATTTAAAAAGCATTTATACCTTTTGGAAATAAAGATCTCTATGCCAGTAAAAAGCAAAAATAAAGGGAGAGAGATCTCCAGGGAACACCAAAGGAACCCATTAGTCTAATAGGAATTATTTTTCTGCCAATGCAGGATATCACTACGTGACCTATGACATCATCAATTTAGAAGAAGGTGCTAGCCAGCTTTCCAACTATCTCAAGGAGAAGAAAGAAGAATGAACGGACAAGAATTTTCTTAGGATCGCTTCAATTTAAGTTTATGTACTGGGGATGCACAAAATGTTTGAATCTAAAGCTTCAGTCATACCTGGAGGAACAGTATCAATTGCCTCCTTTGCCAGATTACAACCAAACATTCCTGATGCCCTTGTAAATGAAAGGATTTGAGTGGTGATATCTCGCCTCAATTCGGGAGTCGGTAATAGCTTCTCCAGCACTCTGAAAAAATCTTCTTTTATTGACCCAAGAAACTTGACTTCTGTGTTGTATTGGATGCTAGGATTCAAAAAGGCTGCTGCTGAATGCAGAGGAGAGTGGAGGTTATTCTGCCATTTCTTATCTACTATATCCAAAAATGTCGTGCACTTCGTTTCATCCATAATATAGTATGTCCGTATTGACTCCTTTGCTCTGGTCAATAGTTCATATATAGAGCCCACAGCTGGCTTTCCTCCAGATACTTCCCTCATTACTTTGAGAAAGGGCTCAGAAACAGCAACACACTCTTCAGCTGTCCTCCAAAAGTCATTGTCATCGAGAATTCCAATACAATTAATGCTTTGCGGTTTATTTGTATAAGCAGAATTGGCAGCAAACTCTGGACTGTTAAACATAAGTTTCAATCTTGACCTATGCTTCAGTAGACATTGTAAGGAGAGAAAGTGTGAAACGGACTTTGTGATACCAGTCTTGATGATCTCTTGTCCTCCAGTGAACTTTTTCATGAGATCAAGCAATGAGGAATTATTGTATATAAACTTCGAGATTGATTGCGCCTGTAAAATGCATCTATTTACCCAATCTAATTTCGAGAACTCGTCTAAGATTGTGTTTATACACTGTGAAGCACAAGGGGACACAAAAACACTCCCATAGTTCTGCAAAATATGGTTCACTATACCAGTGCAGTAAAGTGTATTATCCACAATTACTTGCACAATATTCTCTGGGCCAAATTCCTGAATGATTGAATCAAACAACTCAGAGAGGCATTTTAGATTCTTAAAATATGAAGATGCATCTACAGATTTGTAGAAAATAGTCCTGGAGGGTGATGAAACCAAGAAGTTGATTAAAGCTTTCATTTTGTTATCTGTCCATGTTTCTGCGATTAAAGTGCAACCTGTCATTGCCCACTCTTTCTCAACATCTTTTGACTGTAAGCTTACTTCAGACTTGATCCTCTCCAACCATGTTGCTTTCAAAGTTTCAGGAGAAGGACCTAAAAACCCACTGCCACACTTCCCTACTGCCTCAATCATTTGATGGTAAGAGGAAGATCTTGCAACACCGAAGTCAATTTTGTTCTCAAAAAAGAACAATGCAATACTTCTCTCCGCATTTTCTTGGTTATTTCCAGGTGAAGAGATAGCTTGCCCAATTGGTGGAAAAGTTCTTGCAACTGGAGTTATTGGTTCCACAGACAAAAGGGGTTTTTCTGGAGAAATATTTACAAGAGATTTAGCCTCAATGAGCTTATGCTTTTTAGTACTAGGAGTTTCCTTTGCCTCATCCTTTGATGCTACTATTGCCCTTACCCTGTCAGTAACATCATCCCTCACCTTAGTACATGGATTCACACCTTTACTGGGAAGTCTGGATAAGTGGTGCTTTAACCTACTAATGCCACCGTTGAGAATTCTAAGACAGAATTTACATCTCACTTTATTCCCGTCTAACTTCTCAGCATATTCCCAACAGACATCTTTTTCTCGAACCACTGCCAGAAAAAAATATCAGTTAGATAATTTTATGACTCATCCTAGATGGTTTTTCTTATTCATTTTGTTATCTTTTCCCCTCTTAACATAAAGAAAGATTGTAGTCAATAACAACAACAACATACCCAGTGTGATCCTACAAGTTGGGATAAAGAAAGACTGTATATGGTGCACAACAATGAAACAAAATTGTCATTTAGGAAATCTATTTAACAATTTGAAATGAATGCAATGATAAAGTCATAAGTGTTAATCTGCTATTAAGGTAGATATATATATTGTTAGGTAATAATGATAAGCTCAAACAAATGCTACCTACTATATGTCAATCATCTTCAACTCATGCAACAAGGATGTATCTTAATTCGCTAGCAAAGCGTGATGCGTTTGCATAGGCTTCAATCATATACCAATATACTTTTTACAAACCTCAACTTTATCAAAAACAACTCAACTATTTACAATCACTATTCTGTTAAAAAGTGCCAGTATTTAAGTTGGAAAAGCAGCACAAGAGAAGCACACGGTGGTTTTACCACTGATCAATTATGTGAAAGCGCTATTATCGAATTTCAATCTCTGTAAAAAGACAAAAAGAAGGAAACTAAAGTGGTTCCACTCAAAATTCCCAAATTAAAGCTAGGTTTCTATTTTGTTAAACTGATCAACTAAATTCCTTCTAATAATATGGTGTACCAGTGTAATTAAACATTTGCAAATTTTTTATAAGTGACATTTGCATTCTTTTTTTATCTTCTAAAGATTATCATTCTAAACAAGGGGTAGCATCAAATGGAGCTTTGATTTTGACTATATTTAGCATTTGGTAAGTCGAGGATTATATGGAATGGGGTTTTAGAACCACATATTATGATTTCGAGCACATTTAATAAGTGCTAAATATGGATGGACTAAGCGACCATTCAGGTCAGGAATAGAGGACGTTAAGGATGTACTTGCTTTTCCTTTTTTCCATCGAGATTGGGTTGGTGTTCAGTGTACCGCTTGTGTAGCCTATGCTAAGCAAGCCCGTAAATAGACGCATAGTTCAGGTGTGCTTAAAGTCAACGAAATAGATATAATTTTGTTTCACGTACACTTGTTCAAGAATGTAGTCTCATACCAAATGAGTATTCTTTTAAAATCATTTAGAAGTCTTTTCAGTCAACTCTCGAGGAATTATCCGGGATGTTTATAGGGTAGAAATACATCATGATGATCGTTTCAATATCCTTCTTTTTGCCTTGCAATGGAGATAACTTTATTTTTGAATTCAAGAAGTGATGCTATGACTTAATTGACCTTGGTAAGAAAGGCCATGTTATTCCCTTCGATTGTTCTACTTTGAAATACCGGCAGTTCGTGACAGAAAAGGACAATTACAGATATTCAAGCACTAATTTCTCCATATTCATCCACGAGAGAAACTA
>MCJB01012771.1:160713-233692 GCA_002018475.1 Nicotiana obtusifolia | reverse complement strand
CCCCCCCCTCCCCAACCAAAAAAAACCAGCACTTTGTTGTCTCTTGGTCAAGAGTTGTAATTATCCTTTTTGGTATATTCGGAAAATTCATATGAACCATTATACTTCCTTCATTTCATTCTTCATCTTGCAACACATCCATCAATTTTAAACTTTTGTTCCCTTTCAATTTGGCACTTTATTACTTTTACGTGGTATAGATAACACCAACAGTGGTGAATGACAATAAGCTTTTTATGCTCCTTTTGCTTTCTCTCTCTTTTAATTTTTTAGTATCTTTGGGGTTGGATATATGTTTACCATTTGCATTCTTCAATAACAAGCTCAAAAGGACAACATTTGCGATGTAGAATTTTTGAGATGTCCTTGATTGTCAACATCTCATTTGCAGTACTTCCAACATTTACTAGATCTGCGACATTGTAGTGGGAAACTGCAATTGACATCCAATAAACTAACCTACCACAATATGACTACTCATAACTAAAACATTTTTTGCAATTTTAGATGCTTCAGAGTGACTAACATGTACAACATTTATCATACATTAAATTTAAGAAACGCTAATTAAAAAGGAAAACAATTTCTCACGATTTCTTTTTAATAAATGACAAATATTTCTTAAGTTAAAGAAATTTAGGCTTAACATATTAAAAAACTACCATTAAAGATTATTGTACAGACTTGCACGATCAAGTGGAAACGTGATAGGCTGCGCAACTACTAAGCTTTCAAAAAGACCAGTTCACCTATGCTTTATAGAACTGTAAGCTTAACGCAAGCGACACAAATATTTAAAAAGCAATCTAGAGTAGATGGCTTGTTTCCACCTAGTGACAAATTAAACCAACAACGAAATCAACCCTAATCTTTTTAAGACTACATACTCCTCCTTTTTTTCCAATTTCATCATGCTACTAATTATTCTTATTAACGAGTTTATCTGCTGTTCATAATCATGTTTCATTCCCTTTCCAAGTCAGGCCAAAAAAGCCGTAAGAGCTATATAAAGCTTTAGTTTCTTCTTTTTTTCTTCTAGAGCTCCAAACCCTTTTTATTCTACTTTATATCAGGTACAACATTGTAACAAAAAAGATAACTTCCAATGGTTAAATTCTGTACTACTGCATTACTTTCAAGAAGCCAAAAAGCCACTTGAATTCTGCAATTAGTGAATGAATCGAGGTAATTGTGCCTTAAACAACGGACTATTAGCGAAAAGCGTTAAAAAGCGCTCCAGGTCCATCGGGGCTTTAAGCGCAAAGCGCAATTGAAGTGTGGGCTTTTGTTAAAAAAGGCGCGATGAAGAAAAAATAAAAATATGTGTAATGCAAGAAATAATTAAGGATTTCATTCATAATAATTTCCTTAACAATTAATATACCTTTTTGCCAAATATATTTATTGTTTTGTACCGCTTTATTCAAGATGGAATTTATGGGCAATGAGGCGCATGCCTTAGTGCCTTGCCTACATAGAGTGCAACCTAAGTGATGCGAAGCGCATGCCGTGAGCTTTTTTGAGCTTCAGGGTTTAAGCGTGCCTCAAATGAGCCTTTGACAACACTGCAGATAATTTTTTTTTTTTTTTTTACTTTTATTAGGGAAGACGAGTTATCTGGAGTAGTTTACTCCAAGCTCCCTCTAAAATAACCCGATGGTAAGGTCTGAATTAACTAAATTAGCATTTCATAGATTAACATAAATTGAAATAACAAAGGCATGAATGAAACCCATAGTTCCGGTGACTTACTAGTTATGGAGGCGCTTCACAGTGGAGCTGGGCTATACAAACCTAAACAAGCAATAGCAATTCAGTTAAATTAAGAAGAACGGATACAGCATAAATCAGTAAAGTAATTGCTAAATAATCACCATTAGAACTTCATCCGATAGTTCAATTTCCAAGTAAAAGATGAAATTATTAGTTGCAGTTGCCATAGAAAATGAATTGACAAGATTGAACTCGATAATTTTAGTATCCAGCTGAAAGTTCCACGGAAATGAAATTCTTCGACAGTCTACAGTGTTGATTTTCACCATCTTTGAATAACGAAACAGAAATCGAAAGGGAGGGAGTAGATATGAAGAAAAAGTAGACGAGAAATAAAGAAAAAAACTCACATGGAGAAGTGAAGAGACAAAGTATCAATGGATGAGATAACATACAGTTGCAGAGAAGAGGGATCTGTTTGATTTATCGCGATATTTTGTGGTCTAATGGCTGTTATGAGTCCTAGGGTTTAGTTCGTATCGATTTCTTGGACTTCCTGAGTTTTCATCATCTTTTTATTTATCTTCTCCTTCTCGTTCTATTATCTCATCAATTTTCATAAGTATTTTTTTTTTCTGGGAAAAAAAAATATTATGGAGTAGTATCTCCTTTTCCTTTTTCGTATTTGTCTCAAATTTTCGGATCACGTGCACGCCCGTACAGTGCATTTTTTGGCCAGAGCGAAGTGACGTCGTAAATGACAGAATTTCACGCAAAAGAAATGCAACGCTGGAAGCCAACTCATATCAGAGCCAGGTTTCGATCCTGGGACCTGTGGGTTATGGGCCCACCACGCTTCCGCTGCGCCACTCTGATTTGTTGGAAAGAAGAAGCAATGTTTTTATATTGTTCATTAATCGGTTCACCGTACTCTTTTTCTTTTTGTTTTCTCATCTAAAGTAATAGAAAGGCTTCTTCTCTTTATGTCCAAAGAATGTGAGGAGAGAACGAGAGGTTTAGTTTTAGAAGTAGATTATGAAAAATAGCTGCAGATATATGACTAAATTCGAGGGAAAAAAAATACTAATTGGATACTTATTTTAGTTTAAGCTCAGAGGCAGAGCTAGTCCTTCAGATACGGGTTCGGCTGAACCCTGTAACTTTTGTTTAAACCTTGTATTTGTCTTAAAATATTATTGAATTATGAACAAATTATCAATTTAAAATCCAATAACTTAAAATAATTAGAATACTGAACTCATAATTTTCAAATTTTGACTCCGTGTCTGTTTAAGCTAAATTCTTTTAACACAAGGCATTATAACTATTGTCTTAAATTTTTTGATCCATCTTTGAAGAAGTACCTTTTTTTTTATTTGACCGTCATGTATATTGAGTATTAAAACAAACGCTTAAGAGTTGAACAGACTGGCGTAGCTGGAACCACAATCAATCAAGAAGCACAGATAGTTAATTAGGCAATGAATGTGAAGAACAATAAACTAAATATTGTCCTTCGTCAATTAGCTGTAACATGCATTTGATGTCTGACCACCATATTATAAAATGAATTATTAAATAATATATAGCAGTATAGCACTAATGTTATCAGTTATGATTATTAACCATAGAAAAAGCCTTAAGATGACAAACGAAAATGATATGTTCTGACATGGTTGATTAAATTAAACAATAGGCAGCCAGTGGGATTTTATGACAGTACTTGTGCATGCAAGTTTTCCTCTCTCTAAGGAGCAAAGTACGTGCTAGCTATATATGTATTATTACTTTTCCTAACAGTAAATATGAATTTAATATATAATGTAACGAAGCAACTGAAGGGGTCACGAATTTAAGTTTTATATATATATATATCCCCGTCTCTTGTTTTTTTAAGGTTTCTTCGGCTTAATCATTTGTAGTAATTATCTGTGGTTTCCAGTCGTCATGGTCGGCATAATACTTTAGTAGGTAACAAGGGCTACGTAACAATGATATTTGTCTCTAGAAGTATTTGAATTTTTTTCCTCGAAAAAACATTCAATATTGGAAAATTTTTAAGCAAATATTATTAGAGAAAAGTTTTTCAATTTTTGTAAAAGCTGAAAAACACACATTTACAGTAATTTTATGCAAAAAAACTCTTCGTCCTGATATTTGAAAAAAGTTTCCGGAATTTCTTTTCACCTATTTTTGGAACAACACGCAACATAAAATAATCTCTGTGCATAGCACTCTCTCAGTCTTTTGACAATTGACT
Source organism: Nicotiana obtusifolia (assembly GCA_002018475.1). NCBI lineage: Eukaryota > Viridiplantae > Streptophyta > Magnoliopsida > Solanales > Solanaceae > Nicotiana > Nicotiana obtusifolia. Next base: position 229,719 of record MCJB01012771.1, on the reverse strand, counting down.
CAGTGAGATTATTATAAGCCAACGTCGTAACATGCAAGTGCTAATTGTTATTACACTTGAATATGTGTCCCGTGAAAAAATAATGTTTAACTTTGTATACGGGTGAAACCGAGTCTAATGAGTATTCTGATTTTCCGGTGAGGCAAACGGAGCAAGGACGTGAATATAAGGAATCGGAATCAAAACCATGAACTTCTCGTATCAGGTCCGAGCAAAAAACCTGCCTTCGGAACCATCGAGGCCACGTGCCCTGGGTCCGGTTCCCAAGACCTCGGTGAGCATTACCAAATGACCACACACGATTAACAAAGGGCCGTGATATCCGTGCCCAACCGGATATACGGTGTGAATCTCGGCCCGTATCGGCAGAAAATCAGCGACTAGCTAAAAGGAAGATTTTTACCTTTCTTAGAATTGCACTCTCCCCTACTATATAAAGGGGAAGCTAATTATTCATTAGGGGCACTATAACATGCATACCAATGCAATATACTTTTGTTCTCTCTGTTTCTAAAAGTTATTTAAAGTTCTTGTTTTTGTTCATAAGTTCTTCATAAGAGCAAGCTCGGAACCGAAGGTAGGTTCTTTGTTAAGCCTTTAACCAAGCTCGGACTCACTATCATCATTGGTTTGGCTATTTACTATATCTTTTATTTGCTTTATCCAGCATCATTAATCACTTGTATTGAATTAGTCCACATATCCCTAAAATCGCGTAAATTCAATTGTTATCTATTTTTAAGGGTAAACAGTTTGGCGTCCACCGTGGGGCTAAGATAATAGTGGTAATTTGGCACAAATTTCCATAATGCATTCTGTTTTACGCTTGTTCTTTAAGATTTTAATTTCAGGTCAACTTAAGAATGTCAAACTCTCAATCTGCTCACTTGAACGTTGATGCTGAGCCTGGCCACCATGGCGAAAACAACAATATAGTCCCAACAACGAGGTGCCCCATGTTGACCCAACAGAGTCCCGGTTGCGGACCCAATCGATGCCAACTCACATGTGGCCATCGATGCAAATATGAGGACCGACCCCGAGAAAAGCGTTTGTGGAGGAGTCTGATCAGTAGCCGGGGGTACACACAACGGTGAAGCGATGGGATCAATCTGTGAGTGATCTTCGAAATGTTACAAGCTCAACAAGAGGCGATAGCCCAGCTCCAGAACCAAAGTCGCGCTCCCAGTAGAGTTGAGCTCGAACCATTCCAAGAAACACCCGAAGGAATGAACAGACCACGAAAAGGCCGGGTGAAGTTGAACCCGAGACCAACCTCGGAATAATGAAGATGCTTGAGGAACTGACAAAGGTGGAATTAGGAGAAAAGAATATTGAAGCCAACGACAAAAAAAATGGAGACTTGTAACTCCAGAGTTGATCAAATCCCAAGAGCATCCCCGATATTGAAAGGCCTGGATTCCTAGAAATTTGTCTAGAAACCTTTTCCCCTCGAGCGCGGTAATGAAACTAATCCCAAAGAAGTTCCGTATGCCCAAAATTCTAAAGTATAACAAAACCAAGGATCCAAATGAACATGTGACCTGCTACACGTGTGCCATCAAGGGAAACGACTTAGAAGATGATGAAATCGAGTCGGTTTTGCTGAAAAAGTTCGGAGAAACCATGTCGAAAGGAGCAATGATATGGTATCACAACTTACCCCCTAATTCTATTGATTTGTTTTCTATGCTTGCAGATGCCTTCATAAAAGCTCATGCCGGGACCATCAAGGTCGAGACCAGAAAATCGGCCTTTTTCAAAGTAAAACAAAGAGATAACGAAATGCTCAGGGAATTCGTGTCGAGGTTTCAAGTGGAACGAATGGACCTGCCTCAGGTTGCGGACGATTGGATCGTTCAGGCGTTCACTCAAGGACTCAACCCCTAAAGCTCCTTGGCTTCACAGCAGCTGAAACAGAATTTGATAGAGTACCCGACAGTAACTTGGGTTGACGTCCATAACAGGTACCAATCGAAAATCAGAGTCGGGGATGATCAGCTCGGGGCCCCCTCCGGGTCCGTTTATCCCATCAAAACTAATGACAGGTCTAAAAGAGTCGTCAATCATGAACTAAGACCAAACAGAGATCGGTATCAACTGTATAGTGGAGATGGAAGGGGTAGCGGATCCGGGTGTAACCCTGCGAGGAATGAAAAAAGGAGCGATCGAGGCCACAATATCCAGGGACTCATGAGTAAAAACAGTTTCGACAGGCCACTCAGGTCCAGGGAGGCACGGAGATTATCGGAATATAACTTCAGTGTCAATGCTGCCAGCATCGTGCTTGCCATTGGGCGCATCAAAGATACCAAGCGGCCTCGGCCATTGCAGTCCAACCCTGACCAAAGAGACCACTAACCTGATGTATAATTATCATGGCATTCACATCCACAGGACCAAGGACTGCTGACAACTAAGAAAGGAAGTGGCCCGGTTATTCAATAACGGGCACCTCCGGGAATTTCTAAGTGATCGAGCCAAAAATCACTTCAAGAATAGAGACTCCAACAAACAGACTGAAGAAGAGGAACCTCAGCACGTCATTAACATGATCATTGGTGGAGTCGACGTCCCCTAGAGGCCAATTCCAAAGCGCACTAAGGTGTCCATTAGAAGGGAAAAATGAACCTGAGATTATATACTGGAGGGAACCATCTCTTTCAACGATGAGGACGCTGAAAGCATCGTGCAATCGCATAATGATGCACTGGTAATATCTATACTCATAAATAAATCTCAAGTTAAGCGTGTGTTAATTGATCTAGGTAGCTCGGCCAGTATCTTCATATCGAGGGTCGTAGAGCAGCTAGGCCTACAAGACCAAATAGTGCCTGCAGTCCGGGTTTTAAACGGATTCAACATGGCATACGAAACTACTAAAGGGGAGATAACCTTGCCGGTGAACACCGTCGGAACCATTCAGAAAACGAAGTGCTATGTGATTGAAGGGGATATGAGATATAATGCTCTATTAGGAATGTCATGGATTCACAACATGAGGGCAATACCCTCGGCATTACACTAAGCACTGAAGTTCCCCACACCGGGAGGGATCAAGACGATTTACGGAGAGCAGCCTGCCACAAAATAAATGTTCGCGGACGATGAGGTGATCCTGATGTTCACACTCTCGACATCAACGAACTCGGAGCTGGATAGGAAGGAAGAAATTAAATAGCAATCACCGACACCAACCCCGACCGAACCGGAGAAGCAAGAAGCAGGCGAGAATGATGATTACGGAGTTCCTAGGTCGTTCATCACCCCTGACGATTCTGGCGCCACCAAATCAATGGTCGAGGAGCTAGAGCAAGTCATATTGATCGAACACTTGCCCGATCAGAAGGTATATCTGGGCACAGGGTTAACTCCCGAGCTCAGGAAAAGACTCATTAAATTCGTTATAGCTAACATAGATTGTTTCTTTTGGTCCCACCTAGATATGACAGGGATCCCACCATAAATAACCACTCATTAGTTAAGCTTGGATCCGAAGTTCCACCCGGTTAAACAGAAGAGGAGGCCTCAGTCCAAAGTCAAGCATGTATTCATCAAAGACGAGGTATCCAAAATCCTTAAAATATGATCTATTCAGGAAGTTAAATACTCGGATTGGTTGGTTAACGTAGTGGTAGTTCCTAAATAGGAAAATAAATTAAGAATGTGCTTAGATTACAAAGACATGAACAAGGCGTGCCTCAAGGACTCTTTTCCTTTGCCTAACATCGATCACATGATCGATGCGGTAGCCGGGCACGAGATACTCAACTTTCTCGATGCCTATTCCGGGTACAACCAAATCCGGATGGACTCGAGCGATCAAGAAAAAACTTCTGTTATCACTAAATTCAGCACCTATTGTTAATAGGGTAGTGCCGTTCGGACTAAAAATGTCGGTGCCACTTATCAACGCTTAGTAAACCGGATATTCGAAGAACAAATAGGAATATAAATGGAAGTTTATATTGACAACATGTTAGTTAAGTCCCTTCGAGCAGAGGACCATTTGAAAAATTTGCAGGAAACCTTCAACATACTGAAGAAATACAATATGAAGCTGAACCTAGAGAAATGCACAGTCGGGGTCGGATCCGGGAAGTTCCTTGGATTTATGGTGTCCAACCGAGGGATTGAGATCAATCTCAATAAAATCAAAGCTATAGAAGACATCACCGTGGTGGACGGTGTCAAGGCCGTTCAAAGGCTAACCGGGCGCATAGCCGCCCTGGGCCTGTTCATATCAAGGTCTTCCGATAAGAGCCACCGGTTCTTCTCATTATTGAAGAAGAAGAAGAATAACTTTTCTTGGAACTCGGAATTCCAACAAGCCTTGGAAGAACTCAAACGATACCTTTCGAGTCCATCCTTACTCCATACTCCGAACGCGGACGAGCAGTTGTACCTATACTTAGTGGTATCCGAGGTAGCGATAAGTGGACTCTTAGTACTGGAAGAGGAAGGTACATAATTTCCTATCTATTATGTTAGTATAACTCTAGGCGAGGTCGAAACAAGGTATCCTCACCTAGAAAAATTGGCGTTCGCTTTGCTAAGCGCCTCTAGAAAGTTAAAGTCGTATTTTCAATGCCACCCCATATGAGTCATAATTTCTTACCCACTAAGGTACATTATGCACAAACCCGAGCTCTCGGGTCGGTTGGCCAAATGGGCCGTAGAAATTAGTGGGTACGAAATCGAATATCGATCCCAAACTACCATCAAATCACAAATTTTGGCAGACTTTGTGGCCAACTTTATGCCAGCCTTAATACCCGAAGTCAAAAAGGAATTGTTGTTAACCTCGGGGACTCCCTCGGGAATTTGGACCCTCTTTTGGGTCCAGACTCGGCATCGTGTTGAAGCCGCCTACGGGTAACGTAGTTAGGCAATCTATTAGAACTGTGAAATTGACTAACAATGACACTGAGTATGAGGCCATGATTACAGTTCTCGAATTGGATAAAAGCCTGGGGGCCGAGGTGGTCGAAGCTAAGTGCAACTCCCTCCTTGTGGTAAATCAAGTCAATGGGACGTTCGAAGTAAAAGATGAACGAATGCGAAGGTATTTAGACAAATTATAGGTAACGCTGCATCAATTCAAGGAATGGACCCTACAACACGTACCTCGAGATCAAAATAGCGAGGCCGATGTTGTGGCTAACTTTGGGTCATCGGTTGATGACGATGAATTCAGTTCAGGAACGGTCGTACAACTCATAAAATCGGTAGTGGAAGAAGGGCATGCTGAAATAAACTCAACAAGTTTAACTTGGGATTAGAAAAACAAGTATATAGACTACTTGAAGACTGGGAAGTTACCCTCGGATCCTAAAGAATCAAGAGCTCTATGCACGAAGGCGGCCAGGTTCAGCCTGTCTGAAGGTACTCTGTTCAGAAGAACGTTCGATGGCCCGCTCACTATATGCTTGGGGCCGAGAGACCCCGAATATGTTTTGAGGTAAGTTCACAAAGGAACCTGCAGAAACCATTCAGGGGTAGAACAGAGCCGGCTATTACTGGATCGACATGGAGAAAGATGCAAAGGGCTTTGTACGAAGATGCGACGGTTGTCAGAGGCATGCACTGATGATCCATCCTCCCGGAGAGCTACTACATTTAGTCTTGTCACCTTGGTCATTCATGAAGAGGGGAATAGACATTTTCGGTCCCCTACTGTGGGCACTTGATAAGGCTTAATTCATACTGTTTATGATCGATTATTTTCTAAGTGGGTCGAAGCTCAAGCGTTCAAGAAGGTCCGGGAAAAAGAAGTCGTCGACTTCATTTGGCACCACATAATATGCCGGTTCAGAATACCAGCCAAAATAGTGTGTGATAGCGGGAAGCCAGTTCATCGGCGCAAGGTAAAAAAAAAAATTTGAAGACCATAAGATCAAAAAGATCTTGTCAACACCCTATCACCCTAATGGGAACGGACAGGCATAATCAACAAACAAGATCATACTTCAAAACCTAAACAAAAAGTTAATGATGCCAAAGGTAAATGGAAGTTAATTATGCCCGAAGTCTTATGGCCATACCGTACAACCTCCAAAACTAGTACTGGGGCCACGCCGTTTTTATTGGTCTACGGCGCTAGAGCACTAATATCGGTCGAAGTAGGAGAACCGAGCCTCAGGTTCCGATATGCGACCGAAGAATCAAATGGTGAGGCCATAAGCACGAGCCTGGAACTATTGGATGAAAGGCGCGAGGCCGCCCTAGTCCAATTGGCCGCCTAGAAACAGCGGATAGAAAGGTATTACAACCAAAGAGACAACCTCTGACACTTCAATATCGGGGACTTGGTGTTAAGAAAAGTAACATTGCACACTCGGAACCCGACGAAGGGAAGCTGGGGCCGAATTGGGAAGGACCATATTGAGTCATTGGGATTACCAGTAAAGGCTCGTACAAACTCAAAGCAGGAAATGGTGCGCAACTACCGAACAATAGGAACGTGACCCACTAAAAGCGGTATTACTGCTAAGGTACGATCTCATTTGCCTTTTTATAATATTGCGAATCGGACTAACACTTGCAGGCAACAACCAAAGGAGAATGTGACTATCAGGTCTGAAAGCACGCGTTGCACTCCTTTTCCCTTGAACCAGTTTTGTCCTAAATGGATTTTCTAGGTTTTTAGCGAGGCAACAGTAATCGTGCTAACTTAGAATCAAATATTGGTTTTAAATCAGAGTCAATGGTCTCATTAACAGTATCCGAGCCCTCTCAAAATCGACCTCGAATACTGGAGCCATCACCCTTGGGTCAAGCTTCTTAGCAAGGAAAGAAGGAAACTTTGTGCTTAACAGCCTAGGCTTGGTGGCTAAGATTTATTTTAAGGTCTCAACAGTTAAGTGAATCGTGCCCTCGTAGGCCACCTTATCCATAATACAAGCTTTTACACGCTTTTCAATCTTGTACTTTACACACAGAAATAAAAGAAAGTTTCTACTTTGCTATTATATATTTTTGCCTCTTAAAGCATCGAGCTTAAGGCCTATCCCTACCGGGGAACTATCAAGCCCAAGGCTACCCCTATCCGAGCCTAAGGGCTACCCCCACTCAGGGACTGTCATCCAAAATAAGTTCGGGCAGCTCGGTTATCAAAACTCGGAGGCACAAAACCTATTAGATAGTGCCTAAACCTAAAAGGCTACGGCCGCCCAAGAAAACGGCTCTGAGACGTCCGAAGCCCGTAATCAAAACGTAAGACCTTCAATAAATATTCAAAACCTGTCAAAAGGTTACCCTCGGCAAAAGCATCGTCTAAGAACACTTAAATATTTTTGGAAAACTTCCGGTCACTTCGAGTTTTCAAAGCTTCGAGTTGCATCAAGGTCGGGTTCTGTTTGGACCTCCGAAAAATAGACGACCTATTACTACATTTGATTCTATGCTAAGGCGTCAAAAATATTTGCAAAAATGGAAATTGTGAAAAGATGCTTAAAAAGTTGAAATTGCGAAAAGGGGAAATTTTTTATATAGGTCCGGAATATCTTTATAAAGGCCCAACAAAAATGGCATCAAAATAAATAAAAAATATGTACACAACACAAAAATTAAAAAAATCCTAAGGCATTCACGCCTGATCTTCACCGGAGCCCGATTCGTCACCAGAACCATCGGGGCCTTCGGATTCTTTGAAACTCTCGGAGCTCTCCTCGCCTTTGGGTTCAACTAGCTTCTTCGCCTCGGCCTCAAGCCTTTTTGCCTCCTCGATCTCGGCAGACAGGTCAAAGCCTCGGGCATGGATTTCCTCGAGGGTCTCCCTTCGAGATAGCCGCCTCATACTCAGCAGTGGTCTTCAGGCGGGCCTCGGCTGCTTCGACATCGGCCTTTTATTGAGCCACCGTCTCGTGAGCGTCGGCCGAGGTTGTCTCCAACTTGGACCTCGTTGCTTCGAGCTCCTTACCAAGGGCATCCCGTTCAGCGATGGCCGAGCCCAGCTGTGTTCGGAGATCCTCATATAGTTGAGCCCGTTTATCAGCTTTCTTCTTCGTCACCCGAAGTTGAACCTCTACCGAAGACAGTTTCGCCTAGGCGGTTTCCTTCTCCCAGGCCAGCATATCCATCTTGCTTTTCCACCTATTGGCCACGACTTGGATTTCGTCCATCTCCTTTCGGAGTTGGTCGATCTGGTTGATCTTCTGCTGAACCTGCCGGGTTTTATCGTTAGCCACTACGACCGGTTCTTTGTATTTAACTTCAAATACCTTTACCTTTTCAACCAAGTCAGCATGCTCCCTCCTTAGGACCGATGCTTCTTTCTAAGCCCCATCCAGCTCGGCCTGAAGGTTCTTATTGACCCCTTTTTGTTGCTCACTGAGAAGCTTGTACATCTCCCTTTTCTGAGCAAGCTCCTTGACTTCGAGCTTGAGCTGATTGACCTCGACCCGGCACCAAAGGAAGCTCTCATGCTGAAGTACCGAGGCCTACAAAAAGATGAAAAATGTGAGAAATATCAAAACCTAAGTAAAGTACAAAGGAACGTAATGATGCCTTAACCGATTCAGCGCGTGCTGCGCTTGAAAAGGCACGACACGTTCACCTCATTCATTTTTTCCTGGTCCTCCTCAGTCACCAGGCATCGGAGGCATCTAGCTATCCCCACGGGAGCAGACAGGACCCGGGCATCCTCTAGGACTGTTAGAATAACCGATCTTTTGCGACCGGGGTCCACGCTCGAAGCAGGGAACTAGTTGATCAATTTCGGGCTCAAAATCGGTCCACCAGCTTCCGAGGATGTGTCCTTCTTCTGAACTTTTGTCGCTCAGCTCGGATCACTTCATTGGACTTCTCCTTTCCCGCTTTGGCCTCCTCAAGCATGGACTCAGTGTAGGGGGGCGTCCTTGAAATCTCTATTATACCGGGCGCTTCCTTCGAAGCGGAGCCGGCGTCTTGAGGAGTCCCACCCCGGGTCTCCATATCGACCTCTCGAGTCTGAGGGAGGTTGGCCTCACTAGTATCCCCCTCGAATGCCTCTTACCCACGGGAAGGGTCGTCTTATGGGTGACGAAAATGAGATCTTTCTCCGGCTCGTCCCTGAGCCGAAGAAGAGAATTGGAGTCTGGCACTCGGGAGCTAGAGTTCTTCCTGGGTTTACGGGCCACCCTCTTCTTTGGTTTCTTCGCCTCAGGGCTCAGGGAGCCTAAAGGTTTCCTCTCCCCCTTCCAAAGGCCTAAGTTCGGTGGTCTTAGGAAAACCTGCAACAACAAAGGGGAAGGAAACCAGTATGATGAAAGTTAGAAGCATGGTATTAACTATTCAAATAGAGGCCTTACCATGAGAACGGGCCTCCCACCGGCCCTTCAAAAGACCGCGCTATGCGCGTTCGGAGTACGTCATCTGTGTACAGATGTCATCAATCCATTCCTTTAGCCAGGGGACCGCATTTGGAACTCGAGTGACGGCTGCACAACTGCAAGTATGAATGAGAAGGGAGAAATAATAAATAAAAAAAGATAAAATAAAAAAGGAGAGACTGCACGTACGAGATGCGTTCCACTTCTCAGAGAAAGGCATGAACTCGGAGGGAATCAAGTCTTCGGTCTTCACCCGAATGAAGCATTCCTACTAGCCCAATTCTCGGTCTTCGTCAATGCTCGAAAAGGGGGTCTTGCTGGCCCAGCGAGTAAACTTGATCAGTCCCCCTCAAAAAATTCGAGGACTGTATAGACGAAGTAAATGATCGATCGTGAACTGACGAGATTCGGTCTTGTTCATGAAGTAGCGAAGGAGGATCACGATCCTCCATAGAGATGGATGAATTTGCCCGAGACACACCTCGTACCTCTTGCAAAAATCCAGAACAATTGGGTCCACCCGTCCCAGTGTGAAGGGGTAAGTGTAAACACTTAAGTACCCCTCCACGTGGGTAATAATAGCGTCCTTGGGCCCAGGAACTACCACATCCTTGACTTCCCAATTGCACTCCTTTCTGACCATGGGAAGAACGTATTCAGTTACGGAGCATATGTACCTTGATGCTCCTTCACCCTGGTCCTATTTACATGAGGGTTTCTCGACCTTAAAGTCATCTGCAATTTAGTAGCCCCTGGGAATAAACACTTTCAAGGGAGGCTCGGGGGCCGGTTCGTCGGCAGCCACCTCGGGAGAAGCCGTTTCGAGGGCAACTACTTCAGGAGCAATCGCCTCAGTACCGACGATCGGTTAGGAAGATGAAGAGGTCACTTGTTGAGGAACAGATTTGGATGTTTTAGCCGTTGTTATCTGGGGAAATTTGATAATTTTAAAGAAAGAAGACGAAGTTTGAAATGACGAATTTGAAGGATGAAGAACATAGTATGAAGATTTGAGGGAAATCTAGGTAAAAACCTGAAAATCACTATGAAAGTTGAAGAACAAGGATGAAGATATGAAAATTTCGAAGAAGTTTGGTGATAGCTGGAAATCTCGAAGGTAAAAGCTTGATCGAAAAGTAGGAAAAGAGCAAAAGATAAAAGCTTTTATAGGGAAACAGGTGACGCTTCGCATTCGGGGCAATTAGCTGATGAGCGACACGTATCCGAAGTCAGAACGACGTGACTGATGGGACATTTCGGCTCCTTCGTCGTAACATGCGGAGGAAGGAACCGGAGAACATCTATCGTTTCCCATCATTTTGGCAAACCTACTCTCTGAGAAATGAGGGGACTATCTGTATACGGGTAAAATCGAGTTTAATAAGCACCCTGATTTCCCGGAGAGGCAAACGGAGCAAGGACGTGACTGTAAGGAATCGGAATCAAAGCCATGAGCCTCTTGTATCAGGGCCCGAGCAAAATACCTGCCCTCGGAGCCATGGAGACCACGTGCCCCGGGGTCCGGTTCGAGTCCCAAGACCTCGGAGAGCTTTACCAAGCGACCGCACATGATTAACAAAGGGCAGTGATATTTGTGCCCAACCGGATATCACGACGTGAATCTCGGCCCGAATCGACAGAATATTAGTGACTAGAAAAGGAAGATTTTTACCTTTCTTAGAATTGTACCTAGGGTAAAATTCCCCTACTATATAAAAGGGAAGCTAATTATTCATTAAGGACATTATAACACGCAATATACTTTTCGTTCATAAGTTCTTCATAAGTGCAAGCTCGGAAATGAAGGCAGGTTCTTTGTTAAGCCTTTAATCGAGCTCGGACTCACTATCATTGTTGGTTTGGCTATTTACTATATTTTTTATTTACTTTATCTAACGTCATTAATCACTTGTATTGAATTAGTCCACATATTCTTAAAATTGCGTACAAATTCAATTGTTATCCATTTTTAAGGGTAAACAAACCTGTAAATATAAAATCTAATTATTTGCTTTCTACAGCCGATCGGCCTATTCAACCTGTTTTCACTTTGCTTTAGGATTCTTGCCTTTGTACACTACTATTATTTCGTTTTCAGACATTAATAATTGACAAATATTTGTTTCTGTATGGGAATTAGTTATTAAAATTATGTCATGAAATCCTTCTTTTAGTAAGTGGCAACCAGCAGAAAGCCGTAAAATTAAAATAAACTGAAAAATTGTATCCTTAGAGCTTTTATTTCTATCAGTCAGTGTTACCTATATATAAACGACAAAGGGAAAGAAGGCGTGGGAATTAAAGTCTAAAAGTCAATTGTATCTATTTTCTTTTTCTTCACCATCCTATATACATGTCACATATTGTTTGTGGGACATGCGCGATTGTCAAAGTTAGGCCAACGAATATGCAGAAAATGAGGTGTCGTGTTAACATGCTTGTTAAGTGCCTGCTTAGTGCACTTTAAACTAATTTAGAGAAGAGCTAGAAATGCACTTATATTGTTGTATTAAATAGTAGAAAAATAACAAAAAAGTTGCTACTGTTCTAATACAGTAGTAGTGTTCAAACCATGCATTTCAGCTAATCTATGAACTGTTTGTTAATACATGTAACAGGATGTAGTAACACTCTCTTTTTTCTTTTACACATATGCTTCTCGTTTGGGCATATGCCAAAACGAGACCAGCTGCCCACCTACATATCAATATAGTAAAGATGATACGTCAATTTTTGGGTAAAATACAAAATTAATTAGTCCGATTAAACTAATAATATTCGCTAGTCAAAAAATATATAAAATATATATATATATTATATATATTATGTTGGCTATTATTTTTGATAGTGGCCAAAAATATACATTTCTCTAAATGTTTACTAACGATTACAATATGCGTCTAATTTTTCTGGGATTACTTGTTTGATTATCTGAATTGAAAAACTTTTACACTTGTATTTTTATTCTTTTATAAATTAAACAGGGCCACTAAACCATTTGCCAATTAATAGCTTGTTTGGCCAAGCTGGAGAAATTAACTTATTTTGAGAAGTGCTTTTGAAAAAAGTATTTTTGGAGAGAAAAAATTTGTGTTTGGCTAATTACTCTGAAAAGCACTTTTGAGCAATAATTTGTGTTTGGCCAAACTTTTCACAAAGTGCTTTTAAGTATCAAATTTCGAATAGAACATGAATAGATTTACTTAATAGTTAATATTATAAAAATATAAATAATCTTAAAATTTTGTTATTACAGACAATAATTAAATATTTTTATTTTATTTAAGTAAAATATGAAAATAAAATTTAAAAGTACTTAATTCTTTTAATATAAGTTAAATATATTAAAAATCATTCAAAATATATGAAAGCATTCACCCCTAAAGTCACTATATATTAGAAAGTTATCCTAAAAATAATAAGAAATATTTATACATTAATATCCAAAGTTTTAGGTTTAACGGTTATTTTGGTATACACTATATTTTGTTACGGGTATTTTGGTAAAAAAAAAAGTCAAGTTTCTATTTCTTTCTAAAAGTATTTTTTTCCCAAAAAAACTTAGCCAAACACCTCAAATTAAAAAAAAATACTTTTGAAATAAAAATGGCCTCTTGAAAAGCTTGGCCAAACATGCTAAGTAGGAACATTTTTTTTACATAAATTATGTTTGACACAAAGAGAATGAAATGTCTTGTGAGAACCAAGAAATCACCTAAGAGTAAGTTATGAGTCATGTGAAAGTGCAGTATTCCACTCTCCACCTAATAAAGCTTCACCCAATTGGATTTTACTAATATGGGGGACGTGTTTAAGAGTGGTAAGTTTCCTTTAATTTTCTCATTTGTAACGTACGTGTGTTTCTTTATTGAGCGAGCAGCTTAAAAATGGCGGAAATGGTGGATAGTGCTGTTCTGGTGTTCCCTGCCCCACTGGCACCACGTGCACTCTCCCCCCACTTCCCCTCTTCTGTAGCCCCCATTAATCCTTTTTTCCCTTTTAATAGACTATCACTATTACATATAGTAAATCCAAGAATTGTTAAAAAGAGTAGTTATTTGTGTGTTAATAACTTGTTCATATAGTAGTTCCGCTTTTGTCTGCACTCTGCACGTGCATTTCCCACTCTTTTCGCTTCTTTGCAAAACCAAATTCTTTATTTGTTTGTTGCTTGCTTATTGCTTTCTGCTTCAAACTGCTCTCAATCATTTATTGTTCTGTCTCCTTTCACCCACTCCCCCCCTCCTCAGTCCTCATTTAATCATTTTCTCCTCCTCTGCCCAAAGCTACTAATTGCACCATTTACTTCCATCATTTTCCTCTACTGTACCCTTCATCTACTCCTTCCTTTCCGTTTACTCTTCCAGCTGTTTGATTTTTTTCCCCAGTAAAGCTAAATTTGATAACTGCTATTCAAGTTCTGATCTTGGCTGAATTTTGTGGGAAAATCTATCTGAGAAGGAATTCCTCTCCGTGTGATGCTATTTGGCAACATGGGTATTGATATTCAGGTTCATTCCAATGTTCTTTTGTTATTACCGACATTTCAAATTCTGCATTCTTTGCTTTAAGATCAAGAAACGTTGAAAATTCTAGTATCTTTTTTATGTGCTTGGACATAGGTGAAGAACACAAAATGCCTGTCAGTTCCTTTTTTCTTTTTCTAGCAGCTCAAATAGAAGACTCGGGAAAAAAGGTTGAAGAAGAGTTATTAGTCAGTAAATGTGGGCAGAAATTGCACCAAACTCTTGCTTTTCTCTAGCTATATTCTCTATTAGTTTGCTTTGGTTGACCAAAAAACAAGTCTTTTTAGTGTCTACGTAACATTAGTTACCTTATAAACTGTATATTTATGGCTAAAAAACGGTTCTCTGATTTTTAATGGTAATTATTTATACTGAATAATGAACATTATGCCGTTTCTAACTCTGATTCCGTTTCTTCTATATCTTCAGATAGAGAAATGAAGGGGGGCCGTTACTAGTAGTTGATGCTATTGTAATTTAGCTTAGAGGAGGAAAAAGATGGGCACAAAGTTCCATTTTTTGTCAGTTTTATTCTGCTCAACTCTGTTCTGGTTAGCCAGCAGCGAACCATTTGAAGACAAAGAAGCGCTTCTTGATTTCCTTGATAATATTAACCACTCTCGCTATCTGAATTGGGATGTGCAAACTTATGCTTGCAGTTCTTGGACTGGAGTCACTTGCAATCATGATAATTCAAGAATTATAGCAGTCAGATTACCTGGAGTTGGATTCCGCGGCTCGATTCCTGTAAACACTCTAAGCCGCTTATCTGCTCTTCAGATCTTGAGTTTGAGGTCTAATAGTCTTAGTGGACCTTTCCCTTCTGAGTTTGCAAAACTTGGAAATTTGACTTCTCTGTATCTTCAGTCCAATAATTTTAATGGTTCATTGCCTGCTGATTTTTCTGCTTGGAAAAGCCTTTCGGTTTTGGATTTGTCATATAATGATTTTAGTGGGAGTATACCTTCTTCAGTTTCAAACTTGACTCATTTGACTGCTTTGGTTCTTGCTAATAATTCACTCTCTGGCAATATTCCTGATCTCAATCTTCCTAGTTTACAACTATTAGATCTATCCAACAATGACTTCACCGGAAATGTCCCCAATTCTCTTCAAAGGTTTCCTGGTTCGGCTTTTGCTGGTAACAGGCTTTCTCCTTCAAATCCATCACCTTCACTTCCTCCAGTTCCTCCTCCAACTGTCCCGCCAAAAAAGAAATCTTTAAAACTCCGTGAACCTGCAATACTTGGGATCGTAATTGGAGGATGTGTTTTAGGTTTCTTGGTAATAGCTGCAGTGCTGATTATGCAATATTCGAAGAAAGAGGGTAAAAACGGGACCATAGAGAAATCAGTCAAGAAAGAAGCGTCGGTCAGGAAAGGAGCTTCCAGCAGCCAACATGGAGAACGGAATCTTGTATTCTTTGAGGGTTGTAATCTTGCATTTGACCTTGAAGATCTGTTGAGAGCTTCAGCGGAGGTGCTTGGAAAGGGAACATTTGGCACTGCGTATAAGGCAGCTTTGGAGGATTCTACAACAGTTGTGGTGAAGAGGTTGAAGGAGAGTGTCGGAAGAAAAGATTTTGAGCAGCAGATGGAGGTTGTTGGCAATATCAGGCACGAGAATGTGGCTCCACTGAGGGCATACTACTATTCCAAGGAAGAGAAGCTCACGGTCTATGATTTTT
Source organism: Nicotiana obtusifolia (assembly GCA_002018475.1). Lineage (NCBI taxonomy): Eukaryota > Viridiplantae > Streptophyta > Magnoliopsida > Solanales > Solanaceae > Nicotiana > Nicotiana obtusifolia. The sequence continues at coordinate 214,195 of MCJB01012771.1, read as the reverse complement.
ACAGCCAAGGGAGTGCATCTTTAATGCTGCATGGTATGCTAATCACGCACCTTTTACTACTCTTGCTTTTTTTTTTTTTTGGTTCTTGAACCAATCCCTAGAGAATTGATTATCAGGACCAAAAAGACAATTCATATAATTTCTAGGCATGATGTGTCTCGTGCAGCATTGCAATTTTTCAGCTTTTTCCCCTGCTTCTGGCTAATTCTAGCTGTAATACCAATTAGCATTAAATCCATTAGGATAGAGTATCTGCTGTCGTAGTCCTCATTGGTAGTTTTTATCGTCAATAGATTATAGGACAGCATAAGCGTCCTAAAGTCATAATATTAATCGCCACTTTTAGGTCCAGTTTAAGTGCAACTTTGATTTAACTTGTCAAAATTCTAGAATATCATGTTCGTCGAGAGTCTTTCACTATTGGCTTCAAAGACAAATATATTAGTGAAAAATAATGCCCCAAGTAGAACTTTGCTTTGGCATAATATTCGACTCTCATCTTTGTTAGGTGGATAGTGTCTTAGGTGAAAGTCATATACTCTTCTTCAAATTCTACATTACATACTCTTTCTGTTAGAGATACTGGGAATCCCTTGCACCACATAGCATGTAGATCTGAGGAAGAGTATAAATAAGACAAATGAGATCTCATAATTTCATTTTCTTTATCTATAAATAATCACCAACAAGAATTTGGTTCTTTCAAGTATTCTTATCAGTATATATCTAATGCACTTTTCAATTGCAGCAAAGAGGTCTGCTGATCGGATTCCTCTAGACTGGGATAGCCGACTACGAATTGCCATTGGTGCAGCTAGAGGCATTGCTCATATACACGGACAGTCTGGGGGAAAGCTTGTCCACGGGAACATAAAATCCTCAAACATATTCCTCAACTCCCATGGGTTTGGTTGTATTTCTGATCTTGGCTTGGCAACTATAATGAGTCCACTTGTTCCACCAGTAATGCGGGCTGCAGGTTATCAACCCCCAGAAGTTACAGACTCAAGAAAAGTGTCCCAAGCCTCCGATGTCTACAGCTTTGGAGTCCTATTGCTTGAACTTCTCACTGGAAAGTCGCCTATACACGCCACAGGTACGAATGAGGTTGTCCACTTAGTCAGATGGGTACATTCTGTCGTTCGTGAGGAGTGGACTGCAGAGGTATTCGACGTGGAGCTTTTGAAGTATCCTAATATAGAAGAAGAAATGGTAGAGATGTTACAAATAGGCTTGACCTGTGTAGCCAGAATGCCAGACCAGAGACCAAAAATGCCACAAGTAGTAAAGATGGTAGATGGTGTTAGAAGAGTGAATACAGGGACTCGGCCATCCTCTGAAGGTTCTACTCCCAACTTGACTCCACCGATGACTGAAATAAGGTCGTCTTCTGTTATTCTCTGATATTTCTTGTTATTTGGAGATTAGTTACTGTTGTCTATCGTCCATTGTTTCTTTGTTATGAGTTTAAAGACATGGGCTGGTAATTCTTTGAGTTTTTTTTTCCATCTTAGATTTCCTTTCTTGAGCTTCTGCCAAATATTGTTTCAGCTACCAAATTGAATAGTGATGCTAAATAGTTAATTTCTCTCTAGTTGATCTTCTTCTAGTAAGCTTGTTTCCAGAAGTATACAGTGCTGTTTGATTTTGATTATTTCAAGATAACTGATTCATTCACTTAATTAAGTCTGGTTAATACAAGAAAATTAGTACTAATTTTTATGCTAATACCAAAGTGTTTGTACTTGAAAAGCATTGATTATTTTAATCAATCATCAATCAATCATTACTTAATCAATCAGTCATAATTTTGATAATACTAACCAAACAGGAAAATATACTCCAGCAGGTACCTTTGAGTTGTAATGGAATGAATTTGCACATGGTAGGGCAGACTTCATAATATGTGAACTGGTTGATGCTACATTGTATTACAGTTCCATAGTAGTAATTGCTGGGTTGCAAAAATAGTCTTCTACTCAGGGGCGGAGCTACCCTTGTCCAAGGGAGTTGATTGACACCTCTTGGCTGGAAAATCACACTATGTACATAGTTCAAATTTGTTTTAAATGTATATATATAATTTATTAAATCTCCTTGGCTTCTTCGTATATTTACTTCTTTATATTTTGATCTCCTTAGAGAAATGCACCGCTCTATCTATGTAGTGGTCATTATTTTTCTCTTTAAACATCAACTTGCATGTGGTCCGTTCTACATTTGGAGCAGGGCCTTTTTTGCAGTACTGAAATCCCCAGTTGCAATAGATGATAAAGGTTGACTGTACATTATTTACTACGAATAGGCTTCCTAGTTACTGCATTATATTAAATCCATGACGGTCATTTCATCTTCGATGTTTATACAATCTCGGTCCGTATAAAACATGTGCCTTGAATATATATACTATTCAAGATTTTAGAATATCAGCAACCAAAGAATCTCCTATGATCGGGCAAATCGCAATATTACAAAGAATAGTTGGAGTGCAAAAATTGGTGAAGACTTAAAAAGATTTACAACAAAGCAACAACAGCCAGATTAATGTATATGCAGGAAAAACTAGAGCAACAAAACCATGCTCCTCGTCATTTTGTCCTTTGACAAGTGGAGTAAAAATTATTGGTGAAATAACAAAGATATGTTTAACCTGTCAAGCCAGAATGCCAGAGCAGAGACCAAACTGTATAGGGTGGGGGTTGTTACTTGTCAGGTTGCTTTAGTACTTGGTAAATAGAGATGGTAGACATTATGACCGTATTATTTCAGCAGAGTTGCTGTTTTAAGATCAATTAGCAAATAATCACATATTTAAATAACCAGAAAATAATTTTGAGAATACAAGTCAAACAGGCACAATTTTTGTGATGGAATCAATTTGCACATGGTTGCAGCAGACTTCAGAATGCTAAAACGTATAAATGTAGTCATTATATTTCCACATTAGTCATTGCTGTGCCGTAAAGAAGGCTTCTATGTCCAGAGCACTCTACCTTTGACTTTTAAAATATCAACTTGCCTGCATTATTTTTATTTGTTATAAATAGATGGGCTGTCTTGTTACTGTAATATGAGAAACCCACATTGGTCAGTTCCTCCTTCGATGTTTTACACGGTTTAAGTCAATCTTACCCTTAGGTGCAGAAACTTCTGAATAACTTAGTGCTTTCTAACTATTATAGCCACCAAACAGTCTCATCTTATAAATTGGAAAATTTACAATATTACAAAATAAAGCTGGAGAGTAGAAAAAGAAAATAAACGAAAAGGAGAAAACTTCTACAGATTTACACCACGGCAACAAGCTATATAAATGAACAGGCATGCATAGCTAGAGCAATGAAACTAGCTCATATGATAAAAATAATACATTTTGTCCCTTTTACTTTTCTGTTCTCTGATAAGTAAAAATCGATCGCCTTTCCACATTGAATGCTACAACCGGCTCCCCTTTGTCAAATAGCAAGACACATTTGCAGGCACGCTAGTGAGCAGTTGATGTTCTTACACCATTACACGCTAAGGGTTGCTCATTTCCGCAAAATTCTTGTTTTCACACCCCCTGAAATTGAGAAGGAAAAAAAAGCTCAGCAAAAGAAATACTAGTTCAATTGCCAAATTAAAGCCAGCAACAATTTGCAGAAAAAGCTAGTCACACAGAAAGAATACAAAAAATGTTGTAAAACCATAACCAACCTTCAACTTCCTCAAATTGAACTTCTTTAACGAGTACAGAAGATGCATTGTACTCAAACCTACAAGATTAAGATTAGAAACAATATAAGTATTAAGTAATTAAAGAAGAAAACCTAAGGGGATGGAAATGACAAAAAATATCCAAAGTAGAGGTGGAGGAAAAGAAGCACCATGTGTGCTCAAGACAAAATAAATAATCACGAGCAACAAACATTACATAGCAGTCCCGCTAGACTGATCATGTAATATGAAATCTGTGTTAATTGAAATGTGTATCATATCACAATTTTTAGCACCAAAATTTCAAACAAGAAAGCATCTCAGTGTCAAGTAAAGGTATACAAGTTCCAACCGGATGCCTAGAGACAATAGAATGCTAATCTACCTCTAATCATGTGATAACATAGCTCCAACCCCATCCGACCCCACACCCTTTTCCTTTTTCTGTGTCCAGAACAAGCAATTTCAACCTTTCCATCACCTACAAAGGTGCTCCTTTGATTTAAGATTCATCATATGATTCAGTTTTCCCATGTATCGTCCTCTAGAAACTCAATATATTCTATCTAAAACGTTAAAAAATGGGTCTACAACGTACATTGTTTCTTAGATGGTCACAACAGAAAGTGCTTGTTCAGAGAAAAAAATTGAGGGCAAATTGGAAGGTCAGCATCTATAATCATGATAGTTTGACATATTAGCAGTCTAGAAGCGATATACCAGAAACTATTGAGAGCATTCATATGAGGGTGGACAGTTATTTGCTGGGATATGAGCAGGTCCTAAAATTGAGGCAAACATCCTAAGTCTTCAATCTTTATCTCATACTATAGAAACCTTGACCCCATCATCCACACTTCTTCAACAACACTGCCCTAAGAATCTATAACTATATCTGGAGATGTCTGTCCACATTGCAACTCAAAAGTTTGTCTAATTAAGAGATACAACTAAAAGAATGATTTGGACTTCAAATATGAATTAAAAAATGACAATGCACCATTGAAGTTACCTATTAGAGAAGAGAACATCAAGTTCATAGTCAGATTGACTCTTGGTAGCTTCTACTAAGGTTGTTACTATTTCTGTCTTCCGTGTACTGGCCATGAGCAGATCATACTCAGTCGGGATAATAATTGCAAAGAAATTATCACTTAATTCACTCAGACAGAGCTTCTCAACAGCTGCCAGGGCAATCCGCCTTTTAAGTGCACCACAATCTGGGTCTACAATGTAGACGGCGAAATCAGTTATGAGGAGAATCCGCTGCTTCATCTTACCTGAGCCTGTAAACTTCAGAACTTTGTCTGCAAATAGAACCTTTTTGTCACCTGCAATAGGCAAACAGATCAACCTAAATGAGAATTTTTTAATATGTAAAATGGAGGATCCACAAGAATTAATTCCACCAATTTAAATCTGATAAGGGGCACAAAAAGCAGTATTCTCTCACATTAAATTATACAGGTTGGCTAACTTTTGCAGCTGAAGCTGCACTCTGAGTCTAATTGGTTACCTATCTAGGAGCTAAGCTCATCACACAAGAAGCTAAGCTGATTTCATAATACTGTGGGTACTATCGACTACTCTCATGCATAACTTGCTACAGAAGGGCCTGGAATTAAAGTTTTCACCTGCTCTTTGACACAGGGACAAACATGGGGTTTGGTGGCCTGTATGAAAAAGTTTATGTGTTCTGTTTCGTTCAAATGTTAACCGTAGATTGGACATAATGTTTTTGTTGAGTTTCCAATAGATATATCATCCAACTCCAAAGAAATTCCACATAATAAACATAGACATATCCAAGTTATCATATACAACAGCCCTGAATAATCATCTCCTTTAGAACCTGTTGTCTTGAGAGTGAAGATAACTTCCACCAAGATAGTTTTTGACAGCCTTCTAAGAAAAGGCAAATCAGGCATTCGAACTTGATGAACATAAACAGTGTGATGTGAAGGCAGGCAATAGAGGTTGCAAGAAGCCAAGAACTAGAAGATACTGTGTTTAAAATGTTACGACTCCTTATAAATAGGAACAGCATAACTGAAGATTGGCAATAGAATTTACTCAGAAAAATCAAATATGCAGAGAACATAGCATGCTTCAGTTTGATACTTTAACAGGAGGCCTATATTACACAGGACAATGTGAGAAAAAAAGTCTCAACCTATGCAGCTCCTTAAACTTTTTGGATGATGTAAATCAGATTTTTGGATTTTCTCAGCTCCTTAAACTCTGTAAACGAGCTGTATCAGGCACATATTCAGTACAAGGTTAACAAAGAACAGGTCTTAGCAAGAAACATGCGGCTGATATTCAGTACATAAGCACAGGTCACATTAAGTCAAAGAGAAAAGCCCAAACTTAACGCATTGAGATTAAATTAAAAACCCCAAAAATTAACTTCAGCTTTGTATTCAATCGAAACAAATAACCAAAAATAAAATCAAGAGAATCATAGAATACCTTGCTTCTCGAGAATTTTCATGAGATAAGGTCGAGAAGGCACGTCAAGATAATCACCCACATAATCTCTATGAATAGATGCTTTTCGACGGACTTTGACTCCCATAAAAGGCTCTTGATCTTCCGTGACGTTGCTATCGGAGATCCTCAACTTCAAAGTTCCAACCACTTCGCCGCCGTCGGGAATCGTGTCGTCATCAAAACGAACCTTTTGTGGTTGAGTTTCTCCCCTATTTGATAGAAAACGGGACATCGTCGGCGATGAAACGGTTAGTGATAAGAGATGTGAAAATGCCGGAGAAGAAATGGTGGGCGGAAGTGCCGATGTATTAAAAAGTTTGTTTGATTTTGTTGATTTGCCGGTGCGGGAAGAAAGCGTGCACAGCTGTCGTCCGTTGTTACATCACCTGGCGTGCCAGCTGGGGGCCCACTTTTCCTATATCCCAAATTTTTCACTTATTTGTTAGTAGTATTTCTTTTTCACGTTCGAGGAATAAATATATCACCATATATCATATCATATCATATATCATATACTACATTATAAGTGTGAAGTCTAAAATTAAAAATTAAATTAAAGTCCATTTGAATTAGCTGATTTGAAGTAGTTGTTAAGCATTAGATGTTGATAAGCACTTTTAAGTGCTGAAACTGATTTAATAAATAAACAGTTACATGTTTGGATGCAAGTGCTGAAATAAAAATAAGTTGCTGCAGTATTTGATAAAAAAAGTGCTGATAAGCTCTTTTTCTGTAAATATGTCCTAAATGACCTAAATAACCTTAGAATTGTTTACACTTATAAGGGTATAATTTCCTCAAAATTTTAGATTTCAGATCGATTCAAATACAAAATATTCTATTTGTCATTTTATTTTAAATACAATTGTGCTTAGATAAGATAATTTTTATGATAAATATAATTTATTTTTTGATAAGCATATAATCATAAGTTATAATAATTAATAAATTGATAAAAGTTTCTCAGTAAAAAATAAACCTAAATAGGACAAAATATTTGAATATAAACAAATATTGTCTTCCAACACTTAGAAAGCAATACACTAAAATTTTTGTATGTCCTCATTTATTACATACAGTTCAAAGATTAATACACAATCACGTAAATACAAATATGCAAAAGGAATAGAGAATTCGCTTATCTTAATTAGCCAGTGAGAATTGCAGACTTGAAGAGGCGGGGGGGAGGGGGGGTTTAGGTTGTAAAAATACTTGAGGCAGTGAGTATCGATGTAATAGTTTTGTTCTAAAAAGGAATATTTTAAGGACAAAATAGTAAAAATCTTGGCCAAACTTAAAGTGCTTATAAGCTAAAAATTCATAAGCTGAGGGTGACCAGCTTATGGCTTTTAGCTTATTTTTGACTTATAATTCATTGGCTTATAAGCACTTTTAACTTTACCAAACGTGTAGATATGCCGAAAAGTGCTTATAAGCTAGTCAAGTGTAGATATGCCGAAAAGTACTTATAAGCTAGTTTGACTAGCTTATAAGCTTAGCCAAACACCCTCTTACTAAAATATCCCTCAAAAGTTAGTTGACCCTATTGTCCTTGAATAAGAAAAACCCTTCATTAAATAATTACTTTTAAATTAGAACAGGTGAATGTAATATGAGAAAATTGTTCCATCTAGATATAATTATTGTAGGTGTTATTGGTAGTGCCTAAATTCATTCGACTAATTCAATACAAAACCAATACATTTATTAAATGCAAATTAGAAACTGTTCATTCATATACTAAGTTTATCTTGTTGTTTCAGTTTTAATTTGCCCAAAACACTATATATCTTGAAGCAAGAACATTTATTTTTATCAAAAAAAGGTGAAACAAATCAGTCATGTTCGGGGGTAAAAAGTTAGAAGTATTTTAGATTCTTGTGTGATTGCTCGAAAAGTTAAAATTACATTGACGCAAGGATAAAATGTAGTAAAGGAGAAAAATCAGGTACGATTTGTATGTATATTATATTTGCTAATTAGAATAAATGTCAAGAACTCTCCTACATTTCTTTTTATCTTTCAAAACTGTAGTACTGTTCTTGTATGAGTAAAAAGAACTATAAAAAATGCAATAAACTAGATAAGATATGGTCAGGAAGGAGAGTTGATGATTGTGTATTTGTCAGTATTGGGTTCTTTTGTATTGTTCATTACACATTTACTTTTATATTATCACTCTTCGATCATAAAAAATCGATAAGTTTCCTATACACTATAGTCATCGCAAGAGAATTTCGGGGGTATGTTTTCATCTACTCTTTTAGCTTATAATTATGATCATATTACTTTATTAGTTAGTAATTCAAATATTTAGCTATATCTGAAATCAATCCTTCCGAATAGTTCATCTTATATATCTTGTATTAATCTGAAGAAACAAAACAACAACAACAACAACAATAACATCCCAATAAAATCTTATAAGTGGGGTTTAGGGAGAGTAGTGTGTACACAGACCTTATTCCTACTCCGTAGAAATAGAAAATCTGAAGAAATAATAGTATTTCAGTTTGAATAAAATACATAGCATATTTTAAGGGTAATTATTCATATTAATTGCATATTTTAATAAACAATACATAAAGCTTATGTGATTCTTATTCATATGGAACTCAAAAATAGCAACCAAAAAAGATTGGTAATACTTATGTCCTCTTTGATGAAACAAAATTACCCATAACAAGAAAATAAAGATTGTTTCAATTTTAACAAGGTTGATTCAGTGATCCGCAAAATTACATGTTTCTCTTTTTAATTTATTTTTTGTGTATTACAATATTTATTTTTGAGCTTTATACTTTAACAAGAGATACACATGCAACACAAGTATTTAAAACTATTTTTTTTATAAACGGGTAAGAACTAATTTGACCTACTGGAGAACGAAGAAACTCTGCTTCCTTCAACAGTACCGTCTCAAAATAACGAAATGAATTGAACTATATTCTCAAGTGGTTGCCTCTACTTAACTTTCAAATTAAAAGGGAAGGAAATCATCCACCCTATCACATCATGTTGTTGCCAAAAGTTCTAATTGACTCTATCTATAAAGGAAGACTTACTGTAAGCATATAAATAGGGAAACTGATCAAATTTCTTCTTAAAACTTTAGCGAAATGATTTAAAATTTGTAAATCTACCCATGTTGTTACCAAAATATGCTGAATATGCCTTCAGTAACTAACAACAGAAGTTTTCCAACAATTTTTGCCAAAGGAATTTGCCCTTAAGGCCTAAACTATGCAAAATGATCTAAATTTGCCCTTAAACATTGAATAACATGGTCCCTCTTCTAGCAGCGATCCCACCGGCTGCTTTAGAACTAAGATCCTCTGACAATCAGGTCTCAATCCCACAAGCTTAGCTAACGTTTGGATATAAATTTGATTGGAACTTGAAAAATGAGTTTTTGAAGTTATGTTAAAAAATAATATTTATAAATTGAAGTTGTTTTTGGACATGCTTTTTATTTGAAAAAAAAAAGTTAAAATTTTGTGAGTGGAAGAAAAAATTAGGCTAAAAGACTACCTTAAATCAGTTTTTTGAAACTTGAAAAAAATTTCAAGTTTATGAGTGGAAGAAAAAATTAGACCAAACAACTACCAGTTTTTTGAAAATTGAAAAACATTTCAAAACTCTTTTCAAAAACTAAACGTATTCTATGAACAAACATCGTTTTGATTTTTTTTTCCCTTTCAAAACAAGCTACCAAAATCTATGGCAAATGGGATCCTTAAATTCACGACCCTCAAGCCTCAAATTCATCCAAATACAACTCAAAATCCAAATACAACTCAAACAATAGTTAATATTGCACCACCCTTAAGCCTCAAATTAGCCCAAGTAAAACTCAAACAATAATCAATTGCATCACGCTCAAATGTCAAATCAACCTAAATGTAAGTTGAAGAATTTATTATTATTCTTCTCCAAGTATTAACTAACGGAAAATAAATTTCGCAAAGTTCATGAGCAAATTTAAATCTATTTTCCAAACAAATATATTTCTTTGAACTTATAATAAAAATATTTAAAAAGGTTGAAGAAGAACAATAATAAGCATCAACATAGCATGAAGCTCGAAATCACTTGGCCAGTGGGCAAGAATTGTTGTGCATGAGGGACGGCCAGTTCTTTTAGGACAAATTCACCATTTGACCCATTCTGGAGTAGCATACTAGCATTTAATAGATGCAGCATTTTTATTTCAGTGTCGAATAATACCATTGCGTTTGCGGTAAGTTGCTAACTTTATTGATCTGTCAATAGTCAATGGTCAAATAAACTCGGACGGTTTATTACCAAACAGGCAGCTTTAGTTTACTTCTAATACAACTCCGATTCGCAGAATCTACTAATAACTTGTTTGACCGTGCTTATAGTTTTTTTTTCAAAGTTAAGGTATGTGGCTAAACTTTTAGAAGGAAAAAAAAATTATTTTGTTTAGAAACAGAAGCAATTTTTTTGAAAAATAGAAAAAAAATAGTTTCTTCCTAAAAGTACTTTTTAAAAAAGAAATTTTGAGAAAAATATATTTAGAAGGACTTTTGGAAAGCTCAATCAAACACTAATTGATAATCAAAAATTATTTTGAAATTGCTAAGTTAAATATAAACTGCTTCTTACCAAAAGACTTTTGAGAAGAGTACTTTTAAAATAAACTATCCATGAATGTGTTATTTTTTGCATTAATGTAATTTATTGTTTTCTTTGAAAAAGAAAAGTTGGCAGTGGGAAAATGGGGCGGGAGATAAAAAATGGGATGTCGACGCTCACTGGTCATTAGTAGAAAGCAAAAGAAAACGGTGAAAGGCACGAGCCCAGTTGGCCAGTTGCCCATCCGCTGTATCCAGCTCACACCTTCATTCCTTGCTTTCAACTCTTACGTTCCCTCCAATGTATCCAACATTCCAACTCTTAACTCTATTTTATTCTAGCTTTAAATAATCGAAAACTGTTTTTTTTTTTTTTTTTTTTTTTTTTTTTAATGTATAATTAAGCCGTTCAACCTTTTATTTTACATTGGGAATAAAGCATTCCTTACCAAGGTAACTCCATACAAATGCTCGAACTTGAAAGACCAATATATGTGATTAAGAATAAAAAAATTACTTATGTTACATCACAATTCGGTCAATAATTCTATAATCTCTTCCACGAAAGTGAAAACCTAAAAACTTTAGTGAAACAATATGACAGATTACTGAAATGATATTTTTTTTTATATATTTGGATCTGATCTGTTGCAATATAATTTTATGGTTGTTAAGTTGGGTAACTGTTAAAGTAGTATTGTCCGGTACTTTTCCTTTTCTTTATGTTTTTTTCCGTTAAATTTTTTCCTGGTAGTTGAGGAGCTCTTTATTTTATGTTTGTTTTCCTTTTGAACAATGATAAATGGGATATTCCTTAGATGTCTGCAGCTCTAAGAATATTATATGTCCGTAAATGAACTTAATAACACTGAAAAGTTCACTCTCTCACATCTGAATAATAGGACTCAATGTCACAAATATATAATTACATTATGTAAGGAAGTCATTAATACACAAGGAAAGAAGTAGATATAATTCAATAAGCAACAAGAAATATGGTGGAATGATTAGACTTTTTTATTTTTTAATTTGAGATTTCTAAGTTCAAATCATGAAAATGAAGAATTTATAGTGACTAATTTAATATGAACTTAAATTATCATACATGCATTAATGTGCATGAAACCTCCAATTGATCTTGCCAAAGCGTTTGTACTGTTTGTACATCAATGTTCTTTTACAATTTTGAATAAAAAAATATTTTTTTTGATCTCTTATGTATAAAAGACAGATTTTTTACGTGTAAAAATAAGTTTTTTATATGTAAAAAAAAATGTAGGGTCATAAAACTAAAAACAAGTTTGTAAAGAGCAAAATTCATTTAATAAATTAATAAACAATGGTGGGTCGGCGGAAATGGAAATCTTTAAAATAAATAAATAAATAAATAAATCTGTTTAATGCGGGGCCTATAATAATGATCCTTTTTCCTGATAGAATCTGCATTTTTATCTTCTCTTCTTCCGTCGTTTGCTTAATTACTGTTTATTCGCAGGAGGATCCTAATCTCTTTCAGGTCTCATTCTTCCTCAATTTCATCAATTCTTTGCTGTTTTTTTTTTTTTTTCTACGCAAAATTACATCAATATTTGTTTTTATATGGATGTTATATATCGAGATGGATCTTATTAGGAGATTCTGTGGTTAAATTTGCAGGAGACGCTATGGCTTCAAAGCGGATCTTGAAGGAGCTCAAAGATCTTCAAAAGGATCCTCCTACTTCTTGTAGTGCTGGTAAATATCCCATTTCTCTTGCTATGGCTTTTGTGCATTTTTACATACGTGCGTTTCCATTTGCTTTTGTTTGAGTTCTGTTTGCTAAATGAAATCTGTCATTTGAAATATTCGACATATGGTTGGATCATTGGAGAAATCATTGCGGGGACTTGACAATAGGACCTTTTAGTTTCGTTGCCAGATCATTAGTAAAGAAATTTCACACTAACCTAACATAGCTATCACGTTTGCTTTCCCTTTGCTTGTACCTTCATCAAGATTATGTCGTGTGATGTCAGTGTGATTTGGCTGCCACGAAGTTCTTATCTTTTTTTTTTTTTTGCATATGAGATTTGTTTTTGGCTTTATGCCAGTTTAATAGCTTGATTTATTAACCCTAAACACGTGATGGCTGCATTTTCTATCTCTCAAATGGAAGATATTACTTTTGTGCTCTGGTTTTTGTGCGTCATATGTATGACTGCAAGTGCTTAATAGTGGCTTGGCAGTGACATAATTGAATCGGATAGCGAGGAAAGTTTTACAGAAAAGAGATATGGTGTAAGAATGCGTAGCTCTCTGCTGGCAAAATTTTGAAAGTGAAATCTTGTTTTTTTTCTTCTACTGATGTCCGATCTTGTTCAGTAGTTTATTCAGCATGTATTTCTACTTCTGCATGCACTGATGCATCAAATGTGCATTGTGCATTACGACTGGAGTATTTGTTTGGCACTGATCGTGCAGGGACTTTGATTTGTGTTGCTGCTCTGATGTTATGTAGATGGTTTATGGTTCCCTTTGGATGTGCTAGTCTATAAAAGAGCCTTGCATTCTTCACCTGCCGGGTCATTTAGCGGTTTCTTATTCTCTTGAATAATTCCTATGAAATAAGTATTCAAATTTGATTGGGCTAGTACTAAGAAGAAATTTTGCCCTTTGGCATAAACTCGTTATGCTTAACATCAGATCCTTTTTTTAATAAAGTTGCAGTAACAATTGTTTTGTTCTCGACATCAAAATACGCTTATTTCTTCTACTTTCTTCAAAAAGCTAAAACCAGAAGTCCAATTCTTTCCTTCTTTTGTCAATGATTGGATTCTATATAGTATCAAAGTCATAATCTGATCCGGCATCCATACCAGGCCCCACCCCGTTGACCAATAACTTTAACACCTCTCTAGGGGATATTTTTGTTGGGTTTGTTGTTTGTATGTTTTTCTGATAACACCGAATTTCTCAGGACCTGTTGCTGAGGACATGTTTCATTGGCAAGCAACGATCATGGGTCCTCCAGACAGTCCTTTTTCTGGTGGTGTTTTTCTGGTGACGATTCATTTTCCTCCAGATTATCCATTCAAGCCACCTAAGGTGCATTTTGAGCTCTTGCTGTTCCTTAAATAACAGATTGGTAATAACTGTTGATACGCACGACTTCATCGATAAATTATGCTCCTTAACAACCTAGAAATTTTTGTTCAAAGAGATTCTGTCCATCGAATAAGTTTATCCGTAATTGATATGATTGGCTTACCTCCTAACTTATGTTGAGCTGTTATGCTTGATCCCGAAACTCGTATTTGTGTAGGTGATTGTTAGGCCTAATTTTCATTAAATTCAAAATGAAGTTTCAAAATTGGCCATAAAGTAGTTGCAAGAGTGGGTTTAACATTGACTTGCGGGGACCATTTAGCAACTAAGTGAATCTGGTTTGCTATTGTTATTGATGCTAGGATACATTGTTTCATTTTAGTAGATCTGTAACTTTAACTTGATCGATTAAGCTCGCTCTTTTATGTCAAATTGCGGGAATGATAGGCCCAGTTCCTTAATCTTAAATTCATGAGTTAGTTGAAGAGAGGAATAAGTTCAGCTTCATATTTCTTTTGGAGCTAGCATGCTTATGTTGTTTTTGCAGTATATATCTTCTGAAGTTTCCAACAGTTCTTGCTTGACGGATTGGTACTTCACATGAAAGAGTTTTTTGTTTGTATCTTTTATTTTCTTTATACAGTGATCTCTTGTTTGGAAGCTAGTGTTTGATTTTATAGATGAAATAAACTTCTTCCTCCTTGTGCATTTTGATCATTTTATTTTACTTTCTTTTTTAGTGTATTCTGACGCTTAGAGTAATCTTAGCGGCCTGAAGGAGATAAAAAGCATGTGATGCTAACGAATATTATAGAAAGGGAGTGCTTCATTAAGAATCGTTTAGCAAGTGAAAGATATACCAAATTTACTAGCACAAAAACGTTGCAAGTCTACCAAGTGAGAAAAGCCAATTTTAGTTGCGTTCTGCAATTCGTATTAAGTGAATAAATGATGGCAACCACGTATAAAACATTGATTTTTGGTGATCATTTAAGTCTTTGAGTTAAACAGACATCAATATATATTAAATCCGGTTTTAAAAAAACCTGACAGAACAGGTCAATTGTGTCTTCGTATCATAAAACATGTCAAATAGAATAACTAAGGCAGAAAAATCAAGGACTCCCCATTAAATCAAGTTGTAGTCATAAATATCATCTTCCCCCTACCTGTTGTGCTTGATTTGGTGACATTCCGTATTCCTTTCTTTCTAATACTTTGGTCATTGGCAATGAACATGGTTGAAATACACTCACCATTTATGTATCTTGCAGGTGGCTTTCAGGACAAAAGTTTTCCACCCAAACATAAATAGCAACGGGAGCATATGCCTTGACATTTTAAAGGAGCAGTGGAGCCCTGCCCTAACAATTTCCAAGGTTCATTTCTTATTACATCTAAGTTGTTTATATCTGAAGTACTACTTATAAAAAAGTTTATCAGTGTTTTAGTGCGTTTGTTTCCACACGCTCATATTACCCTTGTACTTCAATAGATTGTTCTAAACTTCTATGGGGCAATCTTGTATCTTTATTTTCCTTTTATTTTGAAAGAAATATAAAGATTGATGTAGTAATATGTTTGTTGAAGAAAAACAGATTTTTGCCATAAAGTAACTTTTTTTTGCAGCCTTGTGTAATGCCACTAGAAAGGATTCCTTTGAATAAACAAACACTTGATTATTGTTAGTAGCCAAACCCATGAGATTGGCTATATTTTTCAAATCTCAGCATTACAGTAGTTAATAGTTATTTTACAATTCCATTTAATGCCATGGGAAACGCATAATGCTGCAACTAATTTATGGGAAAGTTTCTCAATACCAATCTATGGCATTTCTTTTCAAGGTCCATATTGGAATTGGAGTCATATAATCGACTAGAGATCTTTAGGTTCTTGTAATCATTGGCCTGACTTTGCCCTTTAAACCTGCTATTTGAATACCAATTCAAACATCTTTTTCATATGCTCAATTTAATTCCTCTGCCTTCTATCTTAGATAAAAAGGCTAAACTTCATTGATTCAACATAACAAAGTTGTGTCAACTGTTGAGAATCCTCCTCCTAGTTCTGCCTTTCCCACTAGTGGTGCATCTACAAAAAGGGAAGAGGACCTTCAAAACATATTGAATGTTGATCAGATACCTTAAAAATTTCTTTTAGGAAGATCAGCCGATACATTTGCTTCACCAGGATGTCTTGCACTACTGAAGCTTTAAATATCTCAAGGGCAATATTAAAAAGAGTATTCGATCATGAATTATGTCTGTTGTGTGCCTCACCACTTATTTACTGTTTGTTTCAAAATTTAGGTGTTGCTTTCAATATGTTCTCTTTTGACGGACGCTAATCCTGATGATCCTTTGGTCCCGGAGATTGCACACATGTACAAGACAGACAGGAATAAGTATGAGGCTACTGCAAGGAGCTGGACTCAGAAGTATGCCATGGGCTAAACGTACCTTTGTATCATGGGGTCAAGGGCATTTTACTTTCAGATACTTTTCTATTTACATTGAATGTACTAATCAGTTAATCTGTTCTTTGAGTTGTAACATGGGTAGATGGAGTCCATGTCTTAAGAGGAAAGGAAAATCATGGATAGTGCTCTTAAATATTTGAATGTGCAAATTGATCTTTGAAAGAAACCAATTAATTAGCCTTTTCTTCCAGGTGTTTCTGCTAGTTGTATTTCTGATCATATTTGGTGGCTGTTTGTTTTGACATGCTCTTATATTGGAGCAATATAGATAATATTAGTTTTGATTTAAGAAAAAACGACCATCTAGAACAGGAAACAATACATAAGAAAACAATAACAAACAAATGAAGTTAAGGTCCACAAAACCAATTAAAGAGATGCGCTGCTTTTCAGTTGTAATGGCATATCTGAATTGATATGAAAACTTACTCGCACCAGGTGTTTACACCAACTCAGATTGTGTGGTTAAACTTTTAAAGTTTTGAACCAGGAAAAGCCTGCTGGAGCACAACGTCAAAATCTAAGAATATACTTTTGACGACCAGATGTATGCTTTCATCTACCATTTGGTTCATAATTTGCATTTCTGCAGGGTATATTGATGATCAAACATTTGGCGTAAAAGAGCTTAATTGTACTATTAAAGTGTATATTTCTTAACCCTTTTCTAAATAACTTCCAATTTCATGATTCTCTTTTACGTTTTCAGTAGGAACGACCAAAATGGCAGAAGTTGGTAGTCTTTTTGCTACTGTCTAATATAGTTTCTTGGCAGAAGAATGGGTATATCCACCATATACTCGAATTACAGAAGTTCTAGCGACATTCCAAAATTAAGGAGGTCTAAATGATAATTACCCCATTTTAAAATGTATGGTCCAACAGCTCATATTTTCATGGACTGGGCTTCTTCCGCGGAAGTTCTACAGTTTGGACTTTGGTGTTCAACCAATAGTCTAGATAGGGTTATTTGCAAGAATGGCCCTGATAAAGGGTGGTCGTGAATTTTTACCCCGCTCAAATGGTCTGTAACTTCTTGAAATGTCCCAGTATCCTGCCTCAAAGGCAAACCTAACTTCTACATTCACTACAACTACAATGAAATCTCTCTATAACAATCTCGTTTGTTTCGGAATTTCTTGATTGCTACGGCAAAGTGCTGTTATAAAAAATATATCTTTGACATAACATGAGAAATTGGTTTCAAGGAAAACTTGATCATTATAGTGAAGTGCTGTTATAGACAATGGTTGTCATAGAGAAGTTTGACCGTAGAATTTATGCCCTATTGGCAACAAAGATTAACTTTGAAGGTTTTGTTTAGTTGGGCCAAAAGTTTAAGACCACCCTTTATGTTATCCTATTTTTGCAATGTCGGCCAAGAATAGAATCAGAAACAGAAATGGCGGGGAAGAATGTTGGTACAATAAGATAGCTTAGTGGCTAAAACTCACACATTTCGAATTGTCTCTCAAGATCAATTCCAATAACTATGTGAGAAAGGGAAAAAAAAAAGTAGGGAAAAAATGGAGGGAAATGGCTCATGAAAGAATAGAAAAGTAAAGTGAATTGTAGGTTGTCAGCAGATTCAGACTTTCAGTAACATTAATGATACGAATCTACTAAAACTAGTTTTAGCCATTCAACACCTCAGGTTCACCGTTGATTTATGCCCAATTCTGAATGCAAGAATCACAAAATGATGTTACAGTAATTATTTAAAGCATCTTCTGAAGAATTCATAGTAAGTCTCCCCAAGAGTTTGAGGCGGATGTACAGTTTCGTCGTTGGTTCATCTGAACATAGTATTTTTATCACGTAACATAGATGTATGTGTAAAATTGCATTAAAATTGTAATAAATTGTAGGCAACTCATGACTTTAAAAATACAACAAATTCAATGCCAAAAACCTTAAAAGTTGAACCACATAATTTAAGTCCTGGATTCGACTATGCTAAGAGTGAGCCATGTGATTTCACTTCGATTTTCACAGGAAGTGCATTTATATTCTGTGCTTTTCCTTGTCAGTTCTGCACAGAAGAAATTACACTATTTTACATGATAAGCAAATATTCCAATATTTCTTATAAGTGAAGCAAGAAATGATGGAGAGCTGATATAAATAAGTCGAGAAAGTAGTCATTGCTTTAAAACCATCGAAACTTGAATCAGAAAAGCTCAGAAAGTAGGAAGTGAAGAACTAACTCCTAGGTGAAAATTTTAATACGATCTTTACATGATTTAACGTTTGCCACAAATATCAGCTCTCATTTGAATACAAATTAAAAGGTAACTCATTTTAGCAAAAAGACACCATGACTCATGTCGTGTTCACTGGGTACTGTTACTGCTACATTATTTTGGGATTTTTACAAGAATAGCTAGTCGGATTCTCTGTCTACTTTTTCCTAACAGGTATAGAAATTATGCATATATTATATATTGACTATACATATATATTTGCCGGTAATTTTTAATTTAAACGATTAGATGGATAAATATTTGGGTTAAATATTCTTCAATTTTTTTTATATGTTACTGGCCAAAAAATTAATTTGGATTATATCATACTTAAATGAATTACACTTGTCGTGTGGAGATCATATACAGAATTAAGGATGAAAGCCCTGAAACCTTGATTTGAAGAACAAAAAGCTGCTGAAGGTTGTGCAAACGAGTGGGGAGGAAGAAAGACAGTAAGGCATGGTCCCTGAAAATCAGGTTAATTAATATTAAACCAAATTACTCTCTCAATATATTCTTAAAAATAGTTAGAAAATGCTGAACCTTCCCCGGAACTCAAGAAGTTTGTTTACTTTTCAAGACAAGGCTGAGAGGGACAAGATGACTCCCACTTCCATTTTTCTGTCATTTCTTTGGACCATCTTCGACCCAAATACCATTTTTTATATCATTTTGGTGTGTGAATAGTGTTACACCAAAATTAATGTAACATTATTCATCAATATTTTACTATTATTTTTTATTATATAACACTTTTAATTTAACATATTATCAATTTTGTAATTACTTATACTTTTTATGTAATATCTTTATACATTTTACATTTTTATTTTGGCGTATAATTCTTATAAATTAATTTTCGTATATTTTATTTTTATATAAAATTGTAAGTTAATATTATCATAAGTTATATAATTATATAAAAATATATAACTATAAAAAAATGAGAAGTGCAAATCCGAAATATAATATGTTGTCAAATAAATAACAAAATATTCATTAAATAACATAAAAATAAATATTTAATACAGTAGCGACCGACATAGATTAAAATTAAAAATACATTAAATAACATAATAGGATGAGAAAATTACAACAATAATTAGTACTCTGGTAGGTCTCTTCCAGATCCACCAATATCATTAAAATATTGAGTGCATGGGGCAGAGGATTATTGTGGTTGTGGCTGTTAAAATTGTTGACTTCTTGTATTCATTAATCGTTTTTGTTCTTGTCGAACAAATTCACGAATATTTGGATCATCAATAGAATCTAAATTTGATAATAAAATTTTATTTTCTTCTTTAAATTCCTTTAGTTTCAAAACTCTATCTTTTATCTCCATATCTCGTTGCCTCTTTGCACATGACTTTGCCAACAACTCAACAAGCCGATTGTTTCTGATTAGACTCCAACATCAGAAATATAGTAGATGAAAATTATCAATTTGAATAATTTTTAGCTCGACACAAAAAAATTAAGGACAAAGATGCTCATTTTGCACTTCTTAATGCATTAATAGAGCATTTATGGAAGCATCATATTAATCTTGTAAGTTGAATATTTATGTAGAAATTAAACTAAATTTTAACATAATGTGATATTTATTTAATTATATATCAATGATTTCATTTTTATTTGAATTATCCATTAATATGTATAATGTATAATATTTGCTTAACATTTATATTATTTAAATTTATGGTATAAAATAATTTTATATTAAATGGGTATATAAGAAAAAGATATGAATTATATGGGATGAATATGTAAAAAAGAAAAAAGAAAGGATTTGTTTTATGAAATAAAAATATAAATTTAAATAAAAAATAATATAATATAGAAGAGAGAGAAGAATATAAAAGGAATATTTTTTTGTGTAAAAAATAGTGTAATAGATTGAAGTTAATTTGCATAATTTTGATGTTTACATCATTTTGGTGTAAAAAAATGGTGCAAGAATTGAAAATGCTCTTAATAGACGATTAAGTGTCTATGGCTGGTTGTTTACTGACTTATTAGCTTAAAAGCACATGGTTTGGTGCACGTTTCCCTTAATTATTTCTATTATTCTTCTAATCACACATTAGTACTTCCGTCTTCGTTTGGTTGTCATATTTACTAAAAATAATTATTCAAAAATATTTATCTTAATTATAGAAAATCAAGAACAAATTATTTTTTTTGAACTTTACCCTTAGCAATAGTTATTCTAGAAAGTTAAAAATGATTAATTATCATGAAGTATACATTTTGCAAAAATTCTTGGTCCAAATTTGAATTTACTATGCAAGAACTACTTTATTATTATGCATCACGAGTCTTTCATAAAAGCTGACTTAAAAGGAGAGACACGCACATAGAGTTAAGTTATTAATTGAAAATAGATTAATGTGGTCAAAGATTGACGAAATAATAAGGTTAGATTAACCAATTACTTTTCTTATTAATATATTCTTAAAAGATGTGTAAAAAACCGAACTTGGCAATTAAATGTGAATAGATGAAATATGAATCATTATCATCTTTCTACATCCCTTTATTTCCTTATAAGAGTTGGGTGTGAAAGTTTATTGGTCTATTTTGCTCCCAAAATAGCCGTTAACTAAATACCATGGTTTTCAGGAGAACTGATAAGAGAAAGAGGAGAAATTGCACCACCATCGATAACGGTCCAGATTAAACATGTAGCGGGTAAATTTGACAAATGATTATATAATTATGATTTTTTTCATCAGTCATATAGCTGTATTTTTTTACAAAAAAAATCATAAAACTTTCATTAACTCACAAAAAAATCATAGGAAAGTATAACTTTTCGGTAGTATTTTCTTATTTCACATTTTTATTTTTTATTTTTAGTGTTAAAATAGGAAATTCGTTATACATAAATTAAAATCTATATCTATACTTAGCAATTGTCACGACCCAAAATCAACCTGTCATGATGGCGCCTATTATGGTACTAGGCAAGCCGACTATGCAGATAATTCCAACACTCTAAAACTTTGAAAGATATGGAAGCAGTTAAAATTAAGGAAAAACCTTTAAAAATAGAGTAAGAAATCATAATTCAAAACAAAATCTCTCCCAAAAATCGGGGTGTCACCGAGTACATGAGCATCTACATAAAGATAGAGTTTGGTACACCGTCTAGAAAATAAAGCTGAACTACATAACATGAAAGATAAGGGAGGAGAGTCAAGGTCTGCAAACACCCAACAGCTACCTCGATGATCTTCGAATGTCCGGACTCCGCAACTCAACATCCGCCACGACCGGAAGCACCTGAATCTGCATACGAGGTGCAGGGTGTAGCATGAGTATCACCAACTCAATAAATAACATGTCTAATCTTTGGTCTAAAAACAATGACAAGCTCTAACAATACGGTAAGGATACAAAATTTAGCAATGCAGAAAAATCGACATACTTCCAGGTTCAACAGTTAAGTTTAGCACAGGTAAGAAAAGGAGGCCAAGTGTGACTGATAATATGAAAATGACACCTATATGCCTACATGCCAAGGTGAATAGTGTATGTGATGCAACACAGTGAAATTTCAAGTACTCACTCTCTCAGAGCGCTCAATATGCCCATCTCAATCCTCGCTCACCACACTCAGTCACTCAGCACTATATATAGCCATAAGGCTCGTTGCGACGCGTAACCCGATCCACATATATATAGCCATAAGGCTCTTCGCGGCATGCAACCCGATTCACATATATATAGCTATAAGGCTCGTTGCGGTGTATAACCCGATCCACACACACACACATATATATATATACACACACACACACACACATATCACTCACAACACGGCACTCAGGCCCTCAACTCAGTCACTAATCTCTCCAGTCACTAGGGCTCACAACACTCATGCTAAGAAACCATATTCAATGATACGAGATGTGACAATAACTCAACAGCAAAGAACGACCATTGTGGGTCCCAATTGAATCACAATTTCTATGGTGCGTGCCCACACGCTCATCACCTAGCATGCTCGTCACCTCAACATAAATCACATAGCATGAAATTCGGGGTTTCATACCCTCAGAACCAAGCTTAAAAGTGTTACTTACCTCAATCCGAGCAAATCTCTAGGCCAACACACATTTGCCTCGCGAAATGGCCTCGGAATACCTCGAATCTAGCCACAAACAATATAAGGAAATACTATGTTATTAATCAAAAGTCAAAAGTCGACTCAAAAGCCGGCCCCCGGGCCCATGTCTCGAAATCCGATAAAAGTCACAAAACCTGAAAGCTCATTCAACCACGAGTCCAATCATACCAAATTTATCAAAATCCGACACCAACTCACCACCCAAATTCCCAAATCAACTCTCCAAATCCTTACCCTCAAACTCCTAAATTCCACCTTAAATACACACAAACTAGGTGGAAAAATCAACGGGGAAACACAATAATTGAATAAATTAGATCACAAATGACTTACCTCAAGAAATCCTACGCAAATCCTCTCAAGAATCGCCAAATCCCGAGCATGAAATATTTAAAATGGTGAAAATCTCGGAACCCTCGTTTTAAATAATCAGCCCAATATTCTCGCTTCTGCAGCCAATTTAGCCGCTTCTGTGGCACCGGTTTTGCGGTCCATCATCCGCATCTGCGAAAGCCACTAAGCTGACCAACCACTTCTGCGTCGAAATCCCCGATTTGCGGGCGCGCATCTGCATAAGCAATCGGCTTCTGCGGAAATCTCTTAAATCCCCAGGGCCTGCATCTGCGCTCCAAGTTTCGCACCTGCGGAGGCGCTTCTACAGCCCACTATCCGCTTATGCGGAAACACACCTTGCCCCTTAACTCCGCATCTGCGGAGCCTTGCTCTCACTCGCGGGCTTGCAAATGTGGTTATCTCCTCGCACCTGCGTCCTGCCCTAGGCTAGGCTAGTTCCGCACCTGCGCAAATCCAGCCGCATCTGCGGTCAATCCCTCGCAGGTGCGATCACACCAGAAAACTCCCAGCTTCAGCAATGTACTAAGTCTCATTTTCGATCCGTTAACCATCCGAATTCAACCCGAGGTCCCCGAGACCTCAACTAATTATACTAACAAGTCCTAAAATACGATACGAACTTAGTCGAGCCCTCAAATCACCTCAAACAACATAAAAAACATGAATGGCACCCCAATTCAAGCCTATTGAAACTAAGGAATTTCAACTTCTACAAACGACGCCAAAACCTATCAAATCACGTTCGATTGACCTCAAATTTTGCACATAAGTCACAGATGACACCACGGACCTACTCCAACTCCCGGAACTCCAATCTGAGACCGATAACCACAAAGTCCACTCTCGGTCAAATTTCTAAATTTCCAACTTTCGTCATTTGAAGCATAATTCAACTATAGACCTCCAAATCACAATTCGGACACACTCCTAAGTCCAAAATCATCCAACAGAGCTAACAGAACCATAAAAACTCCATTTCGGAGTCGACTACACATGAGTTCATATCCAGTCAATCTTTTCAACTTAAGTTTTCATCCTTGAGACTAAGTGTCTTAATTCATTTCAAAACCTCATCAGACCCGAACCAACTATCCTGGTAAGTCAGATAGCAGTTATAGAGTACAGAATGAGCAGTGAATGGAAGAATGGAGTTACAATTCTCAAAACGACCGGCCGAATCGTTACAACAATCTTAAGGAGAGTTTGCAGGAGATTGTCAAATAAGGAAATATCACTTAAGAACTCTATATGGAATCTCGTTTATTGAAACAAAATTGAACTAAGAATTCTTTATTAAAAAAAGAAAGTTCAGCCACTGTAATAATATTTTCTAACTAAAAGTTTTTATTTGGAAAGTAAAGAATTTTCATATCAGTAGTATTTGGATTCCTTTTCTAATATCGAGTGAGAAGAATTATACCCTATCGTAATCTAGTGTGCATGTTTGCAATAAATTTGTGCAGAAAAAAAAAATCTGCAATCACAAATAATTATAAAAAAAGAAGATTTTATTGAGAAACATTGCGGGTTACAACTCTGTTTATCCTTTGATTCTTCCCTCTGATTTGTTATTTATAATTCGAGGGTCTTAGCGGTGTATTTCTCGAACATATGATGATATGCATATTTTTGATGTATTTGATGATCAAGAAGCATGTAACAATACTTTATTTGGATCATGAATATTGCTAAGACTTTGAACAAAACATATTTGACATGTCTTTGATCTTTTAATGAATATTTCAAGAGTTTTATGGAATTTCGGAGATCATATATTTGATCTCTTTGTGCATATTTCGGGAGTTTATAGAATTGCTGAGATGATCTTTATTTTTGAGATATTCTTTAAGAGAATATGTAACTGAGATGATCTTTATTTTTGAGATATTCTTTAAGAGAATATGTAATCCTTTTTATAAGAGTGACCTAGGGTTTTGGTAGAGTAGCCTCCAAGTTAGGGTTTTGGTAGAGTAGCTTCCAGCAACCCTAATAGACTCCTAGAGTTTCAAGAGTTGTCTTGTAGTATCTTGAATTTAGGATTTAGGCTAATCCGTTAAAATTTTGATGTCTACAAATGCCCCATACTTCAAGGTTTGTCGGGGTGTAGGCCTGCCGAAACTTGAAGACGAGACTTGAAATACTCAATTAATGCAACATATAATTTTGAAACTTGTAGTTTTTGATTTGCAAGAGGAAGAGATGAAGGGCAGAACTAGTCCCACTGGGCGTGCCAAATTGTTTGCAATAAATTTGTGCAGAAAAAATAAACTGCAATCACGAACAACTATAACGATTAATAAACATTGCGGGTTACAACTCTATTTATCCCTTGATTCTTCCCTTCGATTTGTTATTCGTAATTCGAGGGTCTTGGTGGCGTATTTCTCGAACGTAGGATAATAAGTATCTCCTTGAAGTATTTGATGATCAAGAAGCATATAGCAACACTCCCTTTGAGTCTTGAATGTTGCTAAAACTTTGAGCAAGACATATTTGACATGTCTTTGATCTCTTAATAAATATTCCAAGAGTTTTATGGAATTTCGGAGATCGTATGTTTGATCTCATTGTGCATATTTCGAGACTTCATAAAATTGTTGAGATGATCTTTGAAGGACATATGTAGCCTTATTTATAAGCATGAATTATGATTTTGGTAGAGTAGCCACCAAGTAATCCTAATGGGCTCCTCTTGTAGAGGCTCTAGTCCAAATTTTGTATGCACTAATTTGACAAATTTTTAATGTCTAGTGAAATTTTAATTTATTTTAAAAATTCAATACTTCTTAATGAGTTGGAGATAAATATATTTTTATGTTTTAAACCTAAAGTTCAGAATGTAGCTATATCTTATAAATTATTTATTTCATAATGGATAATCCATAGTGTATATTTTAGAACTAAGTTTTCTGAATTTAAAAAAAGAATACAATTAAACAATTTTTTAGAGGCTAAAAGTTTCAACAAAAATAATAATTACTAGAAGTTTAATAATAAAAATATCGTGATATTTTGATATAGTACTATATAGTTTTGTAATGACCCGACCGGTCGTTTTGCTTTTTGGAACCCCGTTTCCCTAAATAAGACTCCCCGTATGTGCTCTTACTGTTTTATGACTTGCGGGGATGGTTAGTTCGGGATTTGGAATGGTTCGAGTTGAAATCGGAACACTTGGTTCCTTAGGTTGGCTTTAAAAGGCTCAATTTGACTTCGGTCAACGTTTTGAATAAACAACCTCAAAATCAGGATTTGACGGTTCCAATAGGTTCGTATGATAATTTTAAACTTGAGCATATATTCGGATCGGGTTTTGGATGACCCGGGAATGTTTCAACGCCAATATTGAAAGTTGGCATTTTGGGAGAATTTCATAAGTTTGGGTTGAAGTGGATTTTACGTTATAGATGTCCGTTGGGATTCTGAGCCTAGGAATAGCTCCGTATGGTGATTCCGGACTTAGGAGCGTGTCCGGATGTGGCTTTGGAAGTCCGTAGGTCGTTTCGGGGTCATTTGGCGAAAGTTGGAAATTTGAAGATTTTTGGGAAGTTTGACCGAGAGTGGACTTTTTGATGTCGCGTTCGTATTCCGATTCCGAAAGTTGGAATAGGTCCGTAATTTCATTTAGGACTCGTGTGCAACATTTGAGGTCAATTGACGTGATTTGATAGGAATCGGATGTGCGGATGTGTTTTTAGAAGTTTTGAGTTTTCATGATTTGATTCATGCATTTTGGCGTCTGATTCATGCTTTTAGATTTTATTCTGGCATTTCGATCGCGCGAGTAAGTTCGTATGATGTTTTTAGACTTGTTTGGATGTTTGGTGCGAATCCCCAAGGGCTTGGGTGAGTTTCGGATGCGTTCGGATGGATGGGGAGACTTCAGTTTTTTGTTTTTTTTTTTGCTGGTGTCTCAGGTATCGCAAATGCGAGATTTTGTTCGCATTTGTTGGACAGGCTTCGCAATTGCGAAGAAGCCTGGCCAAGGCAGGACTCGCATTTGCGAGATTTCCAGTCGCTTTTGCGATCAACCTCCCTTCGCATTCGCGATGTTGTGGTCGCAAATGTGACCTTGACAGTGGGGGCTCAGCTTCACATTTGCGAAGATTTTGTCGCAATTGCAACCTTCGCATTTGCGAATAAGGTGTCAAAATTGCGACACCTGCGACCTGTGCAACAACTTTTATTGCGGGACTTAGCCTTATTTTTCGCATTTCCTACTTGGTCTTAGACGATTTTGAGAGCATTTTTGGGAGGGGTTCCATCAACATCAAGAGGTAAGTGATCCGTATCAATTCTTTAGCAAAATACACGAATCATAAGTATATTTAACGTGGAAAATGGTAGGATTTATGAAATTTTTGAGGAAAAGCTAGGGTTTTGATAAAAATGGGGTTTAACCACGAAAATGATTATGGAATGGGGTGACATATTACATAATTGAGTTCGTGAGGTTATGTGTAACAACTTTCTTCAAAAATTTTCGGAATCCGAGTACGTGGTTCCGGGAATGAATTTTAGGAATTCTTCAATTAGGGTTGGGAAATCACTTTAATAGTTAGGATATGAACTTTTAAACATGCATTGATTATTTTATATAACATTTGACTAGTTTCGAATCGTTTGGCACTGAGTTGAGGGTTTGAAGCACATTTGTGGACCGAAAGTGAACTTGAGAACGAGGTAAGTCTCTTTTCTAACCTTGTAAGAGGGATTTAACCCCATAGGTAAATTGAAGTAATATGTGTTCTATTTTTGTGGGCTACGTATGCACGAGGTAACGAGAGTCCATGCGTAGCTACTAAATATGCTTATGTCCGGGTAGTTTAGAACCCCTAATCATGTTATACTTATGATGTGTGCACCCAACTTATTAATTTTAGTGCTTAAATCGTATTGAAACTTGATAGAGAAACCATAAAAGGTCGAATTTCATTTACTTGAGTTTTGGACGGGTTACTTGGCCGTTAATAAGAATTGGTGCTTCTTTGAGTATTAGCCTCTTAATAATCTTTAAATCGGGTATTTATAAAGTATTTTCTCTTCTTGTGGAGCGGGCCGAACGCCTTGGCAGTAGAATATATGCATTTATGGTTCGTGCCATTTGACCCTTGATAGTGCACAATATATATTATATTTTGGATCAGGCCATATGACCTCGGGAAAATTCGTGCGTAATAATACTTGGAGCCCAATTACACTTGTTATTATTTCATTGACTTGAGAGATTAACTTGTTAAATAATGGAAACTGGTTTCGGACGTACTATTAGTGAAAGAGTTATTTATCTATTTCTTGTCATTGAGTTTTGCAGCTTTATTTATGTAGCCCACACTTAATTAAAATTTTGGTATTATATTATTATCCCATAGTAAGCATCAAAGTTGACCCCTTGTCACTACTTCTTCGAGGTTAGACTAGGTACTTACTGGGTACATGTCGTTTATGTACTCACACTACACTTCTGCACTAATCGTGCAGGATCTGAGGCAGGTGCATCTGGTTATCAGTCTGGCGCATATCCTTGATTCCATGAGACTTTGCGGTGAGCAGCCTTCCGAGCCCGTTCTGCAGCACTCGAAGTCTTTTCTTTTCTTTTACTTTCTGTCTATTTCCCTTCAGACAGTAGTGTAGTATTTTTGTATATTCTGCTAGTAGCTCATATACTTGTGACACCAGGTCTTGGAGATTATGCTAGTAGACACATGATGATTTTTTTCGGGGATATTTACTTATCTCATTTGCTCTTAAAATTATTTATCTCTCATCTTATTAAATTTTTACTTCATATTTATGCACTAATAAAAAATCAGCTATTTTGAAAATGTTAAAAGAATTAATCACACGGTTAGTTCACTGTTGGCTTGCCTAGCGGTAACGTTGGGCGCCATCACGACCTATAGGAGATATTTGATCGTGACAACATGGTATCAGAGCACTAGGTTCACGTAGGTCTCACAAGTTATGAGCAGGCCTAATAGAGTCTTGCGGATCTGTGCGGAGACGTTCGTACTTATCTTTGAAAGGCTATAGGGTGTTAGGAAACTAATCTTTCTTCATCTCCTATCGTGCAAGTTGATGTTATTCTAGTGATGCCCATCGGTCTGACTAACGTCCCAGCGGTGTTTATGGATTTGATGAACAGGGTGTCTAGGCCGTATATTGATTCCTTTGTCATTGTCTTCGTTGATGACATCTTGATCTACTCGCGTAGCATGGAGGAGCATGAGTAGCATTTGAAAGTGGTGCTTCAGACCTTGCGGGAATATAAGCTATATGCTAAGTTCTCCAAGTGTGAGTTTTGGCTAGAATCTGTAGCATTCTTAGGGCATGTTGTACCAGGCGAGGGTATTAAGGTGGATCCTAAGAAGATCGAGGCAGTTCAGAGTTAGCCTCGTCCTACCATGGCGACCGAGATCAGGAGCTTTTTGGGGTTAGCGGGTTATTATCGTCGGTTTGTGGAGGGCTTCTCATCTATAGCAGCACCTTTCACTAGATTGAACCAGAAGGGTGCTCCGTTCTGATGGTCCGATGATTGTAAGGCGAGCTTTTAGAATCTCAAGACCGCATTGACTTCAGCACCGGTGTTAGTGATGCAAGAGGGGCGAGTTATTGCATATACTTCACGTCAGCTCAAGCCCCATGAGTAGAATTATCCTGTACACGATTTGGAGTTAGCCGCTATTGTTCATGCTCTTTAGATTTGGAGGCATTATCTTTATGGGGTGTCCTGTGAGGTTTACACCGATCATCGCAGCTTGCAGCATTTGTTCAAGTAGAGGGATCTCAATTTGAGGCAGCGCAGGTGGCTTGAGTTACTAAAGGACTATGATATTACCATCCTTTATCAGCCGAGCGACGCGAAAGTAGTTGCAGATGCTTTGAGGAGAAAGGCAGAGAGTATGAGTAGTTTGGCATACATTTCAACAGAGGAGACGCCATTAGCTTTGGACATTTAGTCCTTGGCTAACAAACTTGCGAGGTTGGATATTTTGGAGCCGAGCCCAGTTCTTGCATGCGTCGTTGCGCAGTATTCACTATTGGATCAGATCAAGGCTCATTAGTTTGATGATCACCACTTGTGGTTCTTAGAGAGACGGTACTACAGGGTGGTGCCAAGGAGGTTACAATCGACGAGGATGGTGTTCTGTGACTCCTGAGTTGTCTATGTGTTCCTAATGTTGATGGGCTGAGGGAAAAGATTCTAGAGGAGGCACACAGTTCTTGGTATTCTATTTATCCATGTGCTACGAAGATGTATCGCGACCTGAGGCAGTATTATGGGTGGCGGCGAATGAAGAAAGACATAGTTGAGTATGTTGCGAGGTGTCTAAATTGCTATCAGGTTAAGTATGAGCACCAGAGGCTAGGTGGCCTACTCCAGCTTATGAGTATACCTGAGTGGAAATGGGAGCGCATTACCATGGACTTTGTAGTTGGGTTGCCACGGACCTTGCAAAAGTTTGGGTCATTGTCGATAGGTTGACCAAGTCAGTGCACTTCATTTCGATTGTGACCACGTATACTTCAGAGAGGTTGGCCCAGATTTATATTCAGGATATAGTTCGGTTGCATGGTGTGCCTGTTTCTATCATATCCTTTCGATAAAATCAAGGAGTATATATCCAAACCACCTGTGTTGGTCCCACCTAAACCCGGAAGACCTTTGCTACTGTACTGTCCGTGTTAGATGGAGCCTTTGGTTGCATTTTGGGACAACATGATGAAACCGGGAGGAAAGAACAAGCAATATACTATATGAGTAAGAAGTTCACACCTTACGAAGCTCGGTACTCTTTGTCGGAACGTACCTGTTGCGCCCTGACATGTATAGCCCAAAAATTAAGACATTACTTTTGTGCATACACCACATACCTCATATCAAGGATGGATCCGCTAAAATACATCTTTCATAAGCATATGCTTGCGGGCAAGCTAGCAAAAATGGCAAATACTACTGAATGAGTTCAACATCATCTTTCTGACGGGAAAGCATTGGCCGATCACCTGACAGAGAACCCCATGGACGGGGAATATGAACCATTAAAGACATATTTTCCCGACGAGGAGGTACCTTTCGTAGGAGAGGATATCGCCGATAGAGGCCCTCAGTTTACTTCGCATTTTTGGAGAGCAGTACAGAGTGAGTTGGGGACCCAGGTAGAGCTCAACACGGCTTTTCATCCGCAGACTGATGGGTAGTCGGAGTGGATAGTTCAGATCTTGGAGGAGATGCTCAGAGCATGTGTGATTGACTTTGGAGGGCAGTGGGATCAATTCTTGCCTTTGTTTTCTACAACAACAGTTATCAGTCTAACATCGAGATGGCTCCATTTGAGGCTTTATATGGCCGGCAATGTCGATCACCCATCGGATGGTTTGAGCCCACCGAGGCTAAGTTATAGTTTGCTGATTGGTGAAGTATGCCTTGGAAATGGTAAAGTTGATTCAGGAGCGACTTCGCACGGCACAATACTGACAGAAGAGTTACGCGGATCAAAAGGCGCGTGATTTATCATTTATGGTGGGCGAGAAGGTTCTCTTGAAAGTCTCGCCGATGAAGGGGATCATGAGGTTCGGGAAGACGAGCAAGTTGAGCCCAAGGTTTATAGGTTCATTTGAAGTGTTGAGACGAGTTGGGGAGGTTGCTTATGAGCTTCCCTTGCCTCCCAGTCTATCGGAAAGTCATCCCGTTTTCCACGTGTCTACACTCCAGAGGTATCATGCCGACAGGTCGCATGTGTTTGACTTCAGCACGGTTCATCGATGAGAGCCTAGGTTACGAGGAGGAGCTAGTTGCCATTATTGACAGGCAGGTTTGTCAGTTGAGGTCTAAGAAGATTTCTACGGTAAATGTTCAGTGTAGGGGCCAACCAGTTGAGGAGGCGACTTGGGAGGCTGAGGAGGACATGCGGAGAAGATATCCAAACTTATTCAGCACTCCAGGTATGATTCTAGACCCATTCGAGGACGAACGTTTGTTTAAGAGGTGGAGAATGTAACGACCCAATCGGTCGTTTTGCTTTATAGAACCCCGTTCCCCTAAATATAACTCCTCATATTTGCCCTTACTGTTTTATGACCTACGGGGATGGTTAGTTCGGGATTTGGAAGGGTTCGGATTGAAATCGGAACACTTGGTTCCTTAGGTTGGCCTTAAAAGGCTAAGTTTGACTTCGACCAATGTTTTGAGCAAACAACCTTGGAATCGGGATTTGACGGTTTCAATAGGTTTGTATTATGATTTAGGACTTGGGTGTATGTTCAGATCGGGTTTTGGATGACCGGAGAACGTTTCAGCGCCTAATATTGAAAGTTGACATTTCGGGTGAATTTCATAAGTTTGGGTTGAAGTGGATTTTTACGTTATTGACGTCCATTTGGGATTCTGAGCCTGGGAATAGCTCCATATGGTGATTCTGGACTTAGGAGCGTGTCCGGATGTGGATTTGGAGGGTCGTAGGTCATTTTGGGGTCATTTGGCGAAAGTTGAAAATTTGAAGGTTTTTGGGAAGTTTGACCCAGAGTTGACCTTTTGATGTCGCGTTCGGATTCCGATTTCGAAAGTTGAAGTAGGTCCATAATATCATTTAGGACTCGTTTGCAAAATTTGAGGTCAATTGAACGTGATTTGATAGGAATCGGACGTGCGAATGTGTTTTTAGAAGTTTTGAGTTTTCATGATTTGATTCATGCATTTTGGCATCCGATTCGTGCTTTTAGATGTTATTTCGGCATTTTGATCGTGCGAACAAGTTCGTATGATGTTTTTAGACTTGTGTGGATGTTTGTGCGAAGCCCCGAGGGCTCGGGTGAGTTTCGGACACGTTTGGATGGATGGGGAGACTTCAGTTTTCTGGTTTGTTTTGCTGGTGCCTCAGGTATCGCAAATGCGAGATTTTGTTCGCATTTGCGGGACAAGCTTGGCAATTGCGAAGAAGCCTGGCCAAGGCAGGACTCGCACTTGCGAGATTTCCAGTCGCTTTTGGGATCAACCTCCTTTCGCATTTTCGCAAAGTTGTGGTCGCAAATGCGACCTTGACAGTGGGGGCTCAGCTTCACATTTACGAAGATTATGTCGCAATTGCGACCTTCGCATTTGCGAACAAGGTGTCGCAATTGCAACACCTGCGACCTGTGTAACAGCTTTTATTGCGAGACTTAGCCTTATTTTTCTCATTTCCCACTTGGTCTTAGACGATTTTGAGAGCATTTTTGGGAGGGGTTCCATCAACTTCAAGAAGTAAGTGATCCCTATCAATTATTTAGCTAAATACATGAATCATAAGTAGATTTAATATGGAAAATGGTAGGACTTATGGAACTTTTGAGGAAAACCTAGGGTTTTGATAAAAATGGGGTTTAACCACGAAAATGATTATGGAATGGGATGAAAATACATATTTAAGTTCGTGAGGTTATGTGTAACAACTTTCTTCAAAAATTTTCGAAATCCAGGCACGTGGGTCCGACGGTGAATTTTAGAAATTCTTGAATTAGGGTTGGAAAATCACTTTAATAGTTAGGATATGAACTTTTGAACATGTATTGATTATTTTATATAACATTTGACTAGTTTCGAGTCGTTTAACACCAAGTTGAGGGTTTAAAGCATATTTGTGGACTGAAAGTGAACTTGAGAACGAGGTAAGTCTCTTTTCTAACCTTGAAAGAGGGAATTAACCCCATAGGTGAATTGAAGTAATATGTGTTTCTATTTATGGGGGCTACGTATGCACGAGGTGACGAGAGTCCGTGTAGCTACTACTTATGCTTATTTTCGGGTAGATTAGGACCCCAAATCATGTTATACGTACAATGTGTGCATCCAACTTGTTAATTTAAGTGCTTAAATTATATTGGAACTTGATAGAGAAACCGTAAACGGTCGAATTTCATTTATTTGAGTTTTGGACGGGTTACTTGACCGTTAATAAGAATTGTTGCTTCTTTGAATATTAGCCTCTTAATAATCTTTGAATCGGGTGTTTATAAAGTATATTCTCTTCTTGTGGAGCGGGCCGAACGCCTCGGCAGTAGAATATATGCATCTATGGTTCGTACCGTTCGACCCTCGGCAACGCACAATATATATGTTTATATTTTGGATCAGGCCGTATGACCTTGGCATAATTCGTGCTTAATAATATTTGGAGCCCAATTACACTTGATATTGTTTCATTGACTTGAGAGGTTAACTTGTTAAATGATGGAAACTGATTTGGGACATAATATTAGTGAAAGAGTTATTTATCTATTTCTTGTCATTGAGTTTTCAGCTTCATTTATGTAGCCCACGCTTAATTAAAATTTCGGTATTATATTATAATCCATAGTAAGTTTCGAAGTCGACCCCTCGTCACTACTTATTCGCGGTTAGACTATATACTACTGGGTACATGTTTGTTATGTACTCACGCTAAAGTTCTGTACTAATCGTGCATGATCTGAGGCAGGTGCATCTAGTTATCAATCTGACGTGCATCCTTGATTCCATGAGACTTTGTGGTGAGCGGCCTTCCAAGCCCGTTCTGCAGCACCCGAAGTCTTTCTTTTGCTTTTACTTTTTGTCTATTTTCCTTCAGACAGTAGTGTAATATTTTTGTATATTCTACTAGTAGCTCATACACTTGTGACACCAGGTCTTGGAGATTATGCTAGTAGACACATGATGGTTTTTTTGGGATATTTACTTATCTTATTTGCTCTTAAAATTATTTATCTCTCATCTTATTAATATTTTACTTCCTATTTATGCACTAATTAAAAATCAGTTATTTTAAAAATATTAAAAGAATTAATCACATGGTTAGTTCACTGTTGGCTTGTTTGCGATAACGTTGGGTGCCATCAGGACCTATAGGAGAAATTGGGTCGTGACAACATGGTATCAGAGCACTAGGTTTATGTAGGTCTCACAAGTTATGAGCAGGCCTAATAGAGTCTTGCGGATCTGTGCAGAGACGTCCGTACTTATCTTCGAGAGGCTATAGGGTGTTAGGAAACTACTTTTTCTTCATCTCCTATCGTGAAAGTTGATGTTATACTAAGTATCCTTCTCTTATTCTCTCTCGCAGATGGTGAGAACGCGCATAGCTGATGTTCCATACCCGAGAAGAGATGCACCCCCTGTTGCTAGAGGCCGAGGCAGAGGCCGAGGGAGGGCTCCAGCCCGAGGTAGAGGACGAGGGCATCCCAGAGTTGCTCTAGCCATGTCACCAGCGGATCCAATAGAGGATCCCATTATTGAGGAGCAGGGCGAGGTGCTTACAGCAAAGCTAGCCCCAGTAGATTTCATGTCAGCACCGGGCTTCCAGGAGGTCATGGGCTGTATGCTATGGTTCATGAACACTATGACTCAGGTTGGTTTATTTCCAGCAGACCCAGCCACATCTCAGGCGGGAAGAGGAGCACAGACCCCTACTCCTTAGGATCCTGGGCATGCAGCTGCTGTATATCAGACCCCGGGCACACTACCCCTAGGCGGAGCCCAACCAGTGGCAACAGCCGTACCTGAGCCCAGACCAGCTGCGGCCGACGAGCCGCAGAAGCTATTGGACAGATGGACTAGGCTACACCCTCCTGACTTCGGAGGTGAGAGACATAAGGATCCCCAGGACTTTATTGATCGGTGTAGGGACATACTTCAACACATAAGGATATTAGAGTCCCACGGGGTGAATTTTACTACTTTCCAGCTGGAGGGCAAGACTCGTAGATGGTGGCAGTCTTATCTTTTTGGCAGACCAGCAGGTTCTCCTCCCTTGACTTGGGGTTAGTTTACACGCCTTTTCTTGGATAGGTATATTCCACCCTCTTAGAGGGAAGAGTTGCGGTTTCAGTTTGAGCAGCTCCAGCAGGGTCAGATGTCAATGACCGATTATGGGGCGAGATTCTCTGAGTTATCACTATGCACTTATGATACTCCTTACTGAGACAGAGAGAGTACGGAGGTTTGTTGGGGGTTGCACTCTGGTATTCAGGCCACTATGGCCCGAGAGGTTGAGATAGGGACTTCTTACCAGCTAGTTGTGGAGATAGCTCGGAGGATTGAGGGTTATCATCAGTGGGGCCGAGAGAAGATGCCGCAGGACAAGCAGTTCCGTTATTTCGGAGGATTCAGTGGTTCCCCATGTGGGGGCAGGGGTCAGTTTAGGAGAGGCTAGCCTAGCCGGCCCACATATCCAGCACCGCCATCTCCGCAGTGTGCTCCAGTATGACCTTATTTAAATGCCATGCCAGAGAGTTCCTACCGCCCACTGATGTGCCGGGTAATTTCGGCACATTTTGATACTATTTGCTTAAAGTTTAACTTGTTTTACGTGCAAATTCTACTGATACTTATGTAATTTTAGTGTATTTGCAGTACATCGAGTGTAAGGACCCAGAAGTACGGAAAAGAGTTCAAGAAGCCAACTGAAAACAAGAAAAGAAGTTAAGAGCATCGCAAATGTGAGTATGTGGTCGCAAACAGCACATGCGGACCGCATATTTCACAAACAGATCGCAAACAAGGACAGAACTCTGGGCAATTCTTCATGTCGAGAATGCGGTCGCAAATGCGACCGCAAAACAAGAATGCGAACCGCAAAATAGCAATTTGCAATCGCAAACCCAAACAGAGTTTCTGGTTGAAAATCAGAGTGAAGAATGCGATCGCATTTCGCGATCGCATAATCAACATGCGGACCGCAAACCAAAATGCGATGAAGGCAAAACTCTTGGGTTAAATTTGCGACAGTCGATGAAGATTTGCGGTCTACATTTCTGTTTTAAGACAGAAATGCGGTCCGCATTATTACAGCAGGGGCAAACCAGTCCGAAATTTGCCTCGGGTTTTGGGCCTCTATAAATAGGTTTAATAGGGTTTTGTGAGGAACAACTTTTCAGAATTAAGAGTACAAAGAACAACTTGTCAGAATTAAGAGTACAAAGTACGGGCAATTAACTAGTTTGAATTTTCGGAAGCTTTTGGGATCAGTTACCTTCTATTTTGTAAGATGATGAAAATTACTATTCTTTATTCTTCAATTTTCAGCATGAGTAGCTAAATTCAAACGCTGAGGTTGTGAACCCTAGATGGGTAGAATGTTGTTGAGATTTTGATATTGAATATGATTTCGATGGAAGATTGATATTTATTTATTTCTTATTCTTTAAATAATTATTAGTGGTTGCAAACATTAACGAACGCCAATTTATTCTATCTTATCTTGGAAAAGTAGGATAGAATTTGGTAGAAATAAATAACAAATACTCAAGGATTTAAACCTTGTTTAATAAAATCGCTTAGGAATAAGTCGGTTTTAATTTGGCATTAATTGATTGTTCTTAATCACAACTCTTTTGTATTTGAAAAAATCATAAAGAGGATATACTATCCAATTATTGGAAAATATTGGATAGTAAATTAAACATCAATTGCATATCAAGAAAGTTTTCTGTTGGAAATATTCAATATTAATATCAAGAGCATTATACTACATTAAGGGGGACACAACCTTGGTTTCTTTATTTCATATTATACATTCACAATATTGACATTAGTTTTTCGTTTATCCTTACTTTCAATACTCTTTTGTTATTTGAATTACTTGATAGAATTACGACTTAGTTGAGTATTACACTAATTAGATAAACATTTCACACCTATTCCCTGTGGGATTCGACCCCAACCTTGTTGGGTTATTATATTTGACACCGACTGCTTACACTATTCTTAAGGTGTAATTTGAGCGTATCACCCACCAGCTATTTAGGGTTCCTCCAGTGGGTATTCAGGCCATCAGGGTCAGACTTCAGGTCAGCAGTCCTCCGTACCGAGAGGTTGTTTCGAGTGCGGGGATCTCAGCTGCGTGCGGAGGTTCTGCCCAAGGCTTCGGGGCAAGGCAGT
Organism: Nicotiana obtusifolia; assembly: GCA_002018475.1. Classification (NCBI taxonomy): domain Eukaryota; kingdom Viridiplantae; phylum Streptophyta; class Magnoliopsida; order Solanales; family Solanaceae; genus Nicotiana; species Nicotiana obtusifolia. Next base: position 176,214 of record MCJB01012771.1, on the reverse strand, counting down.
GCAGTAGGGTCCTCAGCCTATGATTACAGCACCAGTAGTTGCACCAGCCGTCCGGTCGGCAAGAGGCGGAGGGCAGGTGGATAGGGGCCGTACTAGAGGTGGAGGCCAGGCAGGTGGAGGCTAGTCAGGTGGCGCTCTAGCTAGATTCTATGCTTTCCCGGCCAGACCAGATGCAGTGGCCTCAGATGCCGTGATCACAGGTATTATTTCTGTTTTCGGTAGGGATGCTTCGGTATTATTTGATCTAGGGTCTACCTATTTATATGTGTCATCTCTGTTTGCTCATTTCCTGGGTGTTCCTCGTGAGTCCTTGGTACTCCTATTTATGTGTCCACTCCAGTGGGCGATTCTGTTATTGTGGATCGGGTCTATCGGTCCTGCATCGTTACATTAAGTGGTTATGAGACTAGAGCGAATCTTTTGCTGCTTGATATGACCGACTTTGAGGTCATCCTAGGCATGGACTGGTTATCTCCATGTCATGCCATCCTTGATTGCCATGCCAAGTCTGTTACCTTGGCGATGTCAGAGTTGCCCAGATTGGAGTGTAAGGCTTTGTTAGCACACCTAGTCGGATGATCTCTTTTATAAAGGCTCGACACATGGCCGAGAAGGGTTATTTGGCTTATCTTGTTTATGTTCCGGATACTACCGCAGAGACTCCGGCAATTGATTTAGTACCTGCAGTCTGGGAATTCTCCGATGTGTTTCATTCTGATCTCCCAGGCATGCCAGATCGTGATATCGATTTCTGTATTGATTTGGTTCTAGGTACCCGGCCTATATCTACCCACCGTACCTTATGGCTCTGAAAGAGTTGAAGGAACAACTTGAGAAGTTGCTGGCAAAGGGGTTCGTCAGGCCGAGTGTGCCGCCTTGGGGTGCACCAATGTTATTTGTGAAGAAGAAAGATGGGACTATGAGGATGTGCATTGATTACCGCCCGTTGAACAAAGTTACCATCAAGAACAAGTACCCATTGCCGCGGATTGATGATTTGTTAGACCAGTTGCAGGGTGCCAGGGTGTTCTCTAAGATTGATTTGAGATCGGGGTACCATCAATTGAAGATTGGGGATTCGGATGTTTCGAAGACTGCTTTCTAGACTAGATATGGCCATTATGAATTTCTAGTGATGTCCATCGGTTTGAATAACACCCAGCTGACGTTTATGGATTTGATGAACAAGGTGTTCAGGTCGTATATTGATACCTTTGTCATTGTCTTCATTGATGACATCTTGATCTACTCGCGTAGCATAGAGGAGCACGAGCAACATTTGAGAGTGGTGCTTCAGGCCTTGCTGGAACAGAAGCTATATGCTAAGTTCTCCAAGTATGATTTTTTGCTAGATTCTATAGCATTCTTGGGGCATGTTGTATCAGGCGAGGGTATTAAGGTGGATCCCAAGAAGATCGAGGCAGTTCAGAGTTGGCCTCGTCCTACCACGGCAACCAAGATCAGTTCTGTGGAAAAAGTTCAGTGGAGGGGCCAACCAGTTGAAGAGGTGACTCGGGAGGCCGAGTACGACATGCAGAGAAGATATTCTTACTTATTCAGCACTCCAGGTATGATTCTAGACCTGTTCGAGGACAAACGTTTGTTTAAGAGGTGGAGAATGTAACGATCCAACCGGTTGTTCTGCTTTCTAGAACCCCGTTCCCCTAAATAAGCTCCTCATATGTGCTCTTACTGTTTTATGACTTGCGGGGATGGTTAGTTTGAGATTTGGAAGGGTTTGGGTTGAAATCGGAATACTTGGTTCCTTAGGTTGGCCTTAAAAGGCTAAATTTGACTTCGGTCAACATTTTGAGTAAACAACCTCGGAATCGGGATTTGACAGTTCCAATAGGTTTGTATGATGATTTCGGACTTGGGGGTATGTTCTGATCGAGTTTTGAATGACCCGGGAACATTTCAACGCCCAATATTGAAAGTTGGCATTTTGGACGAATTTCATAAGTTTGGATTGAAGTGGATTTTTACGTTATAGACGTCCGTTTGGGATTCTGAGCTAGGGAATAGCTCTGTATGGTGATTCTGGACTTAGGAGCGCATCCAGATGTGGATTTGGAGGTCCGTAGGTCATCCGAATGTCGGGTTCAGGTTTCTATTACGGAAGTTGGAGTAGGTCCGTAATGTCATTTAGGACTCGTGTGCAAATTTGAGGTCAATCGAACGTGATTTGATAGGAAGCGGACGTGCGGATGTGCTTTTAGAAATTTTTAGTATTCATGATTTGATTCATGCATTTTTGCATCCGATTCATGCTTTTAGATGGTATTCCGGGGTTTGGATCGCGCGAGCAAGTTCGTATAATGTTCTTAGACTTGTGTGGACGTTTGGTGCGAAGCCCGAGGGCTCGGGTGAGTTTCGGACGTGTTCTAATGGATGGGGAGACTTCAGTTTTCTTGTTTTTTTTTTGCTAGTGTCTCAAGTATCACAAATGCGAGATTTTGTTCGCATTTGGGGGACAGGCTTCGCAATTGCGAAGAAGCCTGGTTAAGGCAGGACTTGCATTTGCGAGATTTTCAGTTGCTTTTGCGATCAACCTCCTTTCGTATTCACGGTGTTGTGGTCGCAAATGCGACCTTGACAGTGGTGGCTCAGCTTCGCATTTGCAAAGATTTTGTCGCAATTGTGACCTTCACATTTGCGAACAAGGTGTCGCAATTGCGACACCTGCGACCTGTGCAACAACTTTTATTGCGGGACTTAGCCTTATTTTTCGCATTTCCTACTTGGTCTTAGACGATTTTGAGAGCATTTTTGGGAGGGGTTCCATCAACATCAAGAGGTAAGTATTCCCTATCAATTCTTTAGCAAAATACACGAATCATAAGTAGATTTAACGTGGAAAATGGTAGGATTTATGAAATTTTTGAGGAAAAGCTAGGGTTTTGATAAAAATGGGGTTTAACCACGAAAATGATTATGGAATGGGGTGAAAATTACATATTTGAGTTCGTGAGGTTATGGGTAACAACTTTCTTCAAAAATTTCCGGAATCGGAGCACGTGAGCCCGGGGATGAATTTTAGGAATTCTTCAATTAGGGTTAGGAAATCATTTTAATATTTAAGATATGAACTTTTGAACATGTATCGATTATTTTACATACCATTTGACTAGTTTCGAGTCGTTTGGCACCGAGTTGAGGGTTTAAAGCACATTTGTGGACCGAAAGTGAACTTGAAAACGAGGTAAATCTCTTTTCTAACTTTGTAAGAGGGAATTAACCCCATAGGTGAATTGAGGTAAAATGTGTTTCTATTTGTGAGGGTTACGTACGCACGAGGTAACGAGAGTCCATGCGTAGCTACTATTATGCTTATTTCCGGATAGTTTAGGACCCAAATCATGTTATATTTACGATGTTTGCACCCAACTTGTTAATTTATGTGCTTAAATCATATTGGAACTTGATAGAGAAACCGTAGAATGTCAAATTTCATTTACTTGAGTTTTGGATGGGTTACTTGACCTTTAATAAGAATCAGTGCTTCTTTAAATATTAGCCTCATAATAATCTTTGAATCGGGTGTTTATAAAGTATTTTCTCTTCTTGTGGAGCGGGCCGAACGCCTCGACAGTAGAATAGATGCATCTATGGTTCATGCCTTTCGACCCTCGGCAGTGCACATTATATATGTTTATGTAGCCCACGCTTAATTAAAATTTCGGTATTATATTATTAGCCCATAGTAAGTGTCGAAGTCGACCCCTCGTCACTACTTCTTCGAGGTTAGACTAGATGCTTACTGGGTACATGTTGTTTATGTATTCATGCTACACTTCTGCACTAATCATGCAGGATCTGAGGCAGGTACATCTGGTTATCAGTCCGGCCGGCATTCTTGATTCTACGAGACTTTGCGGTAAGCTGCCTTCCTAGCCCGTTCTGCAACACCCGAAGTCTTTCTTTTGCTTTTACTTTCTGTCTATTTCCCTTCAGACAGTAGTGTAGTATTTTTGTATATTCTACTTGTAGGTCATACACTTGTGACACCAGGTCTTGGAGATTATGCAAGTAGACACATGATGATTTTTTTGGGATATTTACCTATCTCATTTGCTCTTAAATTTTTTTATCTTTCATCTTATTAAATTTTTATTTCCTATTTATGCACTAATTAAAAATCAGCTATTTTAAAAATACTAAAAGAATTTACACGTTTAGTTCACTGTTGGCTTGCCTAGCGGTAACGTTGTACGCCATCACGACCTATAGGAGAAATAGGTCATGACAAGTTTGATCATATGCACTTTTATTTTTGTCTATAATAGAATAAATATTAAATGAAAACATAAAAAATATTTTATCATACTTACTAGGGGAAATAATTTTGAAAGAGGGGGATAAAGATAGTGTTAAGGGAAACAAAAGTCATATACATTATAGTATATTATAATAGAAGTAGCAGATAAGGATATAAAGTCGGTGACAAGCTAATAAAAATTACGTAATAACTTAACCATATTAAGTAATTGGTAACAATAGACAAAGAACAAAAAATAGAGAAATATTTTTTGTAAACAGATAATATAATTGTAGATATATAGAAGGATTAGACATTTAAATTTGATATGAGAAAGTTTTTTGAATTATTACGAGAAAAACATTTTAGATGGATAATATCACGCAATCGAAAACATAGTTGATAAACCTAAAATTTGAAACATTTACAATGAAATAATGCTAAGCAACAAATTAACAATAAAAAAATGTAATTAAAATTATCATGGAATTAAGTTTAAAAAAAATTAAAGTCAAAACTCTATACTGAAAACAAAAGGAAAAAAATTAATTGCTTATTGGACGTAATACTAAATAATAATTACTAAAAGTATTAGTAGATTTATGACAAATAAAAAAAAAATTCTTTGTTTAAACTTTGGCCTATTTTCAAAATAACTAAATTCGAAAAATAATATGATAATGTTCGTATTATAGATATAACATGAAATGTGAAAAAAATAATTAAAATATTATATGATAGAAAATAATGTATATAGAGGAGAATATGAATAAGTGAAGGGATATACGCTTTAATTTTGTTTAATAAAATACTTAAATAGGAAAAAGGATATTATTGATAAATTTATATAAAACATTGGAGCTACGGAACAAAAAGACAAAGTTTAATTAAATTTCAGAAGTAATACAAAATTATATTAATCATATTATACTAAAAGTGGAGCAATGAGTAAGGACATTAAGTAAATAGATAAATTAATAAAATGTATCGATCCGACCGGTTGTTTTACTTTCTAGATCCTCGTTGCTCTAATTAAGACTTCCCGTATATGCTTTTATTAATTTATGACTTGCTGGGATGGTTAGTTGGGGTTAGGAAAGGTTGGGGTTGAAATCAGAACACTTAGTTCCTTAATATTGAATTAAAATGGTTAAGTTTGACTTGAGTCAACGTTTTGAGTAAACGACATCAGAATCGAAAATTGATGGTCCTAGTATGTTCGTATGATAATTTTGGACTTGGGCGTATGTTCGGATCGGATTTCAGATGATCCGGGAGCGTTTCGACGCTTAATATTGAAAGTTGGCGCATTGAAGCTTTTCAAGATTTTTAAGTTTGGTTTGGATTAGGTTTTGGTGTTATCGAGGTCCGTTTGGGATTCCGAGCTTGGGAATAGTTTCATATGGTGATTTAAGACTTGCATGCAAAATTTGGTGTCATTCCGAGTAGTCTAAGTATGATTCGGCGCGTTCGGAGCAAGTTGAAAACTTTGAAATTCATAATTTGATTCAATTTGGTTTTGAGGTGCGATTCTTAGTTTTGATGTTGTTTTACATATTTCGAGAGTTCTAGCAGGTCCATATTATGGATATGGACTTGTTGGTGCATTTGGACAAGGTCTCGAGTGGCTCGTGTGAGTTTCGGACCATTCGGAGCTAAGTCCCAAAAAATCTAGTGTGCTGGTTCTTGTTTCCTTCTTCCTGATTGCGAGGGTTGTATCGCGTTCGCGACCCCTAGCCCGCGTTCATGAAGTTCTGGGACCTGAGGCCTTCGCGTTCGCGTGAGGAGGCCCGCATTCGAATAGGGAAAAAGGCCTGTGGGGATTTGAGCTCGTTCCTCTTCACGTTCGCGAGCTGGACACAACGTTCGCAAAGCTCCGGCTTGTCAGCCTTCGTGTTCGTGTGTGGGTCCTCGCGTTTGCGATGACCTTTTCCTATGCCTGGGCAGCTTGCCTTCGCGATCGCGATGGCTTTTCCCCGACAGCGAAGAAGAAATGCCTGGGCAGTGTGTTTTAAAAGTGGGGACTTAGGTTCGCTTCATTTCTCTCACTTGTTGGTCGAATTTAGAGCTCTTTGAAGAGGGATTTTTCAAATAGCACTTTGAAATAAGTAATTTCTATACAATATGAGTTTAAATCACGTACTATGGGTAGATTTTAACATAGAAATTGTGAAAAATTTAGGAGATTATTGGAAAATCTAGTTTTTGATAAAAATGGGATTAAACCACGAAAATAATTATGGAATTGGGTAAAATTATATATTTGAGCTCGTGAGATTATGCGTAACATTTATCTTCGAAAATTTCTGGAATCCGGGCACGTGGACCCGGGGTTAAATTTTAGGAATCTTCCAATTTGGGTTAGGTAATTACTCTATTAGCTAAATTATGAACTTGTGAGTGTATATTGATTAATTTACATAATATTTGGCTAGCTTCGGATTGTTCAGCACCACGTTGAGGCTTTAGGTGAATTTGTGGGCCGGAAAGTGAGCTTTAGGATGAGGTAATGTCTCTTGCCTATCCTTGTAAGAGGGAATTTACCCCATAGGTGTTTTAAATTACTATTTGCTTCTAATTGCGGGTGCTACGTACGTACGAAGTGACGAGAGTCCTGCGTAGTTATAAATCATGCTTATGTCCGGGTAGTTTTAGGACACCATCATGAAATTACTTGTGTTGTTTACACTCTATTTGTTAATTTAAGTGCTTAAATTATATTGAGGCTTGATAAAGGATTCGTAAAGATCGAACTTCACTTACTTTAAGTTTTAGCGAGTTACTTGACAGTTGATAGAAATTGTGCCTCTTGCGTGTATTAATCTTATGATAACTGTTAAACCAAATGTTCGTAGACTATTCTCTCTTCTTGTGGAGCAGGCTGAACAACTCGGCAGTATAATAGATGCATTTATGGTTCGTGTCGGTCGACCTTCGGCAGTGTACATATTATTCTGCATCAAGCTGTACGACCTCGGCATAAATCGTGCGTGATAATTTTCAGAGACCAATTACACTTGATATTATCTATATGACTTGAGAAATTATAATTTACTTGATGGCCCGTAATTGTTGAAGCTAGTATGTGTCAATGGAGATTTTAAATTGATTTTTAGTTAAAGAATCACTCATTTACTGTTTGTTACTGTGTTGTTATTATTATTATTTATGTAATCCATGCCTATTTAGAATTTTCGTATTTTATTTATTGGCCCATAGTAAGTGTCGATGTCGACCCCTCGTCACTACTTCTTCGAGGTTAGACTGGATACTTACTGGATACATATTGTTTATATACTCATGCTACACTTCTGCACTAATCGTGCAGGATCTGAGGCAGGTGCATCTGGCAGTCATTCAGGCGCGCAACCCCGTTACCCTGAGGCATAGTGGTGAGCGGCTCTTTAAGTCCGTTCTGCAGCACCTACAACCTCTCTTTTGTATTTACTTTCTGTCTATCTTATTTCAGACAGTAGCATAGGTGTTTTGTATATTCTACTAGTTGCTTATACATTTGTTGTCATGATCCAATTTCTCCTATAGGCCGTGATGGCACCCAACGTCGTCGCTAGGCAAGCCAACGGTGAACTAACTATGTATTATTCTTTTTAGTAATTTCAAATTAGTTGAAGTTTATTTATTAAGAAAATAAGAAGTGAAAAAGTTAATAAAGTAAAGCGAAAGCTAATGAAAGAGCAATTGCAGTGAAATAAATTCTCAAAAACCATAAAGTTTACTAGCATGTTTCCAAAAACTGGTGTCACAAGTGTATGAGCAACTAGCAGAATATACAAAATACTAAGTTACATTCTGAAATAGAGCAGACAGAAAATAAATGCAAAAGAGAGACTCCGGGTGTTGCAGAACGGACTCAGAAAGCAGCTCACCACTAAGTCTCGGGGTAACGGGGATGCGCGCCAGAATGACTGCTAGATGTACTTGCCTCAAATCCTGCACGATTAGTGCAAAAGTGTAGCGTGAGTACATAAACAACATGTACCCAGTAAGTGTCCAGTCTAACCTCGAAGAAGTAGCAAGGGGTCGACGACTCTTACTATGAGCCAACAATAAAATACAAAAATACTTAATAAGCATGGAATATGTTAATAATAATAATAACACAATAGCAAACAGGGATTAAATGATTCTTTTACTGATAGTAAATTTCAAAAATCTTCAACTAATACATACTAACTCCAAATAAATTTCGGGCCAAATAATAACTTATAACCTCTCAATTCATAAAAATAATATCAAGCATATTCGGGCTCCAAGCATTTACATGCACGATTTATATTGAGGTCGTACAGTTCGATCCAGAATAATGTGTACACTGCCGATGGTCGAGCAGCACGAACTATAGATGCATCTTTTAAACTGCCGAGGCATTCGGCCTGCTCCACAAGAAGAGAGAATACTCTATGAACATCGAATTTAAAAGCTATTACAAGCCTAATACACAAGGAAGCACAATTTCTATTAATGGTCAAGTAACTCACCAAAACTCAAAGTAAGTGAAATTCGGTCTTTACGAATCATTTATCAAGTATCAATGTAATTTAGTCATTTAATTAACAAGTAGAGTGCAAACAATATAAGTATTTCATGATTTAGGTCCTAAAACTATCCGAACTTAAGCAAAATTAGTAGCTACGCACGGATTCTCGTCACCTTGTGCATGCGTAGCCCTCATTATTAGAAGCAAATAGTAATTTTAAACACCTATGGGAAAATTCCCTCTTACAAGGTTAGGCAAGAGACTTACCTCGTCTCAAAGCTCACTTTTCAGCCCACAAATTTACTCTAAGGTTTCAACTTGGTGCTGAACAATCCGAAGCTAGCCAAATGTTATATAAATTAATCAATATACACTCAAAAGTTAGCTATTAGAGTAATTACCCAACCCAAATCGGAAGATTCCTAAAATTCACCCCAGGGCCCACATGTCCATGTTCCGGAATTTTTCAAAGATAATTGTTACCATTAACCTCAAGAACTCAAATATATAATTTTCACCCAATTCCATAATTATTTTCGTGGTTAAATCCCATTTTTATCAAAATCTAAATTTTTCAACAAAATGCTAAAATTTCCACAATTTTCATGTTAAGATCTACCCTTAATCTAGGTATTAAACTCACATTATGTAGAATACACCTACCTCAAGATGCTAGGTGAAAATCCCTCTTTAAAAAGCTCCAAAATTGGCCAATAAATGAGAGAAGTGAACATAATGGTCAAAATCCCGATTTTTATTAAGTTACTGCACAGGTCTGCCTTCTTCGCGATCGCGGACAAGCCCTCGCGATCGTGAAAGCAAAGCTCACGAACCCAGGAAAGGTCCTCTTCGCTAACGCGAGAAGTCACTCGCGAACGTGAAGCACTGAGCCTCCTACTCATCGCGGACGCGTGTCTCCACTCGCAAACTTTGAAGGGCAATGGAGTTGCCCAGGCCCAGGCCAAGGTCTTTTACGCGAACACGATGAGTCAACCGCAAACGCATTGGCCAATGGTTCCAAGCCTCCTCGAACGCGACCCTATATTCGCGAACGCGAAGAGCAAAGCTTCCAGTCCCCAAATCCTTTATCGCAAATGCGAGAGTCCTTCCCCGTTCGCGAAGAAGGAAACCAAAACGAGTACACTGACAACTTTGGACTTAGCTCCGGGCGGTCCAAGATGCAACCGATCCCCCCGGGACCCCTTCCAACTGCACCAACAAGTTCATAAACATAATACGGACTCGCTCAAACTCTTGAAACTCGTAAAACAACATCAAAACTAAGAATCACACTCCAAAACAAAATTTAATCAAATTATGAACTTCAAGTTTTTAACTTGCACCGAACGCGCCGAATCATACTTAGACTACTCGGAATGACACCAAAATTTGCGTGCAAGTCTTCAATCTCATACGAAACTATTTTCAGGCTCGGAATCCCAAACGGACCCCGATAGGCACCAAAACCTACTTCAAACCAAATTAAAGAACTTGAAAACCTCTAATGCGCCAACTTTCAATATTAAGTGCCAAAACACTTCCGGATCATTTGAAACCCGATCCAAACATACGCCCAAGTCCAAAATCATCATACGAACCTGTTGGGACTGTCAAATCCCGATTATGAGATCGTTTACTATAAATGTTAACCCAAGTCAAACTCAACCCTTTTAAGCCAATATTAAGGAACTAAATTTTTCGATTTCAACCCGAACCCTTCCAAACCCCAACTAACTATCCCCGCAAGTCATAAAATAGTAAAATTACATATGGAGAGTCTTATTTAAGGGGACAGGGATTTAGAAAGCAAAACGACCGGTCGGGTCGTTACACTTGTGACACCAGATTTTCGGAACATTCTAGTAGACACTTTGTGATTTTGAGTATTTATTTCACTGTATTTTCTCTTTAATTAGTTTACGCTTTATTTTACCATAATTTTTCACTTTTCATCTACTTAATAAATAAAAATTAACTACTTTGAAATTATTAAAAAGAAGAAATACATGTCTAATTCACCGTTGGTTTGCCTAGCGACGACGTTGGGCGCCATCATGTTCTATAGGGGAATTTGAGTCGTGACATAAAAAGTCACATGGCAATATTACAATACTAAGTAATGAATAATACTTAAATTGGAGCTACGGAACAAAACGTCAAAGTTAAATTAAAATTTCAGGAATAATACAAAATCATATTCATCGTATCATACTAAAAGGGGAGCAATCGGTAAGAACACTAAGAAAGTGGTAAGCTAATAAAAAGTCATATGGCAATACAACAATACTAAGTAATGAATACTACAATTACAATAAGCAAGGAAACCAAAAAAAGAACAAAACTTTTAGAAAAAAATAAAAATAAATGTAAGTATTATAATTTGAATCAAGACAAGAAAATTGGTATAATATATGACATAACTGAAATCTTAGCAGAATAAAAGTCAAATAATAAAAGAATTCCACTCAACAAGTTTAAAATGAAATAATTTATCATATATAAAATTTAATTTTTAAATAGAAGTCATAATTTTATATAGAAAATAAAATAAAGGAATTTATCGAAGATAATGCAAATATAGATACATTATTGAAACCATCGGTAAATTTTTTAATATGGTAATAGAAAACTTCTCACTTTATGATTTAATTATAAATAAAATAATAAATTTTTGAAAAAATGCATAAAATATCACCGTAAAAAATATATGAGAAGAGAGAGGACACAGATAATGCTAGGGTATCTATACTTTGAATTAATTAAAAATACAATTAAGTAAGTTATATAACACTCATTAATAATATTGAATTTAGAAAATTGAAGAATTTTGAAAATATAGGTTTAAAATAAAAAAAACACGTTTTAGGAGTATAAAAATATATATCTATGTTATATTAGAAAAAACGGTAATGGGTCAAATTTACCCATGTACTATTGATTATAGTACTTAGAAAGGCTTCTTTATACTATTGGTGCTTTTGAGTCCCTATCATTACACTTTTAAATATTTCTACCCCTCCATTAACGGATGGGACATGTAATCATTACCTATGCAAATTTTCAGACCCAATTAATAATACCCGTCTTTTATTAAGACCCAAACCCACCAAATACAATAACCAGCCCCAATTACACCAACCCCACTTAAATGAAAATCACCCTCCCCATTTTACACCTGTCACGATCCAAAATCTACTATAAGTCGTGATGGCGCCTAACGTCGTTGCCAGGCAAGCCAACAATAATTTATCAAATTAATTACTCAATTTAGTATCTTGAAATTATAATTTTTATTAATGAAATAGTGTGAAATAGAATTTATATGAACTACAATAGTGAACAACCCGTAAGAAACTCCAAAATAGGGTGTCACAAGTGCATGAGCATCAACTAGGAAATATAATAAAGTTAGACATTAAAAATATAAATAACTCTGATGAGACTCTGCAGGCTGTGGATCGTAACGTGAAATGCAGCTCACGATAAAGTTCCCGCAATAGCTGCACCTCTGCTCCCAAAAGACCACCAGACATATGTGTTTCTGCACGAATAGTGCAGCAAGTGTAGTATGAGTACGTAAATAAATGCGTACCCAGTAAGTATCTAGCCTAACCCCAGAGAAGTAGTGACGAGGGGTCGACATCAACACTTATTAGTGGTCCAATAAGACAGATACAGTAGAAGTAAACATATGTGAATCAGAGAAAATAAACGAAGTAACAAGTATAATACGTGGTATGATCCTCTTCTCAACAATGACTAAAAACTCTCAGCTAGTAGCTACCTCCTCGACGGAGTATATATATAGTGGACCTTACCAGATAGGTCGTCACAGTTAAATCAGGAAAAGCTCACAGATATGCTGGCTTCTTGCTAATTATTATGCACAACTTCATAAGAGTATTTTATAGAAATGCCAAGAGCGTACGACCCGATCCATCGTAACATCGCAAACCATAGATACATCTATTTTATTGCTGAGGCAAACGGTCCGTTCCCATGAGAGTGTGGTAAATAAATCCTGGCGAGGCGTACGGCCCGATCCATCACAGTGTGCGCACTTTCGAGGGTCGAATGGCATGAACTATAGATGTATCTATCCTTCCGAGGCGAACGATCTGATCGCATTAGAATAGGAAGCTTTGACGGGTCCTTGACCCCATTCACGAGTAGACGTGTGAGTTATGTATATTAAGGGAAACTTTTTGGTGCAACGCAATACGCGGAAGAGTTTCGTAAGAGGAGTACAATCATTTCGTGGCTAATCATGAAGCCTGTCGAATCTCTACCATATCGAGTCTATCACTCTACACAAGTCCAGTCTCAAGTCGTGACGTAAAATAAAGAAATTTAATAGGCAGGAGACAACTCAAGTAGTATAGCTATAGCATGGTGTGAACCTAAGTCTATCCGGACATAACATGAATCTAGCGACGCATGGACTCTTGTCACCTTGTGCGTACGTAGCCTTCGCAATAAGTAACACATAACAATTACATCACCTAGGGGTAGTTTCCCCCTCACAGGGTTAGACATGAGACTTACCTCGCTTTGAAGGTCCAAAACCTGCTCGAAGGCCTCTCTAACACCTCAAACCATAGCTCGTCGATCCAAAACTATTCAAACAACGTGAAAACCAGTCAAAATATATTCTAATACCTATAATTAATCAATTTAAATAATTCCCAACTCCGTTCGAAAAGTCTACAAAATCAACCCTTGGGCCTACATGCCCGGATTTCGAAAATTTTCAAACATAAACATTACCCATAGCCTTACGAACTCAAATATATAAATTATTCTCAATTTCATGTCCAATTTCGTGGTCAAAATCCAAAAATACAAATTTTTAGGTTTTTCTTCGAAATCCCAAACTTTTACTAATTTTCATGTTTAAATCCATATATAAACTAAGTATTCAACTTGTAATAGGTGGGAATCACTTACCTTGTGATGGGTGATGAAGAAGCTCCTCCAAAATTGCCCCTAGCTCGGCTCCCATGGAAGATTTGAGATAAAATGAGCCAAAGCCAATTTTTCCAAATTTATACACTGCCCATGCGACCCTTCTTCGCGTTCGCGAAGGCCAAATGCCACTGGCCCAAAATTCCTCTTCGCGTTCGCGTCACCTACGCCACGTTCTCATCACCTACGCCGCGTTCGCGAAGCCTCAGACCCCTGCCCCTTCGCGTTCGCATCCATGAACTGCATTCGAGAAGGCCAACCTGCTCCAGGCCCAGCTCCCCCATTCCTTCGACGCGTTCACGATAATTCCTTCGCGTTCGCGTAGGTTCCTCAGGCCCTTCTCCGCGTTTGCAACCCCTGTGTCGCGTTCGTGATGAATAAAAATCAACTGCCCAAAAATCCTTCTTCGCGAACGCGGGACTCCCTTCGCGTTGCGAAGGACAAAATCAGAACCAGCAACAACAGCAGCCAAAATAGCCAGAATTGGTCTGAAACACACCCGAGGCCCTCGGGACCCCGTCCAATCACACCAACCAGTCCCAATACATAACACAAACCTGATCGAGGCCTCATATCACATTGAACAACATCAAAATCATGAATCCCACCCCAATTCAAGCTTTATGAACTTTATTATTTCAAACTTCTACATTCGACGCCGAAACCTATCAAATCAAGTCCAATTGATCTCAAATTTTGCGTACAAGTCCTAATTGACATTACGGACCTATTCTCACTTTCGGAATCAGAATCCAACCCCGATATCAAAAAGTCCACTCCTGGTCAAACTTTCCAAAAGTCCTCCAAATTTTCAACTTTAGCCAATTAACGCCGAAACGACCCACGGACTTTCAAATCAACGTCCGGACACGCTCCTAAGACCAAAATCACCATACGGAACTATTTCCACGCTTGGGATCCTAAACGGACATCGATAACATCAAAATTCACTTCAACCCAAACTTAAGGAATTCTTAAACCTTCAAAATGCCAACCTTCTGTAATAAGCGCCGAAATACTCCCGGACCACCCGATACTCGACCCGAATATACGCCCAAGTTCGAAATCATCATACGAACCTATTGGAACCTTCAAATCCCAATTCTGAGGTTGTTTACTCAAAAGTCAAACCTTGGTCAACTCTTCCAACTTAAAGCTTATGAAATTAGAATTTTCTATTCAAATCAACTCCGAACTTCCCAAAATTCAATTCCAACCACGCGTGCAAGTCATAATACCTTAAGTGAAGCTACTCAAAATCTCAAACCGTCGAACGACGCGCCAGAGCTCAAAATGATCGATTGGGTCGATACAACACCGGCCTTAGTTTTATCTCTTTTTCCACTCCGAAGTTCTGTAGAGGTTGAAGGTCCTACTGCGCATGGAGTGTGGCGATTTAGGGTTCGACGAGTTCAAAGTTACCATCTTTCTTCAGGAAATTGTTCCCTTTTTCATATTTTAGTGGATTTGTTATGCAATTTTGTTGAATGTTATTCTAGCTGGTATAGGGTTTGTGTTCTAGGGTTTCGACTATTTTCTTAAAGGTGGTTTGGGGTTTCTTCTTTTTGTATTGTTTACATTTTCTGTTGCTATCTATACAAATTTGGTTACTTTTTGTTTGTTAGTAAAGTAATGGGTCCTTTATATCATTTGCATGTCAGACATTTTAGGCATTATTTGTTGTGTTGTGAATTCTTTAATAAGGGAGGGCCCTCATAGTGGCACTTTAGATGCAGATTCTATCTTTCTTTATTGTGGCGCGGGGGGGGGGGGGGGGGGG
>MCJB01012771.1:129018-154583 GCA_002018475.1 Nicotiana obtusifolia | reverse complement strand
CCCCCCCCCCCCTTTTTCTCACTTCCGCCCAAACGACCCCCTACCCTTCAAACCCTAGCCGCTGGCCTCTCAACCACACGGCCATGGCTTCCACCACCATTTCCGGCCAAAATCGACCCAAATCCCACACAAACTCACCCCCCGTCACTTTCCCCCACTTCAATCAACCCTTTGTCCATCAAAAAACCCCAAAATCCGAGATACCCGTACAACCTAAGAGTTAAAATCAAGATCGAATTTTTTTGAACAAAATAAGTTTTAACCGTGTGTTCTTGACAAGAACACACGGTTTAAACTTTATTTTAATCATAAAAATCATCAAGGATAAGAAGATAGTTCGAGGTAATCTCCTTACTCATTTCCGTTTCATTTTAGGTATTCTTTTTTAGTTTTTCATCTCCTACCTCCTTCTCTTCTCTTTTCTTTTTTCCTTTCAATTTTTCTGACTTTGTTAGGTTTTTGCACAAATAGTGAGATTTCAGTTAATGGGGTTAGTCCGTAAATTAAGGTAAAAAGGGGTCAAATCACTAAGTGGCTATTGTTTTAAAAGGTTATGGACAAATGTTAGAAAACTCTAGAAGGGGTTAATTAGAAATAAAAGAGACTTAAAAGGGGAAAGGGTAATTTCAAAAGATCCCAACAGATTTCTGTTGTGATTTTGTTAAAAGAAATCTGTCAGGTATCGTGGGAGTGGGGGGATCGTTGAAAAGATTTATTTTTTTTCTTTAGCTAACAGAAAAATGAAAAAAAAAAAAAAAGGAAAAGGGGTCTGCTTTATTTTGTTATAAATAACAGTCTAGGTCTGAAAAACAGAAGAAGAAAAAAAAGGAGAGGTCATTTAACAGTGAGGCAGAGGTCTAGGTCTGGAAAAACAATTGAGAGGAGAAAAAGGAGAAAAATACAGTGATACTTAGGAAGATAGTAGAGTCTGAAGAAAAGCAAAAAGTTCAACGCATCTTTGGTCTAAAATTCGACATTTGATTCTTTTTGGAAGTAGAACAAAGTTGGGGGTTGCTGCTGCTGTGCTCGTTTGCCACTGTGTCGACAAGGTCGCTCAATTGTCCAACTAGCATAGGTACTCCCTGGAACTTTTGTAATTCCCGTTAAAGTATGAGTTGAATGAATCGTTTAATATTCATTGTTTCAATCTCGCATATTCGATGTTTTGTTCACTTTATCTAATGTTTCCTTCATGATCGATCGATTGCTTTGTGTTGATAAGTGATTGCTGGTACATACATATGTCTATTTTAAGGGACTGTTTTCTACGGTTTGTTCATACTGTTGCCTGTGACTGCTGATTAATTCCTTCTTATTTAAAGAACTGCTGTCGCGCATGTTTCATCCAATGAGTTCTCTTCCTAGCTTTATTCTTTTAGTTCACTCAATCGATAATCATCTTAAATGAATTTTAAAGTGACTGGAATTCTGTTTTGATTCTGTTATTGTCCGTTGGTTGATTGCTCGTAGCCATTAGCTTGCTGTTCTTAGCTCTATTGTTGTCCATGACCAGTAATGTTGAACTATTTAGTTAACACTGTTGATTGCTGTTCATGTTCTCTAAGTATATCATCAGGACAGTTGACTAGAGCTAACGGCAATGAGCCTCTGCTATTCTGATCGATTCTCTTAGTGATGGTAGGATTTGACGGAGTTTAAGACAATCTCGAAAAATTTTAGGCACGAAAATGTTGAAATTATTATGACGTTTAGTACCAGTTGCTCTTTTTTTTTTTGATATTAACACTGATGCTCCGACAGTCCCTATGGCGTGCATTCATATTACTTTGGTGTTATTTGGTTAAATTCATGTCGAATTGATATTTAATAGAGGCGACAGTACATGATCCTAGTTGGTTCGAAATATTTATGTTATAAAAATGGAGTTAGGATTCCAATGTATATGAATTATTAACTGGTGATGTTCATTTCAGGAAATATGCATGTTGTTCCAATAATTCTGGCAAGTGCGATTTTAACGGCTATAGTATGAATGGATTATAAATTTTATCTCTATTCTCTGTATTGCTTTGGGATTGTATGTCAAATAATCTGCACCTCTATTACGTCATCTTTCACAAACAATGTATTTTTCATTTAGTTGTAATCCATTGATGGTATTATGCTGAATAGGTACCTATTGATAGTTTGGATTTGGGCCTAATTGGTAACAGGTTATAAGGTTGTTTTCTTTTTTCTGAAATTAGCTAACTAGTCTATACGTTGGGCTTAAGTTACTGCTGGAAATAAATGGGTTAATCCAATGACTCAAATATTCGATACCATGTAGTGTTAACAAATTTCGCTCAAAGTAGCAATTAAACTTAGGAAGTTCAGTTTAAACGCAACTAATTACGTTGCCACTATGGGTACGGTTCCCATGACATAGTGACAATGCCAACCTCGAGGGTGCCTTTTAGGTGACCCGATTTCAATAATTTTCACTAATAAATAATTTTAATTCGAGGCGTGCCATATCAAATGAAATTACAAATATATGACCCTCATTAATTAAACACATAGAAAAACTGAGGTGCGCTATTTAGCGAATTCCATGGCCCTCGACAAACTAAAAATGCGTAATTTGCTTTGGAGCGCGTTAGTCTATTAGTTTAATTTTCTAAACTCGGGTGCGTATTTATGTGACCCAAATTCTAAATTCCAATGTTAAATTAAAAAATGTTACAAGTCGCGGGTGCATTTATGTGACGTGATTTGTGAATATTTTGATTGACATTACAATTCTTGATAAACTTAAAAGCAGAAAAGTAAAATAAGGCAAAAAAGCATTATAGATTAATAACAGGTATAAAAATCAAATAATGAGCCAATTATGACAATGAAGCGACCGTGCTAAAATCACGGAACCCGAGGGTACCCAACACCTTCTCGCGGGTTAACAAAATTCCTTACTTAGAATTTCTGGTTCGCAGACTTCGTTAAGAAAGTCAAACTTTTTCCTCGATATGGGATAAAACCGGAGACTTGGAACACCAATTTAAAATTTCCAAGTGGCGATTCTAAAATAAATTAAATAATTTCATTTCGACCATTGTCACTTTAATTGGAAAAACTCCTTTTATATATTCCTCTCGGGGAGTGTATGAAAAGAGGTGTGACATGTGTGAGAAAACATAATTATATAATTTTGATAAAAAAAAGTCATAGTTATATGACCATTTGTAAAATTTATCCGACGTGTAGCTAGAATGCTTATGACCAAATTTAAGTACCAGATTTGAAAAACAATAAATAAAAGCAGTAGAAGAAGAAGAATAATGATTACTGTCCATTGCGAAGTCTTTCAAGTACTTCTACTTCCTTTCTTTGTTCTTACTTCTTAACTTAATATTTGATCATATTTTCTATTACCCGGATTGAATAAGATATGTTAAGCTAAATATAGATTAAATTACTGTACATTTATTCTTTTTCCTTTTATCCAAGCTGTAATGTGACGATATATGCTGTGAAGTGACATTAGAAAGAAAGAGAAAGGTCCTTATTGAAAATTTTGTCATCAGAAAATACAAGTCGTTGTTCAAAGATTTGGCACCAAATCCCACTAAGTTTTGTTGGCTAAAGTCTCACTTTCCCTTTTTAAGGCCGAAAATGAGGTAGCCAATTGCCCTTTTTGTTCGCAATCTCGGAGGAACTGGAAATTTGGATTTAAATTTTCTTATTTAAAAAAGAGCAACTTTTTTGGGAAACTTTATACAAATAGTCGGTCGAATTACTAATTTATTCCCTAGCTAACATATATAGATTATAACACTACTTATACATGGTCATGCATATATTATTCCTGAATTTCACATATATTATATATTTATCGCTTATTTTTAATTGAAACAATTAGGCGAGCGACTAATTATATTAATTTTTCAAACTCTAACTCTTGTATTTAAGATTTGCAAATCCTTCTACCGGTGCAATACCACCTGAATCCTCTCCGAAAAGCAGGCCAGAGGGATGCGCTGTGTCTATGTGTGTATGTTCCCAAATCCCACTCCTCCTTAACTATTAAATTTGAGTTATCTTGGTTTTCTTTTTTCTTTTTCCTATCCAAAATGTAAAATGCCTTTGAATTAAAAATGTATGCTTGGAAAATTTTCAAGATGGGAAACAAGAAGTTCTAAAGTGGCCCGACCATGATAAATTATCGATGGTTTCGTGAAGGACTATTTATTCATCAAAATTACTACTCTTAAGTTTAGTACGAAGTCGTAAATCAGCACTATTGAAGATGCATGTGAAATGTTTCTAATAGTTTCAGAAAATTGAAACAAACAGTAGACTTTTATATCTCATTTAGATCGATGCATGTGAATATTAAGCACCATAAAGGTCCACTGACAAGTTCTACACATGAGCTCTTTAATTTCTCATCACATGCGTGGGCGGAGCTAGAATTAACGTTACGGGTTCGATCGAACTTGATAACTTTGGTCCACAAAATGTATTTATTTTAAGAATTTTATTAAATTTATTAATTAGAGCTCAATAATTTAAAAAGACAAAAATTCGTAACTCGTAAACATCAAATTCTGACTCCACTTCTCATGTGATCACACGACCTCAACATTTTAGTGATTTTAGACAAGAAAGTGCACTTCTCCCACCTGCGCCCATTGCTATTTCCACTTCTCGTTAAAATTTACGTTGAAAACGTCTAACACTTTCAAATAAGGCGTAACACTGTTTTGCAGATAAAAACATCACTCGACATGTAACATGTGTGTGGTTTCTATTAAATATTGCAAATTCTAGCTCAGACCCTTGCTTGAGACATGAAATTTGGAAAGCACCATCCCTTTTTATGGTGTAATTTTGTAAGTTTCTCGTGATGTTTGTTCCTCGTGTACCATAGTAGAGTACTTAATATTTTATAGTTGCATTAGAAACAGAACAGGACAACTTCAATGTGTCAGGTCAATATAATAGCTTGTTTGGTCAAATTTTTAAAATCTGTTTATTTTGAGAAGTGCTTTTTAAAAAGTATCGGTTTGTGTTTGACTAATTAATTTAAAGCACTTTTGAGCAGTAATTAGTGTTTGGGCAAGCTTTTGAAAACTGCTTTTAAATATATTTTTCTCAAAAGTGCTTCTCAGAAAAGTGCTTTTGAAGAGAAGCTACATTTTTCTGCTTCTCCTCAAAAGTATTTTTTTTTTTCCTTCTAAAAACTTAGCCAAAACACCTTAATTTTTGGCCAAAAAGTTCTTTTAGCCAAAAAAAGGTATTTTTGTCCAAAAAAAAACTTGACCAAACATGTTAGAAGTAGCTATTTTGGAGCTCGTGAATCTCGGCTCGTTAAGCTAGCTAGATGTTCAATTTATGAAAAACATAATATACCCATTTGGTTTGAAAATGTGATTGATCTACTGCTCAATGAATAAACACTATGTATTACTTGTACTGTTCCTAGGCATTTTGCGATAATTTTTCTTTTAAAAGATTATTTTGTGATTGTGGTGGTGACAGAGGCGTATCTAAGATACAGAAAAAGAAAAAAAAAAGACAAAAAGTATAAAGGGAAATAGGGGAAAGGGGATTCGAACACCTAACCTAGAGTATCTAAGGGGCACACAGCCACCAACAGACAAAAGTGGTATTGTGTACATAGGTTCACACAAATCTGATTAAGTATTATACTAGAAAAATTACAGTGCTATATGCAATTTATGGAGGGAAACATGGGTTCACGTGAATCCATACCCCTCCCTGTAAATCCGTCCCTGGGTGATGGAGGTCGGCCCGTAAATAATAAGGGAGAAGGTACAAAAG
The DNA here is from genome assembly GCA_002018475.1 of Nicotiana obtusifolia. Taxonomy (NCBI): domain Eukaryota; kingdom Viridiplantae; phylum Streptophyta; class Magnoliopsida; order Solanales; family Solanaceae; genus Nicotiana; species Nicotiana obtusifolia. The sequence goes on along the minus strand of MCJB01012771.1, from coordinate 148,799 downwards.
AGACACAAAATTACATCGGTTGTCCCCTACGGAATTGATTTTTAAATATTATCCTTGTTTTTAACTTTATTGCAAAAATATGCTTCTTTCACAAAGAACAACATACTTCTTCAATATTGAAAGCTTGAAATTCTTCTTCGAGGGTGAAAACTGAAAGTTAATAGTTGATTATCGTTTAAACCATTCGAGTGTCTATAATTTATGCTTAAGCTTTTTTTCAAACATTGATTTAGTGATTTGTTTTATTAATCTTTAAACTCTATTGTTGGTCTTTAGAAAATATTAAAGAAGACAACTGTGTCTTTCTGATTTGGTCTAAATTGGTGATTGAGAATCTTTTATGTTGGTATTTGGAGGTTTTATTGCAAATTTGAGATTATTTAAAGCATATTTGAGGTGGTTTGTTCTAATATTAAAATTGTAATTTCGCAGACACTTTACTGAACAACACAAATAAGTTATATCAATCAGGTAGATTTTAATGAACAATTTAACGAATCGGTCAATTACATATGACTAACATCATGTCAAACTGATAGATTTGTAAAATAATATAGCATAAAACCTACTAATCTGATAGAGAAATCTTTAACAAGCAACAAATGTGTGTGAGGGCAAAGGTTATTTTCTAAATAAAAAAAAAAAAATGGACAATATTAAAGATCAGCTCCTTATAGGATTATTCCTATCAATCAGACAGTCACCCTAATAGCGAAGGGTCTTCCATGAGATTGAAACCTTACACTTTAGTGATATGTGATGACGTTGCAACTATTTAAGTGTTCCTATTATGGCCCATGATCATTGTCTGCCTAGAAATGATCCTAGGCCGCATGCAGTGATGTTATTTACATCGCTGAAAAACGTATTTTCCCTCTTTGGGCTTCTTGTCTCCTTATCTTGTCCGCCACCTCATTTATGGACTGGGCATCGTTCATCAAAATGTTAGGGAAAAACATAATGAATAGTCGTTTTTAAAATAATAGTCGAAAAATATTTGTTTTGTATATATATATTCTGTATATTGTACACAAAAATTATATAATTTTTATATATTTTTTTAGCTACTAAATATAAATAATTTTTAGTGCCGAAAAAAAATAATTATACCCCATCAAAGTTCTGTTATACGGGCTAAGGTGACACCCGACTCAAGAAGAAAAAAAGGGACAAGCTATTTATATTTGGTGTGTCGACATATATATATATGTGTGTGTGTGTGTGTGTGTTATTTATTAATATATCAAAATATATATTTATCGGCTATTACTTCTGTGAGCGACTATACAATATAATATTCCAATTATCAGAGAGGCAATATAATTAGGAAATGGATGGCATAGTTTGGAGCAGGACAATTTAGAGGCCGAGAGATATAGATTCACTAGTACCTAACGCATTGATTATACACTAATTACAAATATATTATACATAAATTATACATATATTATATATTATCGGTTATTTTTAATTTAAGCAATTGAATAAACGACTATTTAAGTTAATTTTTCCTATACTTTGAACCTATCCAGCTCAAGTCTTGCTTATTCTTCTTTTAAAGACGAAAAAAGAAGAGAAAATAAAAGAATGAGACAAGAAAAAAAGAGAAATAGAAAAGATTATAAATGTCAGAGTCAATACTCAATAGTATCAGTTGCATTAATTACACAAATCCACCACTAATTGTTAGTTAGTACTTAGTAGTATAACTTATAACCATTCAACATCTCAAGGGTCACTGCTGACATTTGCCCATGTCAAAACTCAAATATCACTAATTAGTACTCCACTCTGTACTCTTAGATACACTCTAATGGATCCCCAGAAGTCTCCACAACAAATGAATTCCATGTGGTTTCACTTTGATTTTCTCACTAATTGCACATAAACCAATGTACTTAATACTCTACTTAGGAAGAAAATTTATACTAGGATTTTTCGATTGCCAAAACACACAGTTGACATATATAAAAGCACTCTAAGAGATGATCTATTATTTGTAAAATCCGATGTTTATCCAAGTGCCTATTAATTCCATCATATTTTGTCGAAAAGAGTCTATATTCCACATAAAATTTCTTCATATTCTTCAGTTTATATATTATGTTTGTAAAATTAGTGTTAACAAAGAATAAACATAGGATTTTGCTATTATATAGTGAAGTAATAAGTACTATTCAATAGGCGTAATATGTATTGTTACTCCGCAGTACATATATTTGATGGAAGTAAAAGAAACAACTTAATTAAAGAGAATGTGGTAAGGATTGTGTAGCTGTTGATACACAAATATGGAAGGATTGTGTTGGTGTTGATATACAATCTAATACAAATATTCCAATATTTCTTGTAATTGAAGCAAGAAATGATGGAGAAATGTCATAAATATGTCGTGGAAAGTAATCATTACTTAATATTTTCAGAAAGGACATAAGTAGTATATATAGAAAGTGAGATGTGAAGAGTCAAGTACTCCTAGGAATCCCACAAAAACAATTAATATGAATCACTACTTGCAAAATATTACTCTCTTATTATTATATGAGTTGGTGTCTCCCACAAAACAATCACCTCTCATTATTTAAAGAGAAAGCTGGCCCACTTTAACTTATTATTTTTAATGGCAGATGGACATGGTGACCCATGTTATGTGCACTGTCTGCTCCTACTTCTATATTTTATTTCACTGCGAAATTGTAATTTAATTGCTTCTTTTTTGTTAATATGAATTACACGTGTCGAGTGAAGATCTGCAGAAGAATCTGATTAGAAGCTCTTATAACATTCACTTCAAACATATACACCGATCGTGTAATGATATTTTTTCATACTCTCGGTAAATTTTAACTTTCAATAGCAAGTTATTCACCATTTAAATAATTACCAACTATTTCATCCGTTTCATATTATCTGTCCTATTTTTGCTTTGCACACCCTTTAAGAAAATAATAATTAGAGGGTATTTTTGATTATTTTTATCTTTATTTATATTTTATTGGTATTTGAACCATCATCATATTACCCCATAATTGAAGTGTTTGTAGTTTTCAAGAACTATTACTCCTAAGGGTAATATAGAAAAAAAATAATTAAGTTTATATTGAACTTCTAAAATGACAAATAATTTGAAATAATTATTTTTAGAAATTACGATAATTAATTTGAGACGGAGGGAGTAATATTTATCAAAAAGACTGATTAATAATTACGTTACTTGTGACCTGATTGCAATTATTTTACTTTGTTGATATATATAAGTTAAGCTCATTAAAAAATAAATTAAAAATCCTGTGGAATGGTCGTGCCCACGACTGGGAGGAAGAAAGACAATCAAGCATGGTCCCTGAAAATCAGGTTCATTAATCTTAACCTAATCCCCTCAATAAATTTTGTACTTGAAAAATTATTTTGATAGATAGATTCTCAAGACAAAATATATATTTGCAGTGAGGAAAAAAAAAGAGTTGCACGTACTTGGAATAAAGGATTTGTCTACTTTCAAGGCAAGGTTGAGAGGGACAAGTTGAATCCCACTTCCATTTTTGTAGTCGTTTCTTAGTGGAGGATTAAGTTGGATACCCTCTGGTTGTTTATCAACCTTATTAGCAAAAAAGTACATAATTTGGTACATGTTTTCCGTAATTGTTTCCCGTTAATCTCCCAATTATACTTTTTTATGAATTATTATAAACTTTTCATGGAACCTTTGGTTTGTTTATAAGATTAGATGTCAGATTATATTGTATTATGTTTTTTTTCTTCTCATATTGGCAAGACTAAAACCAATGGTTTTCGGCCGGAATGAAAATACAAATTAAAAAAATAATAATTTGATGTAAAAAGTACTCCGTACTCAAGTATGGTACGGGGAAACGTCATGATATATAGGTCACACGAAAAAGGGCCGTAATTTAATGCAAATATTAGTGACTATCTTCACTATTCGAATCATAAACTATAAACCGCACGGAAATAACTTTACCGCTGCTATAAGGTAGCCTTCAAAATACAAATTAAAAAGCGAAAAAAATGAAATCGCATGATAAAAGCCAGGTCAGATATATAACTAATTAGATGCTTTTGCGCTTATAGAATTATTGTTAATCATTAGCCTTCACTTTTTGTATTTCATAAATATACATTTTCTCCAATTAGCCTTTTCGAGACGTTTGAGAAGACATTATGATCAATTTTTTAACCTTTGATCATTTAATTATAAAATATGTTAGAAAAAGGGAAGAAGAAGAAGAAGAACGATTAATGCCTATTACATAGTATCAATTCAACTTTTAACTTACGGCCAAGTCTTTTAAATACCTCATTTTCTTTCTTTTATTTAATTTATTTATTAACTTAATCTTCAACTTGCTCCTCTCACTGTCTTTCTGATGCGAGATAGTAAGTTTCAATCATTTCTACAACGAACTTTTCCTTATTACATTCTGAATTTCACTTTTCGTCCAACATTTTAATTAATTATGTATCACCATGTTTTGCAAACCTGTTATGCAATATAAAATATAAAATTTTAACGCTTGACACCATGATATATAATTAAAACCCCCATTTTAAAATATTTGCGCATGTCAATTTTTACACACTTAAACTAATTAATTGACGAAATATATATATTCTTAACTCTGTACCCATATTCACTAGAAAAGATATGCTTTCGATATCTTCAATCTCTTTACTTCCAAAGGTCTCTTCATCATCCTCTTCAAAGTTGTACTCTTGTTCCATTTTAATTTATATGATATACTTTTTTTTAGTTCATATAAAATGAATGAAATATTTGTTGGGATCAAAATAACATAATACATGCGAAAGCTAAACAATAAAAATTTGATGGACGATAAATCAGACGACAAATAAAAATATATTAAACGAGGCATAACACTTTATTATAATTTGGTCAATCGACCTATATATGATCTATCACTAATATAAAAAGAGAAAATAAAATTTTAGAGAGAATAATCTCCCCTAACACGATTCTCGTAAAGACTACATTGGAAAGGTTATTGTTAAACTTGTTGTGAGAAAAAAAAAAGGTCAAATTTATAGAAGTACAAAACTTCTCCTCCATGAAAAGGATAAGGCATATAAAAGAAATTTATTCCTTTTATTAGGTTTTTTCACTTCCTTAAAAAAAGAGAGTCCTTATAAATTAAACATTCAAACAATATTATATTTGCAAATAATTTAACTTTAAATTTTTTATTTTAACATTAATGAGAAATTTTTATAATCATATAAATATCACGGTCCCACAAAATTTAACCTTTATAAACTTTTGGCATCAAAAGTTTCAATTTTTTTTTTCTTAGTTCCGTATCGAATTAAACTACCTCATATAAATTGAAACGGAGGGAGTAGGTGTGCGAGTAGCAATTCGCTAATAGTCAAAACACTTTTGTGTAGTCTTAAAAAATATATAAATTAATATGTTTGATGTATAAAATATTTTAAAATATTTAAAGCATTTAAAGAAGGAGAGTCTTGGCGTGATTGATAAAGTTGCTGGTATTTGATCAGGAGGTCACTGGTTCAAGCCGTGAAAACAACTTCTTGCAGAAATACAGGATAAAATTACGTACAATAGAACTTTATGATTCGGTCCTTCTTCAAACCCCATACAACACACAGTAAAAACTTAGTACACCAAATTGCCCTTTTATTTAAAGCCATTTGAAAACGATGTATAAATTCAGGAAAAATTAATTAAGTAATCTTTTCCTTTTTTCCCGGGAATACGCATCCTCCTCCCTCCACCTTTCTCTCTCCACCACAACTTAAAATAAAAAATCTGAGTAAACACAAACGTGGAAATAGGAGAGTCGCAACCTCCACGAGCAGCAGAACACGTGCCGTCAAGTGGTAAGCCGAAAGGCGTGAAAATCGCCGGTAGCCGGTTCACACAGTCGCTCGAAGAAACTGAATTTTTGAATATATAGCCAGGCCCCACGCAACCCCAAAATCGTGGTCCCCACTCTTCGTAAAGTCCCAAGACAGTGCCCACCGCTATGTCTGACGGCCATACGTAGGAGAGTGAGTAGTGTCCGTCGTTTTCCCCGTTTTCTAACTACAATTCTAACTACAATTGACATGAAATACGAGTTTTGAAAATTTTCAGCGACTAAAATTGATAAACTAAGTTGTTTTTGTGATATAAATAGGAAAATTCCCTAGAGTAATTTTTGTTGAAAAATAGAAATATTTATTGGAAATTTTGTTAAACACTTTTATGAACCTACACCATATATTTTGCAAAAGTTTGGAGCGGGTTCTAATTTCTGAAAACTACGTAGAATTTTAAATTTTATTTAAGCTTTTTTTAGAGATTATATTTTTATTACCTTAATTTAGTTATTAGGAGAACTTATTCATGTGTCGGAATAATTTATATTGCCTGTTTAACCTAAAAAACTAGTAACAATTAAATTTATACGTAATTTAAAAAATATGTGATTTAATTTAATACGAATGATTTAAAAAATAGGTAAATAAGTTAAAGATAAAATGAATGATCAAACCAATCCCAATGTGATGATCACGCCTGATCTTAGGTTGAACAGCGAAATTCGTTCTCGATCGAACACTCGATACAAGCTTGGACACGAATAAAGAAGAAGACAAATGAAGAACACTTTGAACAATAGCTAGAAATCAAAAATAAACTTTTATTGCCTTGATTTGTGTGACACCATGTGTCAAAATAAAAGAAATATTTCCCTTTATATAGTAGGGAATTTCAGTCCTACTACAAGTCTAAATAAGGTAAAAATCTTATTTTTCTGATAAATGTCGATCTGCAATTGATATCGGATGAGATTCGTGCAGTAATATCCGGTTGAGGGCGAATATTACAGCCCCCTAATCGTCATGCATAACCGTCCTCCGCGCTTTCCGATGTCCAAAAACTATACTTGGACTGGATCCGTTGCTTCACCGTGCCCGATCCCAGATACATCGTTCATTCCTCCGGAGTTTCGATACGAGGGGTCCTTGGGCCTCGCTTATAATCATGTCGTGCCGTGCTTCCCCTTTGTTTTCTCATCGGGGAATCGGAAAAAATACTACCCCCGATTTTACCCCTACATAGACAATCCCTTCGTTTCTCAGAAAGTAGATTTATCAAAGTGATAGGAAGCGATAAATTAACCCCAGTTCATTCTTCCGTACGCTATAACCAAGTTGACGGGTCAGTGAAACGTCCAATCAGTCGCGTCGTTCTGGCTTTGGACACGTGTCAGCCGTCGGTTGACTGTCTCCAAATGCGAAACGTCACGCATTGATTACCCGTTCTCTATGAAAGCTTCCGTCCTTTGTCACTTTTTTACTTTTCGATTCCAGAGCTCCTCAATTTACCTTCGAACACTTCACTTATTCCTAACCCTTCAAATCTTTATACATTCTTTTCTAGATCTTCATATTTTCATCTTCAAATCTCCATATTCTTTCTTTAAATCTTCAAATCTGACCTTCATACCTCTATCCTTATCTTCAAATCTTCATCCTCACCTTCGAATCTTCATATTTTTCAGAATCAGATGGCAAAGGATTCCAATCTGTGCCTCAACAGACCGTCTCTTCAACTTCCAACCCAGCAACGGATACCGAGGTGGTCGTGCCTGAGGTAGCCCCCGGACCTGTCACGATCCAAATTTTCCTTCGTAGGATGTCGTGACAGTACCTAATCTCTAAGACTAGGTAAGCCTAACACTTACTGGATTAATAGAAGAATTTGACCAAACAATTAATAATTGTAAAACAGAACCTTATTACACAATTTACAATTCCCAAAACCAATAATACATGCCATAAGCTCTACTGAATTTGCTATAAAACCCTCGAATACAAATGTTTCGAAATAAAGATAAACAGTGCAAGTACAATAACAGAAGGTGACTCCGAGGCCTGTAAATGCAGCATCAGGTTTACCTTGAGTTTTTACAGTAAGATCCGTACAGCTAGCTAGCGATCGACTGACTCCTAATTACCTGGATCTGCACAAAAATGTGCAGAAGTGTAGTATGAGTATACCATAGCGGTACCCAGTAAGTATCAAGACTAACCTTAGTGGAGTAGTAACGAGGGGCAGTCAAGACACCTACTGGACTAGATATCCTGAACAAGTATACGCATAGAACTAACAGAATATGATATCTCTACAGAACTACGCATAATGACAACAACAATACAGTGCTTGCAGAAGGAAATAGAAGCAACAAATTTGCAGTGGGACACTACAAGTAATAACATAGTAGAGTAACCTGGACACAATTTAAATTCGGTGAAAGACAAATAAAAGAAAGACAAGTAGCAACTCAATAAGAATAACCGCTTTCGCACCAGGTTTATTCAACAATCCCCACATGGTACCAAACCTCAAAAAGCCACACAACTCAGGGGTCCCAATTCATGAACCCTAATCACTTGGCATCTCGTGGCCTCATTACAACTGATAACTGCACAGACGACTCATGTGCCAATAGAACCAATCTCACATATAAGACAAGTAGATGAAGTACGTACAAATGATCGGTAGCATCGGTGCTCATCTTCTTAAACCGATAGGGTGACAAGGTACGTGTAAGCTTGTGCAAGTGTTCTATCACAGTTCGGGCTAACGAATAAGATTAGAGAAAATGAACGGCACATAAGGAACGATCACCACGAAATGTACACGGTATAACTCAGACAGTCTAGGCACACCACTACACAAATAACAATAATAACAACGCCCCCATGCTATCACAAGTCATCACAAATCATTCCCCTACATAGCCCACCTTATTTCGCTACGTGCGCAATAATAAATTAAATTTCCGCCTTGTCTCGCCGCACGCGCATAATAATATTTCCACCTTGTCTTGCCACATGCGCAAACCCAGATATATAGCCCGCCATGTCAACCGCATGTGGCAATATCAATTGCAACAATAGCACGACAGAAACCTCGTGGAAACACCCGAACAAAACCTCCCAACAATATCACGTACAAAAAACATAACATCACAATAGAATGACTTTCACAACATGTACCCATATTCCACAACATTTCATCTAAATATTGTCAATACCACAACCGCGCATAGTCCTCGGCTCAACAAACTGAGTACAACAACAACAACAACAACAATAGCGCGAGAATACGACAAGTAAATCAGCTCAAGAGCTTTGGATCACAAAGAAGCATAGAACGAGCTCACAAAGAATAAACACAATAGGGAATACTAGTCTCAATAAGAATGGCTCAACAAGGGAGAAATAATATGTAACAAACGATTCCAAATAAGGATGAGGTAACTATGATAAAGGATAACTAAACTTCATTTAGGGTTGAGCAATTACGAAGATATGCAACAAATTCAATTAAGGATAAGAACCGAAAAAGATAATCATAACCTCAAATAAGGATAGACAATTACAGAAAAGATAATAATAATTTCAACCAAGGATAAACAATTAGGAAAGGATGGCATGGCAATCGAAGAGGCAACAACTTCAGTTAAGGCACACAAGAGGCAAATAGGCAATAAGGGTTGAACATGAAGCAATTAATTTCAACTAAGACACGTAGAGGTAAAACTAGTAAATGGGAAAAACAACTTCATATCTAATGAATATAAGAACCTAAGAGCCCTAATAGGTCAACTTTTCACAAATAAGACCGATAACGTACTCGTCACCTCGCGTACACGGACTTCACATGACACAATTAGCACTAAAGACTCAATTCCTAAGGGGTAGTTTCCCCCACACAAAGTTAAGCAAGATACTTACCTCAAACCACGCTCAATCAATCAATTAGAAGGACTTTTCCCTCGATTTCCAACTCCGAACGACTTGAATCTATCCAAAATAATTTCATACTATAATTATAATTACAGAAAACTAATTTAAATAATGAAATAATGATCTTAGCTAAGAATTGAAAAATCGCTCCAAAAAGTCGACCCGGGCCCGCATCTCGAAACCCGACCAAAATTACCAAAAACCGAACACCCATTCGATATCGAGTTCAACCATACTAAAATTATCAATTTCCGACCTTAATTCGTCTTTTAAATCATCATTTTACATTTTGTAAGATTTTACAAATTTTTCCCAAATTTCCAACTTAATTCACTAATTAAATGATGAAAATAGCAATGGATTCATAAAATATAACAAGATTCGGGTAGAGAACACTTACCCCAATGGGTTGCTTGAAAAACCCACGAAAAATCTCCCAAAAGCGAGGTCTAGAACTCAAAATACGTTAAAAATATCAAACCCTCGACATCTAAGCGTTCTGCTCAGCGCCCTTTGCATTTGCGAGCAGGAAAGTCGTATCTGCGGCTTCGCTTTTGCCAGAAAAAACACCACACCGGTGATCTTCACTTGATAGCCCAAAACTCGCACCTGCGTCCCAATAATTGCATCTGCAATTTCACAGAAGCGTCACAAACACCGCAGAAGCGGAGGACCACTTGGAATCCATATCTCGCATTTGCGATCAACCTTCCTCAGATGCGATCTCGCACTTGTGGAACCATCCCCGAAGAAGCGACACGACAGGATCTACACCAACGCCGCAGAAGCGACCAATAACCTAGCAGAAGCGGTTCCGCATCTGCGATCAATCCTCCGCAGATGCGGATACACCAGAAGCAGACCTGGTCATAAGCAATAAAATCATCTGAAATTCGTCCGAAACACACCCGGAGCCCCGAGACCCCATCCAAGCATACCAACAAACTCCATAACCTAATACAGACCCACTCGAGGTCTCAATTCACATCAAACAACGTCGGAACTATGAATCGCACCATGAATCGAACTTAAGAAATTTCGAATATTCTAACTTCTAAAACCCATACGAAACACATCAAATCAACTCGGAATGACGTCAAATTTTGCATGCAAGTCCCAAATGACATAACAGAGCTAATCCAACTCTCGAAATCGTATTCCGAACCCGATATCACCAATGTCAACTCTCGGTCAAACCCCTCAACCTTCCAAAACTACAACTTTTCAATTTCGCCGAAATGCTTCAAATTACCCGACAAACCTCCAAATGCAAATCCAAATCCGGACACATGACTAAGTCTAAAATCACCATACTAAGCTTTTGAAACCATAAAAATTTCATCCCAGAGTCGTTTGCTCAAAGGTCAAATTCAGTTAACTTTTTTCATTTAAGCTTCAAAAAGAAGAATTGTTCTTTCAATTAAATCCCGAGTCATCTGAAAACCAATTTCGACCATACACGCAAGTTATGCTTCAAATTACGAAGCTTCTCGAGACCTTAAGCTGCCTAACGGGGCGCTACTTCCCAAAACGAACGGTCGGATCGTTAAATTCTCCCCCTCTTAAACAAACGTTCGTCCTCGAACGTGTCCAATACCACTCCGAGGGCATCACATCACTGAATATACTCATCCTACATGCACTCGCGGGTGACTCCACGTCACCCCAATCCACATAGGCCCGACAATGCCATCTCAACTAAATATTATTCCTTCCACCCACACTAGCAAACCTTAGAACCAAATTTCTCACTGTCCACTCATTTCCAGAAGACCCGATTCCTAGATCAACACATGGTACCAAACTTAACTAGCTGCAAGAACTTATTCCTACGCCCTCAGGGCAAAACCACACGACGTAACACATCACACATATGCCCTTTAACAACAACCCTACCCATAACAACTGCCCATAATGAAATCCAGCACCGACAATTAGACTCACATCCGTTCTATTTCAAACCTCCTCAACACTGACAACGATGCAAGAAACATGAAGACCTCATAACTATTCACCCGAATTAACAAGTCACCTCTAACGCCAGCAGGGCACAGATCTCGCAAGCTAAAACTCAATAAGCACAACATGAGTACGGCTAAATATGCAAGGAGGAACACATTAAAGAATTATCAAACAAGCCAGACACGCACAACTCCCTATCAGTACCATTCTACGAATCAATTTAACAAGGAAAAATCAAAGTATATGAACAAATCACAAGAATCTCATCATGATATAATTCCACTGCGGCACGCAGCTCGGTCAAACACCTCGAAACACATGACACCGAGAGGGTCTCACCCTCAACTCTGAATCGTAAGTAGCATACACATCATACCATCCGAAACCTCCCACTAATTCAATTCCGCCAACAAAATCACAACATATACTGCACTCCTACACCGGTAGAGCCTCTAAATCATAGATCCTAACCCATCACCTAGAAATCACATCGAAACTACCGAAATGAGGAACAGAAAGTCACTCAAAATCTCATAACTCTCAATAATGAATAAAAATAAAACGGTAGACACTGGCTACCACTATAGAATCTCCCAGCAAGGATAAACACATAAGTAGAATACTAAATCATGAAGCTCACCTATATGTGAAGCAATATAGGAGGACTCACCCCGATAAGCAGAACCGAAACAAAATACGAATGATGCTCCTCTATAACAAATCGAACCATACCTGTATGACATCATCTGGTGCAGCGACCTCAGCCTTACCGTAGAAAGCACATCAACGGGCGGGGCATCTCCCTCTTCGGCGCCTTCTACCTTCTGACCTGCACCCCATGCTGACGGTGCAGGGATATCAGCAACTAGAGTAGAACCCATAGCCTGAATACCCCACTGTGACACATCTATCCGGAGTCTGGGACAATCGCTCACCATGTGGCTGGTATCTCCACACTCAAAGAAACCTCTCCGCTGGCGTGGTTGTAGAAGCTGTTCGGCACGGGCACTCAGAGACCCATGGATATTTGAAGCACCGCGCGAAGCCTGAAGTGCAAATTGAATTGACTAACCCACAAATCCTCTACCATGGCATACCCTTACTCCAAAATAGGACTAGTAAATCCTCTCGGTTTGCGAGGCCTCTTAGCCTCCCTGTACTCTCTCTCCTGAACCTGCATGTCCTCTTCCTCCTGGTCCTTCATGCCTTCTAGTTGACGAGTAATCTCTACCACCTGTTGAAATGGAACATCTGGCTCCAACTGCCCAACCATGCTGGATCGGATATCATGACTGAGCCCCTGTTTGGACAAATCACTGAATCTAACGGCATACTCTGACACTGACATACTGCCCTGGGCGCAGCTGCTCAAACTCCACGTGCCAGGCATCTCGAAGAGTCTGACGAACATACTCCCTCAAGATACTCTGAAAATCGATCCCATGTGAGTGAAGCTGCCTCGGCTGAGTTACCCAACTCCTACGTTTGCCATCACTGATATATCTCTCCCTTGAGCTGGAACGTAGTAAAAGCAACCCCACTCATCTCCACAATACCCATTGTGCGGAGAATACGGTGGCACTCCTCTAGGAAACCATGTGTATCCTCTAAAGCCAAACCACGCAAGTCTAACCTCTTATTCCTCAAATGTTGCTGCCCTAATCACGGGCTGAATTGGAACAACTGGCTATGTCTCCATGACACCTGGAACCTGACCAACATGGACTCGCTTATCTAGAGTACGGGAGGTGGGAGTCTGAGTCCCTCCCGTGGTCTGTGAAGTAGCTAGTGTAATCGTAATCAACCCTGCCTGAGCCAATGTACCAAACATGCTTAGGAACTGTGCTAAGGTCTCCTTAAGTCTTGGGGCAACATCAGCCACCTCCGGTGGCCGTCCCCCGACATGAGCCACTGGCGGCTCCTCAACTGCTACTCTGATAGGTGCCCAAGCTATAGCACATGCTCCTTCTCGGCCTCTGCCTCTGCCTCTTCCCCTAGTGACACCTGCTCCGGGGGCAACGCCATCAATAACTGCAGCTTGTGTCCTCACCATCCGTGAGAGAATAGAATGATAAAAACTCAAACTCTGGGATCAATAAACTCGCACGATAGGAAATAAAGAAGTGAAGCTGACCCAATAGTTCCGCAGCCTCTCGAAGATATGTACAGACGTCTCCGTACCGATCCGCAAGATTCTACTAAACTCGCTTATGACTAGTAGCACCTATGAACCTAGAGCTCTGATACCAACGTGTAGGAAATAGAAGCAACAAATTTGCAGCGGGACACTACAAGTAATAACATAGTAGAGTAAGATGGACACAGTTTAAATTCGATGAAAAATAAATAAAAGAAAGACAAGTAGCAACTTGATAAGAATAACCGCTTTTGCACTAGGTTTATTCAATAATCCCCACATGGTACCAAACCTCAAAAAGCCACATAACTCACGGGTCTCAATTCATGAACCCTAATCACTTGGCATCTCGTGGCCTCTTTACAACTGATAACTGCAGGGACGAATCATGTGCCAATAGAACCAATCTCACATATAAGATAAGTAAACGAAGTATGTATAAATGATCGGTAGCATCAGTGCTCATCTTCTTAAACAGATAGGGTGACAAAGTACGTGTATGCTTGTGCAGGTGTTCTATCACAGTTCGGGCCAACAAATAAGATTAGAGAAAATGAACGGCACATAAGGAACGATAACCACGAAATGTACACCGTATAACTCAGACAGGCTAGGCACACCACTACACAAATAACAACAATAATAACGCCCCCAGGATATCACAAGTCATCACAAATCATTCACCTACATAGCCCACCTTATTTCGCTACGTGCGCAATAATAAATTAAATGCCCGGTTCGTCTCGTCGCACGCGCATAATAATATTTCCACCTTGTCTTGCCACATGCGCAAACCCAGATGTATAGCCCGCCATGTCACCCGCATGTGGCAATATCAATTGCAATAATAGCACGGCATAAACCTCGTGGAAACACCCGAACAAAACCTCCCAACAATATCACGTGCAAAAAATATAACATCACAATAGAATGACTTTCACAACATGTTTCCATATTCCACAACATTTCATCTAAATAGTGTCAATACCACAACCGCGCATAGCCCTCGGCTCAACAAACTGAGTACAACAGCAGCAACAACAACAATAGCGCGAGGATACGACAAGTAAATAAGCTCAAGAGCTTTGGATCACAAAGAAGCGGTAGAACGAGCTCACAAAGAATAAACACAATGGGGAATACTTGTATCAATAAGAATGGCTCAAGAAGGGAGAAATAATATGTAACAAATGATTCCATATAAGGTTGAGGTAATTGTGATAAAGGATAACTAAGCTTCATTTAGGGTTGAGCAATTACGAAGAGATGCAACAAATTCAATTATGGATAAGCAACGGAAAAGATAATCATAACCTCAAATAAGGATAGACAATTACAGAAGAGATAATTATAATTTCAATCTAGGATAAACAATTAGGAAAGGATGGCATGGCAATCAAAGAGGCAACAACTTCAGTTAAGGCACACAAGAGTCAAATAGGCAATAAGGGTTGAACATGAAGCAATTAATTCCAATTAAGACACGTAGAGGTGAAACTAGTAAATGGGGAACTTAACATAGCAAAACAACTTTATATCTAATGAACATAAGAATCTAAGATCTCTAAAAGGTCAACTTTCCAAAAATAAGCACGGCCACGTACTCGTCACCTCGCGTACACGGACTTCACATGACACAATTAGCACCAAAGACTCAATTCTTAAGGGGTAGTCCCCCCCCTCCCCACAAAGTTAGGCAAGATACTTATCTCAAACTATGCTTAATCAATCAATTAAAAGGCCTTTTTCCCTGGATTTCCAACTTCGGACGACTTGAATCTAGCCAAAATATTTCATATCATAATTATAACTATTGAAAACTAATTTAAATAATGAAATAATGATCTTATCTAAGAATTAAAAAATCACTCCAAAAAGTCGAACTCGGGCCCGCGTCTCGAGTTCAACCATACCAATATTATCAATTTCTGACCTCAATTCGTCCTTCAAATCATCATTTCACATTTTGAAAGATCTTACAAAATTTCCCCAAATTTTCAACTTAATTCACTAATTAAGTGATGAAAATAGCAATGGATTCATAAAATATAATTAGATTCGGGTAGAGAACACTTACCCCAATGAGTTGCTTGAAAACCCCACGAAAAATCTCCCAAAAGTGAGGTCAGAACTCAAAATATGTAAAAATATCAAACCCTCGACATATAAGTGTTCTGCCCAGCGCCCTTCGCATTTGCGAGCAGGAAAGTCGCATCTGCGGCTTCGCTTTTGCGAGAAAAAACATCACACCTGCAGTCATCACTTGAAAGCCCAGAACTCGCATCTGCATCCCAATAATCGCATCTGCGACTGCGCAGAAGCGTAACAAACACCGCAGAAACGGACGACCACCTGGAACACTTATCGTGCATCTGCGATCAACCTTCTGCAGATACGATCTCGCACCTACGCTCCCCTCTCCATAGAAGCGACACGATAGGACCTGCACCAACATCGCAGAAGTGAACAAGAACCTTGCAGAAGCGGCTCCACATCTGCGATCAAACCTCTGCAGATGCTGATGCACCAGAAGCAGACCTGGTCACAAGCAACAAAATCATCCGAAATTCGTCCGAAATACACCCGGGGACCCCGAGATTACATCCAAGCATACCAACAAATTCCATAACCTAAATGGATCTGCTCGAGGTCTCAAATCACATCAAACAATGTTAGAACTACGAATCGCACCATGAATCGAACTTATGAAATTTTGAATATTCCAACTTCAAAAACCCATGCAAAAACACATCAAATTAATCCGGAATGATGTCAAATTTTTCATGCAAAGTCCCAAATGACTTAACGAAGCTAATCCAACTCTCGGAATCGCATTCCAAACTCAATATTACCATAGTCAACTCTCGATCAAACCCCTTAACGTTCCAAAACTTCAACTTTCAAATTTCGCCGAAATGCTTCAAATTACCCTGCGGACCTCCAAATCTAAATCCGGATGTACGCTTAAGTCCAAAATCACCATACAAAGCTGTTGAAACCATTAAAATTCCATTCCGGAGTCATTTGCTCAGAAGTCAAACTCTGATCAACTCTTTTCATTTAAGCTTCAAAAATAAAAATTGTTCTTTCAATTAAATCTCGAGTCATCTGAAAACCAATTTCGACCACGCACGCAAGTTTTGATGTACATTAAGCTTCTCGAGACCTTAATCCACCAAACGGGACGCTAATTTCCTAAATAACCGGTCAGGTCATTACAGAACCTCCCCTGAAGAGCTTCATCCCCCGAGGCTTTTCTATTGAGAACGACTTCAAAGTCGAGAAAGTCCAGTCAACATGACTGAGGCGAAGGGGTATGGAGGTAAATCTACTTTGTTACCAAGGATACACTCCCTACAGTTCAGGAGGACTGCAACTCGGAGGGTAAGGAAGTGGTTGTCCCTGGTCCCGATGAGGACATTACCACTCATGTGGAAGGGTACCTAAGTGTTTACACTTATCCCTTCACGCTTTCCCTGGTGGAACCTATAATCCTCAGCTTTGGCAAAAGGTACAAGGTCATCCTTAGGCAGATTCACTCATCCTTTTGGAGGATCGTAATCCTCCTCCGTCACTTTGTCAACAGCACCGAAGCACCTTGATTTACCATCGACCACATGCTTCGTCTCTACAGTCCCCGAGTTTCCCAAGGAGGGTTGATCAAGCTTTTCCGTCGAGCGAGCAAAGCTCTGTTCTCGAGCATCGATGAAGATTGGGATGGAGGCTGGCAGGGGAGATTTGTTCGGGTGAAAACCGAAGACCTTATTCCCCCCGAATTTTTACCGTTCCCCAAAAAGTGAAACTCAGCCCGTAAGTTTCTTTCCTTTCCTAAGTACTTGGAATTTCTTTTGTCCTTTTTCTAATTGCATGTTCCCATCATCATGCAGCATTCGCCCAAGTTTCCATCGCAGACCCTCATTTCAAGGAGTGGATCGAAGGGAACTAGGGCAAGTGGGAGGCCCATTCCCATGGTGAGTGTTCCTCCCGAACAAGTCTACTTTCATATTCAACCTTTATTTCTACTAAATCCTTTCTCTTTTACAGGTTTTTCCAAGACCACTGAGCTTCGGCCATCGGACGAGGACGAGGCTCCGTTCTCACTTGCTAAACCTTTCGGGACAGCTCGGAGCTGCTGCACAGGAGGAGAAAAAGAGGAAATCTTCTGGCTCCCCGGACGCCGAGCTCAAGAAGAAGAGAGTAACTTTCCGGTTCCGGAAAAGCAATAAAAAGAGTGCCCAAGCCATGATACTGGACCCCGACTCCCTCTACCGGCTCAAGGATTACCTTGAAGACGATGAACTGGAGTTCATCGCTCATAGGTCGACCATTGACGAAGAAGAAGATGTGGCAATCAGGGAAGGTGGCCGAGAGGCCTATCCCTCTCTAGATTGGGAGCTAGAAGAGAAATCAGAGGCTACGGCCTCCCGAGAAACTATCCCTGCCTGGAAGGAAATAGCCGGTGTCATTGACATCGCAGAGTCGCCATCCTATACATAGTCCATGTTCGACGAGGCTTAGGTCGACAAGGAGAAGTCAAATGAGACGGAACGTGTCACATACAAGGCCCTCTACATATTCTTTGGCAACATGGACATGGGCACTTTGGAGGATTATTCTAGGTTTGGTCACCTGGAGATCCCGAAAAAGGACCTGTCATTAGGGGGCAGGTGAGTCGAGCTCGAGCCCGAAGTTGGTGAGGCAGTTCCCTGCTCCGAGCGTGGATCATGACCTTAAAAGAACGGTCGTGTTTACTATTCTGGCAGACACCCGAGTGTTGTCTGCTTTGGTGGGCGTGGCTAGCTACCTTTGCTGCCTCGTGACTGAAGAGGACCAGGTGAAGATGAACTAAGTAAGCACTTTGAACCTCTTCAATGAAGCACAACAGGCACTGAACCGGGTAAGTTCCCCCCTCCTTGTACCCTTCATGCATCTTATTTAACTTTAATATGTCCTAATGATATTATCATTTTTTTTCAAGCTTCAGTGATCCATCATGAAAGCTTCCATCGGTTTCGGATGGAAGTCATCCAGCTCGATTTCGAGCTCAATGAGCAAGTCTGGCAAAAGGACACGTACAGGGTCCTTAGCGAGCAAAAAGACGAGGCCCTCAAGGACCTCCCTATTCTTCGAGACGAGCTAGAGAAAGCTCAGAAGGAGGCCTTGTCCGTGAAACGGGAGCATTCCAAACTGGTCGAGAAGGTAATGATTTCTTAGGCTAAAAATGAGAGGTACGCGTAGTGACTAACGATGCAACCTCGTAGGTCCAAGAGAAGATAGATATGACTGACCAGCTCCGGGCCGAGATGAACAAGCTCAAAACTTTGGCCGAGACGCTGAGGAGTAGGATGGACTTTCTGGCCTCGAAAAAATAGGCTACAAAAAAAGACCAGCTCCGGGTGGCAAAGGATAAGGCCGACAAGTGGTCTCGACTTAATGACAAACTTCGGGCACAACTGGTTTCAGCCATCCCGAAATAGGATGACCTCGGTCGGGAATATATTGCGCTGAAGTCCAAGTTAGAGGCAACCTCGATTGATTCCTCCGAGGTTAAAGAAATGATGGCCTAGAATACTCATGTAGAGATAGCCGAGCCCCATTTAATAACGAAGGCCGAGTATGTAAGGTGGTTGTCCAAGAGGGAGACCTTTGAGGAGATTCACGCCCGGACGTTTGATCTGTCGGCCGAGATTGAAGAGGCCAAGAGGCTTGAGGCTGAGGCAAAAGAGCTTTATGAGCCCGAAGGTCCCGAAGGTTCTGGTGCCGAGTCGAGCTCCAGTGAAGATTAGGCAGAAATGCCTTAGCACCTTTTTTGTTTCCTTTTGTATATTTTGAGGCTGTTTTATCGTGTCTTTGTAAATACTTTTTCTAATATATATATATA